>JARHVA010002192.1:95000-382500 GCA_037957365.1 Torreya grandis | reverse complement strand
ACCCTACACACTTTGCTTCCAAAAATGAATTATTTATTCATGAAAATACATGGGATGGAGTTAATTACATATTTAAAGAGTTTCTATGGCCTTATAAGCATCAGGTGCACCTTAAAAGGAAATCCACTTAAAGTTTTCACACCTTTCACTAGCTTATCTAATATGCTTATTTTGACTGGATGAGTTTAAACACCTAGTTTGGGTATTTACAAGTTTATTCATGGAATTAAATGAATATGGGGAGTTATATTAATTATTAATATTTCACCCAAAGATTTTTTCATCTCTTGACTCCTTCTATAATCTATAAAACATAAAACATGGTAAAAAAGAGCCTATGTTACACCCCATCCGTATAAGTCCATATAGACAAAAATTATTTTATGGAGAATTAGAGATTAATTTCTAAAATAAAATATATATTATGGTCAAAATATTCAATTTTATTGGCTTTCCAAACTTACATTCGTCATTAGGTCCTTGTTGAGGGTTTAGTAGGGTTTTAGGCCTATTTTTGGTCTTAAGGTTGGTTCATAAATATCCAACATCCAAACTAAAAAAAAATATAAAAATATGACATTTATGGACCATATTAACCTCCCTTAAATCCTTTTTCACCCATTTAATTCCTTATGAAAGATATGAGTCATCAAACTTGTGTTATTGAGCTTGTTTTCACCTTTTCTGCATGCTTGAGAGGGTTTGGGGATTAAAAATGGATTATTGATAATTTATTTTACCTTAAAAGGCTTAAAAACATCTTTATCCACCACTAAAACATGTTAAAATAGTCTATAAGTAATATCAAATATTTAAAAGAAGATGACCTCTTCATTAAGCACTATGTTTCACCATTCCTTATAGCCCTAACTACAACTTTTATGGTTTGGACTATTTAATTTATCTTCTTTATATTTAAATGGTTAATACAAATAAAATTATATAACATAGAAATTATATAAAAAAATTTGAATATTTTTCATTCTAACAATGGAATTGACCTCTTATTTGGCCTTAGGCTTGGGCCCTTGCCTAACAGGCTTGATTGCAACTTTCATGTTCTAGGCCTCCCTGTTTAATTTAATTACTATGTAATTAGTATCCCATGTTGTTATTTTTTCCTATAATATTTCAAAATCTTCTTTAAATATCTCCTTTTATTCTTCTCACTCCCTTTTAACCTCATTCTCCAACTCTATAGGGTTTGTATGAGGGGAAGTACCCCCCTGTCTAAGACAAAATAGGGGTACTTCCCGTATTTGTCTCAAAAAACAAAAAAAAATTGTGGAATTCCTAAATTGGCCATGATATCCTAAATTTTTTTTAATCTCTTTATTAGGAAAACTTACTCTTTAAACTCCTCAGAACCTCAAGACAAGCTTCTAGAGGTAGACTATGTGTAATCCTTCTTATCATGGAATGTGTTTCACTTGGAAAGATTACTTGAGGTGAATTTGAATTGGTATGAGGTATTTTCATTCCTAAAAAAATTTAAAAGTTATTTTAGTCACAATTTATATCTACTTGTCATGTTAAAGACTTGGGAAGTCTTTAATTACGCCACTATCAACATACAATCACTTATGGCCGACTATGTTGGAGTCTTTTACTTGACTTGTAGGTCTGTGTTTGGTTAATTTGGATTTGGAAAAAGTGAATAACAGTAATTAATCTCTTATATGATCATCAACATATATTTTAGAACCATTATTTCACTTCGGGCAGCCCTAGGTCATCTTTTAGGAATTCCTTCTCAACTTTACTACTTTATTATGCTTTCTTGCTTTTTTACCCTACGTGTAGGTAAATTGTAGGTATACCTCAATAGTTAAGTTATACATTCATAAATTTAAGATAATAATGAAAAAAATAAATTCTATTATAGTCATTTATTTTTCCCACTTCATGTATCCTCTTTCCATAACTTAGAAATGTTGTTATTAAGCCACTGCCCATAGGTGTAATTTTCTTGTATGTACAAACTACTAGTGTGTCTTTGAGGAAAAAACTCTACATATCCATTTGTTTTGTGGAATTATATTAATTTTAAAAATATAACCTCCTCCAAAAATTTATGTTTAACTTAAAATATCCTATCCTCTTGAAAGTTACTTCAAAGCACCTTTTCTACTTCTTTGTTGTTGTAGGTGAATATTTGGATTAGACACACCTATAGGTGTGTCTAAGGATATAATGATGTGTATTATCCCTTCAAGTGATCCTTATATCATAATTTTAATATTAAACCATCTATAATCCTCTTATAATTGGGAAAAGGTTTCAAGCTATCAATTTTGGTGAAAATCTCCTTTAGAGTTTCATAACGCATAGGTGATCACTGTTTGGAAATAATGGTAAAAGGTGAAAGTTTGAACCCTCTTAACAAGAAAACCAAATGGTTAAGTAAATTAATTATTATTTAAATATATTTTCCCATGTATAATATATATATTTTTTTCCATTTAGGTTTTTAAAAGCCTTTTGAAACTCTATCATGAGATATCAATAAAAAAACTAGGGTGCTCTATTTTGATCCCTGAACCTATAAACCTTATCTTTGGAAGGTTTTTTATAGTTACATACCACCCTATGAAAATTTATAGGTTTTTTTTATAATATAAAAATATTTTTATGTCTTCAAATAGAGTTTCATTTCATGATACAAAATTATTGATGACACCTTTGACTCTTTGTTAAGACCACATATAGGTGGTTGTTCTAGTGTGCAGGCTGCAAAAGTGAAAAAAGGAAAATATGCATTGTTTAGGATTCATGAGAAGAAAAAGACTCATTTTAATTGAATAAATGGTTTATATTCATTATAATGGTCTTAGAATCACATTAAAAACTTTCATTCCAATGTGATCCTCTTCCTTCATGACATTGTATATGCACATTAATGGTTGACTATGTATAAGTGTGTACAATGAGTGTAATTTATAGGATGTTGTTTGGATAAAGATATAAAGGAGATAAATATAAATATATAAAATTTAAACATGAAATAAAATACATGTTACAACTCCTTGAATCTATTATCAAAGCACAAAACTCCTAGAAATGGTGAAAACTACCCATAGCTCATAAAATTATATCTTCCTACAAATTGAGATGATTAGCACATCAAAAGATTATGAAACATGAAAAAACGTGTGGGGATCATTGGATAATTAATTAAAAATTATCGAGAATTTTTTTATCAACTATATTATGTGAACTTCTTCAAACCAAGGCAAAACTTAAAGGGTGTATAGATTGATAGGTAGATTTGTACAGTTAACTTCAAATGAATGGTTAATAAAGAAAATTTGATAATTATAAAATTTATTTATATTAAAATTAATATCTCTTAGTTTAAAATAGCCTTCCAAAATAATTCTACCTAAAACCCCTTGTGCTGATCATACCAAGTACAAACCTACAAGTTAGTTTTGTGTATCTAAAAAGGTGAAAAGGAAACAAAACATTTTTGGGAAATAAATCACATATATAGATTAAAAATAATATGTATAAGAGTTTAAGGAAGTTTAATAGTCACATTCAAACATTTTCCAAGTGGCACACTTCCCAAAGAGGTTGTACAAGTGCCATTTTCTCCTCTTTTACCAAGAAAACTACCTTTTCTTTGAAAAACCTACCATATTTTCAATAGTTTAAGTTATGTAATAATTATAATGAAACATGGGGCATGACATCATGTTTTTAAAAACTTTACATTTCCCAATAAATAAGTACAAAACATTAAATACAATATTTTGACCCCTAAAATGACCCAAAATGATAAATGGACCTAAAAACTAATTAACCAAAGCTAATATAATATTATTTGGAATCAATTAACCTATTAAAAACCTAATTAAAATATATTATACCCACTTATAGACCTAAAAAATTAAGTTTTTACCTGTAGGTGCCCTAATTTGATTAAAAAGTCAAATTTGGTCAATAATAATTGGTCGATGTTTGTTGTGGATTATACGGATAACTCTAACATAGATTTATCTCTAACCCTATTATATTTAGTAACATTACTCTTCATGATATTTTTAAAGTTCACCAAGTGGACTCTAAACTCATCCTTTCCCAATAGAGAACCATCTAAGTGGAAGAACACTAATATGTTGAGTTCTTCAAATTATTTAAGGATTTAACCCTAAATTTTCTCTATTGGTTCAATGGTTACTTGGTCAATGCTCAACCATTACTTGATTGATGTTACCATGGTCCCTATAAAGGTATATTATAGGTTCAATTTCAATTTTGGGAACATCCCTTTATTGATTATTGAAGCCAACTTATTGCACTTACTCTTTACCTGAATAATACTCTCCTGGTGTGTTTGCATCCTTTAGAGGAGATCCTTGATTTTGGAGAGTATTTTGATCACTTCCCTAAGGATTGTGAACAACTATGTAAGATTTTCCTCTAATTTTCCTATTAAGATTTTATGGAAAGTGATCCTTAATTGGGACTCCAACACTTTCAATTTTTATTTCATGTCTTCCATAAAATTTTCTATCAAATCACTAGTTATTTGAATCACTGATACTAGATCCTTTATGACTCTTTACTCTCCACTTACATTTATCACCTTCGTGAGTGAGAACATGTCCTACTCAATCCTATATATGACTAGATCACCTTTTATAATAAAGGTTTAAGTTATGACCCTCTTCATCCTCTTGGATTCTCTATCAAATTTCCACTTGACATATAGGTATCCATGATAATCCATTTATGGTCTATGTGGTTAATTAATTAATGGTCAAATTCCATCTTTCCCCTATTGTAGTCTCCAAGGTGGTGTAAGGTGGAATAGAGGGGGTAGATTTAGCTAAAGTGGAAGCTAGAGGAAATGATGAAGAAGGAAATAGTGATGGGATTATATAGAATGGGATGAAATATGGAGAGGGGTACATGGGGGTTAATGGAGGAAAAAAAAATGAGGAATCATAAGGGAATAAATGTGACATATTATTTAGGGGTCATAGAGACATGAGGACCAATAACACTTATGACTTGGGTATTCATGATGAATAAGGAAATTAGATGATTAAATTCAATTACTTATGGGATCATGGTGATATCTAATGGACTCTAATAACTAGTTACATATATTATGGGATGAAGAACACGTGTTTCTCTAGGAAAAACTAACTTCTACTTCTTTTTCAGTCTCTTACTTAGGTGTGTTTGTGTTGAAAATGTTAAAGTATAAGAAACATAAACAACCATAGATGAAACATGTGGGAGATAAATAGATACTACAAATCCTAATTATATATTAAGGATAATATTAATTATGAATATATGAGAACTAGAAGTTATAGGATCCACAGAGAAGGAAAGGATACTTGGAGGGACCACTATTATAGTGGAAATTGTGCTTGTTGGGGATACTATGAATGAAGGAGAATTGGTAATCTAATCTCTATTAGAGGTCAAGATGACCTATGGGGTTAGGTTGATAGTCATGTAGGTAAAACACCATTCTAGTGGGTAAGATGATGGACACAAATTTGGGTGCAGGTTGGATTGAGGGAACTTAGGTACTAGGGATGCCAAGCAAGGTCACCACTAAAGGATTAAAAGGGAATTTGATCCTTGGGGTCATTAGGTAAATGGGATGTATGGATATATAAAGTTTCGATGGGATAGGAAAACATTAGTGAGATGTTAAGGGTTTCACATGGGCACTAACAATTGGGATGGATGAAATTGGATTAGGGGACATTGACCTCTAGCTTGGATAGAATCAGGATTGTTAAAAATATGTAGGGTATGATAAAATTTATTTGGATTACATATAGTGGTGGTTCATTCAAAATAATTACTATGGAATATATAATGGTAGTTGTTGAGACACCTTACTAAATTTTTCTAGATATCCCCTTCATGGTCATTTAGATTTTGATAGTTACCTATGTGGGCTCTTGTTATGAAGGGGCTAGTCTTTCCTCAAGAGTGGGTTGAGTAGGCACCTAAGATTTCAAGTGGTGAGTATAATTAATATTTAAAACCACATATTCATCATCAAATAGGTTTGGGTGGAGCTAATAATTTAGGTAAACCTCATGGTGATACATGATATTGAGCTTCAATTAGTTTCTTTCCACATGATATCAATATGTCCCTATAAGTTCCCAGTACCTATTATTTTAAAGGTCAAATTTGTATGAGTTATTATGATGGGTCATGAATTTTAGTTCTATAATATTCCTATTCGCATGGTTTCATATTACCATAATAAATGGTAGATATAGATTCTAATATTACCTATATAGTGCCTAGCCACATTGTGGTATAGTTGGTAGGTGATATCTTACTATGTGAGACAATCTAAGATGATTTAAATTAGTAAGAGAGGGGACTCAAAAATTCATACCACTATGATTATTATGTAGTCTATATAGTAGTATTAAGCATGTATGGACTAGAACATAGCCCAAATCTCATCTAAGATCCTTGGTATGGGTCTCTTTTTGATCACTTGATAGATGACTAGGTAGAATTATTCCTAGATGTCCTAGATGTTTTTCCATAAGTAGTGGATGTAGATCTTGTATATGACTACATGAACCATGGATCCTAATGGTACAAATTAAGGTAACTTTTATCACCAAAAATATAAGGTGGATTAGATGGAATTGATTATATATACATCATGTATAAATTATTATTTGTGTGAACCCCATTTATTTGTTTCGTAAGGTTTAACATGATAATGCTACCCAAATTTGGGACATCATCCCCATTCAAGTTGAAACTAAAAATAGGAACCCAATAAGTGTTGATGTGCATTATATCATTTTTTCTATACAAGTTATTGAACAAGAGCATGCCCATGCACATACTTTATCAAAATGCTTTGATATATGATTTAGGGTTCTCCTTATGGACCCATAATAACATCATATATGTTATTGGTATCTATAGAATGGTCCAATAAATCATTGTCATAGGTCATGGTGTAGTTTTGGATCTTATATTATTGCTTAAATTTAGACCCATAAATATATACAATTTTGAAGAAAACATTAGGTGACATCATGACATCTTAGTTGCACTTATAAGAGACCAATATGTTGCAAGAAAGTTTTGTGCAAGAGAAGACCTTTGGTTTTGTTATATCCACATGGAGCCCATATGCTCTGATGGATGAACTCATCTGCATACTCTATCTCATCATCATTGTCTTCATTTTTTGGAGCTTGGAATCTAAATATTTTTGACTACCTTAAATAACTCATTATTATGCTTGAATCAAGTTATGACCTAAATGAAGGTAGTTTATTTATACCCCAACTCTAGCTTTATGTTTGAGGATGAGGCCATCATTGATGAAATAAATTTGATTAAGACAAATAAATCTTTTAGAATGTGGTAGATTTTTAGGATCTATGGTGAATTTGATGTAGTAGAATAAAAAATATTTGAGTGTATAGTCAATTAGTAATGGTAATGTTGATATGTCAAGTCCTTATAGAGCTCCAAATTGAATTAATAAATAATGGTTTTGGTGAGATTACATTATGTGAATTAAACATTGATTTTATGACATGAGTCAAGGTTAGTAATTTCCCAATCTAGCATTAATTCAATATTTTGAAAATAATCCCTCATTTTGATTTAATTTATGGTATTGGGACTCAAGTTTTTATATCAAGATAAACCCTTGTATTAATTACTAAATGTAATAAGTGTGGGTAATATGCACCCATACATCCTTCATGGCAATATGAATGACTTTGGCATTATCCATGTGTCAATCTATGGTTGGTGGAATTGATAATTACTACATCACCTTGATGCAATGAAGAGTCCTAAATTTTGATAGCTTGAGTAATGAATTGGACACTTGCACAATTCAATTATAAATGTCATCTCTATATTATATTAATATTCCTAATTTTTACAATTTTTAACCTTCTTAGATAATTTTGGGGCCTTTTTCCATTTGAGTGTGTGGAAGGACACATGGCACCTCCTCATTGGTTTTAGGGCCTAATATCTTTGATACATAGTACATTCTAGGTATTTGATAGGTATGATGCCATATTAATGTTATAATACATGTGACACATCCTCATTGATTTTGGGACCTAATAATTTTGATACTCGAACATGTAGGAATTCTCAGGGCTCTAATAGCTTTGACACTATAGGACTATCAAAAGACATGTAAAACCTATTCATTGGCTCTAACAACTCTAACTATTTTGTTTCATAGGAATTCTTGGGGATCCAAATAATATAACAACATGAGACTATCATAAGACCCATAGAACAACCTCATTATCTCTAGGACCTCATAATTCTAACTAATTTGATGCATGGGATTTCCTAGGGATTTGATAGATTTTATGTTGTGGGATTAAAAAATGAAAGTTAAATTTTAAGTCATAAAAATGTGTCTCATAAGCAAGGGATACTTGTTATCCAAAGAGGCTTGTGGTAGAGTGCTAGCTCGGATAATATGACTAAATTTTTAGGAAAAGCATACATAATGAAAATTTTATGGGAAAATATAGTTGGCTTAGAAAAAGACTAAGTATGGAAATATTTTGAGTGTAATGTGTTATAATATTACTTAAATACAAAAATCTATGTGGAGTTCTCAGACATGACAAGTTTCAATGATGAAGCTATATGACACCCTTCTGATCAAGATTGATAAACTATTGGGGCATTGTGTAAGCAATGATAAATCTAGAACTATTTAAGGTGTTGAAAAATTTAAAATATTAAAATAATAAAGGTCCCATTTTATTTTGTGAAAAGGTACATGTTGATCACACTAATACCCAATTTGGCTCTAGAGATGCCCAACCTAGATCTGTAGATCACCAGACTAGAGATATAGATTGTCAAAACATCTATATAAGTTTATCAAATAATATTTGGGTAAACTCATGATGAAATATATGATCACACACCTTTCCATTAGAGTGTTGTTCTTTGGGCACAGAACAATAAAGAATCTTTTCTTTCAACTTTTTGGTTCCTATTAGTAGGTGTGATTCAAGAACGAGAGTCCTTATTCAAATACATAACCATGTTATGCATGTTTTAACCTCATCCTTGTCCCTTGAATCTATCATGAAGGAATTAAGTAAAGTTAATTTAATATATCCAAGGATAAAGCAAATTCAAACACAACCAAACAAAATGTTAAACATAAATAATTAGTTAACTCATGAACATGATACCAATGTATTTGATGTACTAAATAGTCATATTAAATATTTTTATTGGTAATATAGTGACATGAAATGAATCCATATAAGTGTATACACCATCACATCTACATTGAAAACATTATGTAGACACTTGAAAATTGCATGATAATAGTTTTCAATGGCATCTTGAACTATAGACCCTTAATCGACTCTTCATCTAATGGACCACCTATTCTAATAGCATTCTTTTACAACTTCATTATGAAAAATCACCCTAAATACATCTTTTCATTTATCACCTTTCCACTCATTCATTCATGGCCCCTCGATTGTCACTGGTTAAAGTAACCATTGACAGTCACCCTAACCATCGATGGTTGGGGTCACTTAGCTTGCTTTAAGATTTTAAGGTAACTCTAGTTTTGTTCGAGATAAGCATCCTCTAGAATGGAAACTTGCTTTAGCAACAAATTTCAAAGACTAAATAAAACAAGCAAATTCATCCCCTCCCAACTTACTAATTTTCCCTCAAGTTTCCCTCTCCTTAGTAGTTTTGTGCTATAAATGCAAGTCTCTTGGGAGAGTTGTGGATCCATAAATTTCTATTCAAACTCTCTTATTTTATTTTTGAGGCATCCAATAACATGAAGATCTATCCACATGACTTTTTAATGTAGAGTATTTTTATGCTATCCAAATTTATTTAGGTTTCAACTATCATCCACTTGGCATCATACAAGTATCTCTATTTTATTTTTAGTGTTTTTTCCCTTTATCAGAAATTGTTGTTCTGATATGTTAACTTCCACACCAATACATACCCTCAAAACACCTATCTCACCCTCTACTAATCAACCACATCTCATTACTTCCATTTTAGCTTCTCACCCATTTTCCCATAGGTAACCATAGATAGTTACTATAACCATCTCTGATTATAGAAACCACCACCAGTCACATAATTATCATTAGTCAGGATAACTATCATCAGTCACCCTGACCATCACCACTCATTGTCAAGGAAAAATAATAGTTTATTATTCGAGCCTTCCCCACACCCTACAAGACCTTATTTTTTATTATAAACTATCTAGAAACCTTATTCTAATCCTTTGGACCTAACATTGACATACTTGTACATGGTGTTGACCCATCATGCTACATCTTTTACTGAATAGGTACATTTTTTATTTTCTTGTATAATCATTTATGTTGTTATCAGTTTATCATTGTTTATTTTCATTTCCAAAACATTTTTTATTAAAGGAGTGGATTGACATCCATATAAGGGATTTTTCACTTCTTGGATCTAGCATTGCTAGGTAGTCCACCCTCCATACTTGTCTAAAAAACAAGTTGGTTTAGTGTGGTCTTATTGTAGGTAGTCCTTCCTCACCAAAAAGGAGTTATTACATTTATCTAGATCAATGCACAGATTATACTAGGTATTTATCAACACACCTTAATATTTACTTTCTTTTATCTAATTTCAAAACTAAGAAATGAAGAAAATAAATTGAAACATTTTGGCATGCCCAGTGGGACCCAGTTCCCTTTCTTCCCTAATTGTTTACTTATGAAACAAAATCATTTATTTGGGGATTAAAAATTAACCATTTGCATTCATTAATTGCTTGCTGAGTTTAGTTCATCTAGTAACTTAGGAGGTAAAGTAATCTTATCATAACATTCATACTTGTTATCACACAAAAAATAAACCACAAAATAATTTACACATCAAAACAATACTTGAGACAAGGATTGATTGGGATTTCATCACCTAGTGGCAAACTTACCCCCTCCTAGCTATCCCACTTGGATTTCACCACCAAGGGGAGAACCAACTTAGTTCTCTAGTAGAGTATAAACTTTGGATTTAGTATATCTTAGCTAAGCACAAAATAACCTTATCACTAAAAGATCATGAAGTGAGGGGGTAGGCCCCAACGCCAAGCCATGTACTAAATTTAAACACAAATGTTCCTTCTGAACATCTAAAAAACTTGAAACCATCCATAGAATTCCTCTTTAGTACCCATTTTTCAAGCCAACCTCCCTTATCACACTCTTTAATTCATAAGCCAAAAGTGATTTAAAATTAATCTTAAGGTTAAAATTCACTTCTTAGTCTATGCATTGATTACTTTAAAATTATTTTGGGTTTTCTCTTTGTTTGAGGTGTGAGTGTCACAACAACATTCCCTATTTTCTCATATGTTTTTAACTAGACAACAAGTGAGAAATCAAAATAACCAACCACCACCTTCTTCTTCATCCATGGATTATACCTTAGATGTTGACAAATCTCCTCATGCTTCACCTCACCATTCTTCTCCACCACCTTCTCCTTCAAAAATCCCAATCATATCTTAAGGAGAACTAGACTTTACTATGTTTCTTGACAATAGTTTAGTTGCTTTACAATACTACCTCAACACCTTGGCCCACTGTGCCCCCTCTAATTTAGTTCCTTCTTTTGATCCTTATTTGGGCATGCCATCTAATATTATGATAGGTACCACTTCAATCCAACCATTACCTTAGGCCTCTTCTAACACCTCACCCACCTAATCCCAAACCAACATTCCACCTCCTAACCAAACACCTCCTACCACACCCCATGTGGGTTGAACCTTAACATTAGTCACCTATGCTCCATCTACTATGGTAATATCTTCCACTCCTTTTATCTTCCCTTTAGTTTCCACCAATCTCTTAGTCACAATTCCACTTCAAAACTTTATTCTTTACATACCTCAAAATCTTCCCCCAATTAGTACTAGGGTCAATACCCAACCTCAACCTACCCAAATTCCTCTTACCTCCACCATACCAACATCATCCTTTTCTCAACAAGTGCCTATGGAAACTTACCATTATGTCCCTAACCCACAATGGTACATACCACCCTCCAACCAACCTTTTATACTAATTAGCTCTTATGTGCCACCATCTCAACCCCTTACCACCAACTATCAATATATGTCTTCTCCAGTACCATCTTTTGACTATTCATACATAGCCATGAGAAAACCTCAATAGAATGTGCCCCTCAATTATGTGGCTTCTCAACCTCAACCAGATCTAATCAAAATGCTAATAGCCAAAATGAATAGTTTGGAATCATCCATCTCTTCCTAAACCAATATTTTGTCTTACAACTAAATTTTTAACAAGCCTATCCACCCCTTTATGGCCATTCAATCTTACCCTTCTCAATGGGAATTGCCCAAATTTTCTAAATCCTAAGGTAAGGAGGATCCTCAGCAACACTTAAGAGCTTTTCATCATGCTTGCTACTTGATCACTTATGACAATGCTCCCCTCCTTAAAATTTTTTTCATGTCATTATTTATGGCCACCCTTGATTGGTATAGTGCCCTTCCCACTCATTATATTATTTTTTATTTCAATTGGTACAAACCTTTTTGAAGCACTTTTCGGTAGACATATCTTAAAAGGTTTCCATTACCAACCTATACTCCATCAAAAAATTTGAAGATGAATCCATTGTTGATTTCATTTCTAGATGAAGGAGCCTCATCAATCAACTCACCTTCCCCTTACCCCAACCTAAATTAATCAACTTATTCTCTTGAGCGTGTTCCAAGCACATTGCTCCCACTCTCCAAGTCCAAACCTCTAGGAATTTTGATGAAGCATTCACCATGGCATGCAAATTAGAAAACTAGGCTATTGATGAAGGGAAGTTGAAGCTTTGGAATAAAAATTCTATTCTCAAATCCACTAAATCATCCTCCACTAAGACCATAAACCCAACCAATTCTAAAGCAAAAGCATCAACACACTTGATTATTCTCAGAACTACACCACCTTCAATTGTAAACCAAACACTTTGAACCAACAATTCTTACAATCACCAAAACCATACCCAAAATTGGGCTCCTTAAAAACCATTTACCCCAATTAGGGAATCTTATGCATCAGTCTTGGATAAGCTACTTAAAGCCAATCTAATCAAACTTTCACCCATCATGCCCCTTCAATAATTTGATACTTCTCATCCCCTTCTCATGTGGTACAATGAGAATGATCATTGTGATTATCATTAGGTTGTTGGATAGGATACTGATAGATGAAATACATTTCAAAGTATTATCTAAGACCTAATTGATAGAGGGGATCTTGTGTTTGATAACCTAAACACTCCTTCTAATCAATCTTTTGATATTTTTTGAAAACCTTTTCCAAATCATTCACCTTCAACCCAACATCATGAAAATAAGCTCAAGTCTTCCAACTCACATGAAGTACATGTAATTAATGTCATTAGAAATGTACCCACTACTGAAAAAGTCATCACCTCTATCACACAAATAGATGAAGCCACCCCACCATCCATTTCTTCAAAAAATGTAATGGAAGAATTAACTACACCTTCCTCTTCCATAGATGAAAGAACCATTCCATCTACCCTTCCTATGGTAGAAATACCCAAGGAGATAACCATTCCATCAACTATTTCATCCACTCCTCTAATCCAAGTATAAAAACCACCTACTTATTTAGATAACCAAAACAAGGAAGAAAATATACATACCCTTCCACTTGAAACCATTACCCTTACCGATCCTATGAAGGACCATTCATACCTCCCTTGGAAATTATTGCCAAAGAGACAATACCCTCATCTACCCAATAATCACCTTTGGAACCTTCCACCAAAGATAACAACATTTAAACCACTCCTTGTTCTTTCCCAAAGGGCTTACACTTTGAAACTAATGATCATGGAACTAGACCCATTTATAAACCTTTTTCCTAGCTAGTTTAAAGTTTGGAATTTATCTCCCAACCTAACTTTGATAGATCCACCTTTTGGCATTGGCTTTGACTCCCATATCAAAACAAAATTGAACCCTTTACTTCACTTGAGTCTACTCTCAAGCTTTTTGTTATGAATCCACCAACTACCCCTCCTAAAGTCACCAAGGAACCATCTAAATTACCCCCACCTAAAATTGTCAAGTTGCCCTATGCCTCTTTTATCAAGCCAATAAAACACTTAGGGGTCCTTCCCATGCCTAATCCTACTCACCCTCCTTTGAGATTAGACTTAACCACATCAACCCAACTAAAGTTAAATCAAATTTAGTCCATTAATAAGGTAATATTTCTTAGACCATAACCTTGAAGAAGGACCATACCAACTATTTCACTTTTACCCTCTATTTTGGGACCACATCCTTCCACCATTCCTATTACCTACTCTTCTTCCAAGAAACCATCTCCCCTTTCCCCACCTATGACAACCAATCCTCTAGTTCATCATCATTACTTACCAACATTTCTCCGTCCACTTTCCCATCCATTAAAACATCATCATCTAGACCTCCAATCTCTAAAATAATTATAAATAAGCCAATTCTTTCTAAACCACCAACCAAAATCACTCCACTAACCACACCTACCATTAAAAAAAACTTTTCCCCATAGGATCCCTACACCCAAAATACAAACTCCACCACCTCCAAGATCTTTATCAGAATCTTATAAAACCATTTTAAAAAGAATTTTGCAAGCTTCTACCATTAGATTACCACCAATTAAGCCTTTTAACCTCACTCAACAAAAGCCAACTTGGTTTAATGACAATCCAATTTTTCTTTATCATAGGACCCCTAAACATGATATAAAGAACTATAAAGCTCTCCAATCAATTGTTCATGGCCTTTCAAAGGAAGATGATCTATTAGATGAACCTTCTTTAATATCCTCACCTCTTTTACCACCTATCCAATCTAGCTACCAATCATCTACTTCTCTACTCTTGCCAAGGAGTGAAGTAGAGGAACTGAAGCAAGAAACCAATCCCCTTATCCATACCATTCATATGGTGACTCAATCTCAAGTCCAATAAAAGAATAAGAATAAATCCACCTAGCATAATGTAAAAGGTAAGGCTAGGGAAACCATTCCATGTTCCTACCCTTCAAATCCTCAACCAACCAACCAAACCCAAATAATTACACCTTCACCTTCACCCTCACAACCATCCAAGCCAAAAGTCACCATTTTAGGAGCTCCTTCTTCTTCCAATGCATATCCATTCATCCAATGCTTAGTGTTAAAATAATTTCAACAAACACTAGTCAAAATGAGTATTTATGACTTAATTATTACCTTGCACCAACACCATCAATCTTTAATCGAAACACTACATTCTATAAAGGTTCAACCAAATGATCCCCAACCTCTTACATCTTTGATTAGAGCCATCCACCATGCTGTCATGGTCACCTTTCAAGAATCAAAAATTCTACCATATCATAATAAAGACCCTAATCCCCCTATTTTTATCATCATATCCATCAATTAGACACGTGACAAAAGAGTTATGATTGATGGGGGAGAAAGTATCAATATCATCTCCTCTCATTCTTATGATCAACTCCAATTACCTAAAAACATCATGTCTAAAATCTTGGTAGTTCTCTAATCATTCAATGATACCTTGGCTACCACTCTAAGAATAGTTGTTCTCCACATATATTTGGGGCCTTGAAATATTCCTAAACTATTTTATGTCATAGAGGTCAATTTTCAATATCATATGTTACTCAGTCACCCTTGGATCCATGTTATGGGTTGCATCCTTTCCACCCTTCACTGATGTGTCAAATTCGAGTCCCTTTGCTTCTTGTAATATGACATATCATCTTAATGACATTCTCATTCTACATCCATCTTATTCAAACCCAAAATTTAGCCAAACCACCACATCAACCCAATAAACCAACACTTATATCTATAATAATGATGAAGCATCTACTAGCTCAACTATCTCTTAATTTCAAATTCTAGTCAAAGACCCCTTTTAATCTGCATTTTAGCATCTCACACTAGGGAAATATTAAATTTTATCTTTGGATGCTTTCCCTTCTCCACATGAATTTGGGAATCTCCAAAATGATCTATCTTATGATCTCAATATCGGTACCCTCATTCCCTTTGGCCTTCCTAGCAATAAAACATATTTTTTCTTTGGGGGACTTGATAAACCACTCCTTGATCCCACCACCATTCCGTATATCCAACCATTCACTTTCAACTTTTCTTATCTTAGAAACCCAACCTTTTCCCAAATATACCTTCACCAGTGTGCTTGAAAGCGGTTTGGTTTTGGCCTTTATGAACAAGTACCTCACGAGCTTCCCATCATCAAAACTCAAAAGCCTCATGAGTTCTTTGGCCTTGGGTTCATTCCCTCATATGAGCCCATATTTCCAAAACCCATCACCACTATTACTAAATAACCTTCATCATCCCCAACCGCATTTTCCTAATATAAAGATACCAACATCATCCCATCTAACTTTTTTTAATCAACACCATGAGTTGGGTCCCTTCACTTATCGAAGGGAGGGCCAAACCAAAACCATTCCTCTCATCCACCCTGAGATGATTACATATGACTCACCTACCATTAATACCATCCAATGATAAGATGACAATTCCATTCTCACCTACCTTAGTGTAGGGGAATATTCTCTCCAAAAAGACCTTTCTCTTGAAAACCAAACAATGCTAAAGAAATCGACCATACACGTCAATTTGGAAACTCAAGAAGACCCTCATATCATCAAGATTGGCCAATCCTTAACCCTTGAGGAATAAAAAGATTATCAATATTTATTTGTGACCATAGCATAGAATTTACTTTCTCTTATCAAGGTATGCTTGGTATTGACCCTTCCATCATTCTTCATAACATTGTAACCCATCCTAAAGTTAAGCTAGTTTGGTAAAAGCTTCATCATATGAACCCTCACATAGATCTTCTCATCAAAGAATAAATTAAATGTCTTATATCCATCAACTTCATTCAACCCATTGACTACCCATAATTGGTCTCCAATATTCTTCCTATTACCAAACCCACTGGGGGACTCTGCCTTTTTGTGGATTTATATGATATTAACCCCACATGTCCCAAAGATGACTTTACCATACCTAATATGAACCAACTTGTTGATCTCACCATTGGCCATGAAATGTTATCCCTTATGGACAATTTTTTAAGATATAACCAAATCTTGATCGCCCCTCAAGATCAACATAAGACATCCTTCCTTACCCCATGGGGAACTTTTTGATATTGTGTCATGCCTTTTGTCCTAAAGAATGTTGAGGTAACCTATCAATAGGCCATGACCTATATCTTTCATGACCTCATTCATAAAAAAGTTTAGGACTATGTTGATGATCTTCTTGATAAATCCAAACACCATCAAGATCACCTCACTTTTCTTGCTATCATTTTTGAAAGGCTTATCCATTATCATGTCAAGATTAACCCAAATAAATGCATCTTTAGGGTATTATAAATAAAAGTTTTGGACTTAAATATTTACCTCCATAGAATAGAAATAGACCTCACAAAATTTTAAACCATTCTAGAAATGCCCCCTAATAACCTAAAACAACTTTGTAGCCTGTAAGGCAAATTTCAATCAATCTGATGCTTTATCTCTCAACTATCTAATCATTATCAACCTTTCCATCACCTCCTCAATAAATATACCTCCTTTAAATGGACCAAATAATGTCAACAAGCCTTTGATGCAATCAAGGAGTATCTTCTCTCTCCACCAATCCTTATTCCACCAAAAAAGGATCAACCTTTTTATTTATACATATCTTTTACTGATCATTCCTTAAGGGCCATGTTCATTCATTGTGATGACCAAAATAAGGAGCAAGAAATTTATTAAATAAAACACACCCTCATTGACTATGACACCCAATACACCCATTCTAATAAACTTTGCCTTACCTTAGTTTTCATATCCTCTAAACTTCATCATTATCTTCTTAACAATAAAAATTATGTCATTACTAACACTGACCCCCTCAAGTATATGCACTCTAAGCCATAGCATAACCAATGTATGGCTAAGTGTCTCATGCTTTTAGCTGAGTTTGATCTATAGTTTCTTATACAAAAGTATATTAAAGGATAGTTCATTGAAAACAAACTAGTTGAAGCTCCTCTACTTGATAATCAAATTCCCCTTCTACCTTTCTAGATGAGTCTATAACCACTCTTTCTTTAGAAAAACCCACCTATCAAATGACTATGTATTTTGATGGATCTAAATTTCAAAATGGTGAGGGTGCCATCATAATCCTCATTCCCCTTAATGGGTAAAATCTTCCCCTTTCTTTCCAACTTGATTTTTAATGCACCAATAATATAACCGAATATGAAGCCTTGATCATCAATCTCTAAACCGCTCTAGCTCTGGGAATCCAAATAATTAGCATCTTTGAAGACTCTCAACTCATTATCAACCAAGTTAAAAGAGCCTATCAATCCAAAAATGATATCCTTATAAAGTACAAACAACTTGTCAGTATAATTTTAGTGTCATTTGACCACTACACTATCTAATCAGTCCCTCATTCTACAAATAAATTTATGGACACAATGACTTCCATTGTATCCCAAATTCCATCTAAACCTATTGAGTCTAAACTATTTTTCACCATCCACTACTTCACCACACCATATTACCTCAAATATGATCTTCCTACCATTTATCAAATAGAAATGTCACCTACAAACATTTGGTATGATCAAATATTTATCTACCTTAACATCAGTGTCCTCCCTTTCGATTTTTTAAGACATTCTGGTAAAGCTTTCATACAAGGTACCTCTCATTACATCATACTAGGGGGAATTATTTAAAAATAAGACTTTTATGGTCTCCTCCATTTCCTTCATATCCATGAGGCTTCTTACACCATTAAAGAAGCCCATGATGACATCTATGGTGGGAAATTTAGTGGTCTAGCTATTGCCAAATGCATTCTTCATCTAGGCTACTTCTAGCCCATACTCAATCAGGATTATTGTGACTATGTAAAGAAATGTGTCAAATTTTAACAACATGATAACCTTCATTATTCACCTCATCATGGTCTTTAGGTATCAACTAACTATTGGCCCTTTTCACAATGGGGTCTTGATCTATCAGAGAAATCAATCTACATTCCTCATAATGACATTAATATGTCATCACTACCATGGAAAATTTTACTAAATGGGTGGAATTCATCCAATTTATCTCAATAAAATCTAAAAAAATCCTTAATTTCATCAACCACCACATCATCTACCACTTAGGTGTTCCTCACAAAATCATCACCAATAACAAAAAATATTTTAAGAACAAAAAGGTCTAAGAGCTTTGTGACACTTTTGGTATCAACTTAAGCTTCTCCACACCTTATCATCCATAAGATAATATCTAGGCTAAGGATTCCAAAAATAAACCTCATTAAAATGCTCACTAAGGTAGTTAGTGCTTCAGTCAAGGATTAGCACCTCTATATCCCATTTGCTTTATGGGCTTACCACACTAGTATCTAAACTGCCACGAGAGCTACACCTTTCTCTCTCATCTTTGGAGCTGAGGTAGCTCTACCTCTTGATGTCCAAATTCTATATCTTTAGATGTCCTTTGATGAAATTCTTTCTAAAAGTGATTATCATCGAGAATGTCTTGCATGATTAGATCTTCTTGATGAATGTTGCCTTACTACCCTTAATCACCTTCATATTTATCAAGAGTATATCTAGTGAGCATATAAAAAAAATATAAAAACATGAGAGTTTAACATCAAATATCTCATCCTCAAGGAAAATTAATATGTGACTAACATGGAGAAGACTAAAAATGGCAAGTTTGCTTTTAACTAGTTAAGACCTTATATTATAACCCATAAATATGGATCGAGTGCTTATTGCTTATCCTCTCTTGAGGGTAAGCTAGAACTTGAACCTGTTAATGCTTTACATTTAAATCTATTTCATTTTTAAAACAAGGATCAAACCCACTTCTGTGTCTAACTTAAGCTCATCTCATTAGATCATTAACCTTCTTCTACCTCATTTCATTTCTACCCATTTTCAGATTAATTGATTATATAGAACTATGTGACTCCTCCATCACAGTCATAGCCCAATCGTAAGTATGGGTACCTTGACTCTACCCATATCATGGTTGTCATGGATACTTTTCATATTTTAATAGGCAAAATCCCATGGTCAATTATTTTTTAAAACCCCTTCCTCTAATAGACCTTCTATGCCTAGGTCTTATTTCTACATGGGTAGACCTTTCAAACCTAACTAAACTTGTCCATGTTTAATTTTAGTTTAAAACCTATCCATATATCAAAATAAATGGTAGAATAATCACTTGAAGGAAAGCTACCCCATCAAATCAAAAGTTACTAAAAACTATACTACTCCCTTGAAGGACAATTATGTAGAGTAAAATATTAAACCACTCCTTTAAAGGATGGATAAACATTATTCATTAAAATCTTATTACATCAATCAACTTCAAAAAATTTAAATCAACAACAATAAGCAAAATCAATAATTAAGCTAAAACTAACTCTTATGTTAGCCAATTTTATACTTTTCATATCAGTTATCTACCTATTTATCTCAATTAATCCATAATTAGATCTTATGTATGACATGAGTAGACTTCTCATATTGATCAGTCTACCCATTATAATCAAACATACAAAAGGCATGAACTTCTCTAATAAAGTTCTTTGGTCATCTATAGAAAAGTCGATGACTTCACTCCAATATTTACACCCTTACCTATAAGTTTAGAATATAGTTGTATTAATATTGTATTGGTATTGGAATGAAAAATGGGCATGGAATAAGATTAGTTGGTGGTGGGTGCTTTGATGTTTGTATAGTAGTATAATCTAGGATGGTATGGGGGTTTTAAGTGGTAAAAGGATATATAATGGTTGTAAAGTAATATATATAGAGTTACTTAAAAGGGCATAATGTTTATGAAAGTAATTCAATTGTAGGAGGTAATGGTTTGAATAATAATATGAGTTTATTTAATGGTGTTAAAGTTTTGATTGAATGTATATATGTAAATAACAAATTAGGGGAATTTTTTTTATCAAGGATTATATGGGTATAGGTCAAGCATGTTTCAAAGATAGATAGTTAGTAGGTAAATAAGGATAATCTGGCACATAATGCTTGGTATAATGGTTATGTAGGCTCGAGAGTGGATCCAGTTATGTGGTTGGGTCTTAGTGATATTCTCAAAGGTGTGGGATGTGATGACCACAAAGCAATGATGCCACATAGAGGTAGTGGGTTTTAGGGTGATGCATCGCTACCATCATCTATTGAGAGATACTACCATGATATTTTCCCTCATTGAGAGATGGGATATGACAACTAACACATTCTAGTTACCTATTGGTAAGATGAGCATCATATTAGAGGATGTTCATAGGATTACACATCTACCTATCTGTGGAAATGCTATCTACCACATATAGGAGGAAGAGGAGGTTGATTAATTTATGGCTTGGTTGTATATAGGAGATAAAGACTATGCATAGTTTCATGTAGGTGTTTTTAGCATTAGGCCATTATACAAGAGGACACAAAGAGAGAGACATTTATTGATGATGATGTAGCTAGCTATGACCTATTATGCCTTTTTTATTTAGTAGGAGGGAGATTTCCCTATGTTTTTATAGTGGTTCTTGTAAAGTTGATGTTTGGGGACACCATGTTTGGATGGGGGTAGGTACTATTGGTTCAAATTTATAGGTATTTGTGGGGCTTCAAAGTTCTCAAGTTTTATGACATCAATTTTGGATTCATGCTTCACTATTAGGCATATGAGCACATACATGTGTTGAGACCTTTGGGTCTACTTGTGGATGGGTATCTACTAACAAATTATAGAGTCATGTTTTTGTGATGGAGGAGAGGTGGTATGATCATAAGAGATGGTGGTGGCTTGAGGGACATAGAGTGGTTTTAGGGTACTCTAGAGAGTCTAGCACTAGGTGATATAGTATGAAGGCCATATATGACTTGGCCTATATAAGATGGATATATATAACATACATATGCATTATAGTGTTGGAGATAGGTTTACCATAGATGAGAGGGTGAGGTGGGGCTCATCCCCATGGAGAGAGTGTGATGATAGTTTGGACTCTAGTAGGGTATTCCATCAAATGTCCCTCATTACAAGAGAGAGGATGTCAAGTTTCTATTTCTAGAGCCATAGCCTTAGGAGGAGGTACTAGATTTTGAAGATCTTCCAAATAGGGTAAAAGATGATGTTGATGTTACTATAGATTATCCAATGTGGTTTTAGGTTATATATGTAGTAATAGATTTTGGTTTGGGAGATGGAGGCTTGGGGCTTATGGATGTTGAATTGATAGGAGGACTGGCACAAGGTAACCCACAGGGAGTGGCAGCATTGGTGACAACATAGGCTTAGATATCCACATCATAGGGGTAGATTACAACTCTTCAAGGCCAGCTAAGAGGAGTGATAGTGTAGAGAGCTCAAGCTCAAGCATAGGTCACTACTTTATAAGACTAAGTGGTCATGGTATAGGGATAGATTTCCATAGTGATAGTAGAGCTAGATAAGGTGAGGGTCTCTCTTAATTTGGTGACATAAGAGAGAGACTCTCTATGATGGGCTAGTGGAGTAATAATGACACCCCTAGGTTTTGTAGCCATACATGAACTACATTAATATGAGGGCATTATGCTAGCATAGTGTCCTAATGAGTTGAAGTGGGGTGAGTACTATATGAGTTTGGTTGGTGGAGCAGCACTTGTAGCACTAGGTCAGTGGGCGATGGTACTGGGTTGACAATGAGGTACTTTAGGGGGATAGCCACTAGATGCTAGTGCTAATGGTTCTAGTTTAGGTTCTCTAAGTTCATTATCAAAGATCTTATGTGATGTATTTTGATATTTTGACATTGGCCTATGTGCTAAGATGTGAGATGTATTTATGACTGAGAGATATGTACATTTGTTGACACTTATATATATATATATATATATATATATATATATATATATATATATATATATATATATAAGTATAAGTATATATGTTTCAAATGATTGAGATGATTTTATGTTTGTTAATGAATGCTTATGTATGAGACATATGATATTGATGATTATCTTGCATAGTAAAGGCATGTGATTTTGATTGATGTTATGATGCTCATAGGATGATGTTGTGATTTGATTATAATATGATTATGATAATGATGTGTTTATGATGATGTTATAATGTAATTAATGTTGTTAATGTGATAAGGTCATTGATTATGATGTTAAAGGTATGGATTTATGATGATGTTTTATAATGTTATGAGATTATTGATTATGATGTTATTATTTTAATTATGATGAGAATTTTGATGAAGATGTTTATTATGTTAGTGACGATCATGTTATGTTATTTTATGTTAATGTTGTTGGCTATGTCATTTTTGAATGATGTTAATTTTGAATTGAATGATGAGGATAGTTATAATATAATGTTAATGTTAGGATGATTGTATGGATTATGCTTTATGAATGGATATGATGATATAAGATGATAGTTTGTAGGGAAAAGGTAACATTCATGCTCACTTGTTTTGGATAAGAAAAGGAAACATGGTGCCTTTTGCAAGTGATAACCTAACAATAAGAATCCATAGATGGATTAACTTAGTGAACACAAACCCATCAAATGTTTCATAAGAGTGTGCTTTATTAGGAAAACATGCATCTTGACTAATTTATTCTAAGCTCATAGTCCCTTAGGTGTAATTAGGATGTGAATGATAGGTAAGGGTGTAAATGTTGGATTGAAGTCGTTGGATTTTCCATAGGTGACCAAATAACTTTATTAGAGAATTTCATGCCTTTTGTATGTTTGATTATAATGGGTAGACTGATCAATATGAGAAGTATACTCATGCCATATATAAGATCTGATTATGGCTTAATTGAGATAAATAGGTAGACTAATTGGTACTTGAAGTCTACAAATGGCTGATATAAGAATCATTTGTAGCTTAATTATTGATTTTGCTTATTGTTATTGATTTAAAGTTACTGAATCTAATTGATGTAGGAATATTTTAATGAATAATGTTTAGCCATCCTTTAAGGGAGTGGTTTAAGATTTTACTTCACATAGTTGTCCTTCAAGGGAGAAGTATATTTTTTAGCAACTTTTGGTTTGATGGGGTAGTTTTCCTTTAAGGGAGTATTCTACCATTTATTTGGATATATGGATATGTTTTGAAATTCAATTAAACATGGACAAGTTTAGTCAGGTTTGAAAGGTCTACCTATGTAGAAGCAAGACCTAGGCACAAAAGGATTATTAGAGGAAGGCATTTTGAAAAATAATTAACCATGGGATTTTATCTATTAAAAGATGAAAAGTATCCATGAAAACCATGATATGGGTAGACTTAAGGTGCCCATACTTAGGATTAAGCTATGACTCTGATGGAGGAATCACATAGTTCTATATAATCAATTGATTTAAAAAATGGTAGAAAGGATATGAGGTGGAATAAGGTTAATGATCCAATGGGATGTGCTTAAGTTAGACATAGAAGTGGGTTTGATCCTTGTTTAACAATGAAATAGATGCAAATGTGAATCATTAATAGGTTTACGCTCTGGCTTACCCTTGAGTGAGGACAATCAATAAGCACTTGATCCATATTTATGGGTTATAATGTAAGGTCCTAACCAGTTAAAAGCAAACTTACCCTTTTTGGTCTTCTCCATATTAGTGACATGTTAATTTTCCTTGAGGATGAGGTCTCCAATGTTGAACTCTCATGTTTTTAGATGCTTGTTATATGCTTGTTTGATATACTCTTGATAAATGTGAAGGTGTTTAAGGGTAGTAAGGCAACATTGAAAAAGAATTTCTAAGCATGCAAAGCATTCTTGATGATAGTCACTTTTAGAAAAAATCTATGCAAGGATGTGTAAAGAGATAAAATTTGGAATTTAATAGGTAGAAATACCTTAGCTCCAAGGATGAGAGAGAAAGGTGTAGCTCTCATGGTAGTTTAGATAATAGTATGGTGAGCCCATAAAGCAAATGGGATATAGAGGTGTTAGTCCTTGCCTGAAGCACTAAATACCTTAGTGAGAATTTTGATGAGGCTTTTATTGGAAACCTTAGACTAGTCAATATATTATGGATGATAAGGTTAGGAGAAGCTTAAGTTGATACCGAAAGTGTCACAAAGCTCTTGGACCTTTTTGTTCTTAAAATATTTTTTGTATTAGTGATGATTTTTTGAGGAACACCTAAGCGGCAGATGATGTGGTGGTTGATGAAATCAATGATTTTTTAAGATTTGATTGAAATCAATGGGATGAATTCCACCCATTTAGTAAAATTTTCCATGGTAGTGATGATATACAAATGCCATTATGAGGAATGCAGATTGATTTCTCTGATAAGATCAAGACCCCATTGTGGAAAGGGCCAATAGTTAGTTGATACCCAAAGACCATGAGGAGGTGAATGATGAAGGTTAGCATGTTGTTAACATTTGACACATTTCCCTGACATAGTCACAACAATCTTAATTGAGTGTGGGCAAGAGGTAGCCTAGATGAAGAACACATTTGGTAATAGCTAGACCACTAAAGTGCCCATCATAGATGTCATCATGAGCTTCTCTAATGGTGTAATAATCCTCAAGGATATGAAGGAAATTAAGGAGGAGACCATAAAAGTCTTGTTTTTATATAATTCCCCCTAGTATGATATAGCGAGAGGTACCTTGTATGAAATCTTTATGAGAATTTCTTGAAATATCAAAAGGGAGGACACTGATGTTAAGGTAGTTGAAGATTTGACTATACCAAATGTTTCCAAGTGAGAGTTCTATCTGATAAATGGTAGGAAGATCATATTTGAGGTAAGATGGTGTGGTGAAGTACTGGATGGTGACACATAGTTTAGAATCAATAGGTTTAGATGGAATTTGGGATGCAAGGGAAGCCATTATGTCTACAAATTTGTTAATAGAATGAGGGACTGATTAGATGGTATAGTGGTCAATTGACACTAAAATTATATTGATAATTTTTTTTAATTTATAAGGATATAATTTTTGCATTGATAAGCTCCTTTTACATGGTTGATAATGAGTTGAGAGTCTCCAAAGATGCTAATTATTTTGATTCCTAGAGCTAGGGTGGTCTGGAGACTAATGATCAAGGCTTCATATTCAGTTATATTATTGGTGAATTTGAAAACAAGTTGGAAAGAAAGGGGAAGAGGTTACCCATTAAGGAGAATGAGTATTATGCTGACACCCCTACCATTTTGAAATTTAGATCTGTCAAAATACATAGTCATTTGATAGGTGGGTTTTTCCAAAGAAAGAGTGGCTATAGACTCATCTAGAAAGGTAAGAAGGGGATTTTCATTATCATATAGATTAGCTTCAAATATTTGGTTTAAAATAATCTATCCTTTAATGGAATTTTATATAAGAAACTGAAGATCTAACTCAGCTAAAAGCATGAGCCAGTTAGCCATACCTTGGTTATGCTATGGCTTAGAGTGCATGTACTTGAGGGGGTTAGTGTTAGTAATGACATAATTTTTATGGTTAAGAAGATATTGATGAATTTTAGAGGCTATGAAAACTAAGGTAAAGCAAAGTTTCTCAAAATGGGTGTATTGGGTTTCATAATCAATGAGGGTGAAATTGATGTAATAAATGGCCTAGTTCTTATTTTAGTTGTCACAATGAATGAACATGGCCCCCAAGGAATGATCAATAAAAGATGTGTATGAATAAAAAGGTTGATCCTCTTTTGGGAGAATAAGGATTGGTGAAGAGAGAAAATATTCCTTTATTGCATCAAAGGCTTGTTGACATTCTTTGGTCCATTTAAAGGAGGTATTTTTCTTAAGGAGGTGATGGAAATGCTGACAATGATTAGATAGTTGAAAGATAAAGCATCAAATTCATTGAAGTTTGCCTTACAAACTACAAATTTATTTTAGGTTAGTAGGGGGTATTTCTAGAATGGTTTAAAATTTTATGAGGTCTATTTCTATTCCATGGAGGGAATAATAAAGCCCAAAAGTTTTCTTGATAAGACCCTAAATATGCATTTCTTTGGGTTAATCTTGACATGATAATGGATAAGTCTTTAAAAAATTATAGTGAGAAAAGTGAGGTGATCTTGATGGTGCTTAGATTTATCGAGTATATCATCAACATAATCCTAAAATATTTTTTGAATGAGCTCATGAAAGATATAGGTCATGTCCCATTGATAGGTTTCCCTTATGCTCTTTAGGCCAAAAGGCATGACAAAATAGTATAAAGTTCCCCATGGAGTGATGAAGGATGTCTTATGTTGATCTTGAGGGGCGATCAAGATTTGGTTATATATTACAAAACTATCCATAAGGGATAACATTTCATGGCCAATGGTGAGATCAACAAGTTGGTATATATTAAGTAGGGGAAAGTCATCTTTGGGGCATGTGGGGTTAAGGTCATAGAAATTCACAAAAATTTAGAGTCCCCCAATGGGTTTTGTAATATAAACAATATTGGAGACTGATTATGGGTAGTTAGTGGGTTGAATGAAGTTTATGGATATAAGACATTGAAGTTCATCTTTGATAAGAAGAGCTATGCGAGGGTGCATACAATGAAGCTTTTGCCAAACTGGCTTAACTTTAGGATGGGTTACAATGATATGAATATTGATGGAAGCATCAATATTGAGAACATCTTGATAAAACCAAGCAAATTATATGATATGGTCACAAAGAAAATATTGATAGTCTTGTTGTTCCTCAAGGGTTAAGGATTGGCCAATCTTGATGATATGAGGGTCCTGATGAGTTCCCAAATTGACATGTATGGTCAATTTATTTATCATTTTTTTGTTTTCAAGAGAAAGGGATTTTTGGAGAGAATATTCCCTTACACCAAGGTAGGTAAGAATGGAATTATCATCCTATCATTGTATTGTATTAATGGTTGGTGTGTCATATTAATCATCTTAGGGTGGATGAGATGAATGGTTTTGGTTTGGACATCCCTTTGATAAGTGAGGGGGGTAAAACTAATGGTGTTGATAAAAAAATTTAGGTGGGATGATGTTGGTATCTTTAGATTGGGAAGATGGGGTTGGGGAGGATGAAGGTTCTTTAGTAGTGGTGGTGATGGGTTTTTGCAATGTGGGCTCATCCAAGGGAATGAACCCAAGGACAAATAAATCATGAGGCTTTTGAGTTTTGATGATGGTAATATCATGAGGTACTTGTTCATAAAGGCCAAAAACAAACCCCTTTCAATCACACTAGTGAAGGTATATTTGGGTAAAGGTTAGGTTGCTAAGATAAGAAAAGTTGGAACTAAATGGCTAGATGTACAACATGATGGTGAGATGAAAGAGTGGTTTACAAAGTCCCCCAAATAAAATATATGTTCTATTGCTAGGAAAGTTAAAGAGGATGAGGGTACCGATATTAGGATCATAAGATGGATAATTTTAGTGATTCCCAAATTCATGTGGAGAAAGGAAAGCATCCAAAGCTAAAAGTTGATATTCCCCCAGTGTGAGATGATAAAATATGAAGGCATCATTAATGGTTACCTTGAGGAATTTTATATTCCTCAAGTCAATCATCTCTAGTTAGGTTAACCATTGATAGTCACTATTGGTGACCATCAGTTGTGGACCTCAACCCCCCAATCTCCTCTCTTATCCCCTAATTCTTACATACCCTCACTATGCATTACCCCTCTCCTTTCAAACACACCTTCCAAACCCCTCTCATAAACCCTTATACCTCACACTACAAATCCCTAGGTCAGGTGCTACCACCCACATCTACCCCTTTATGCATTCCAATTACTTTAATCATTTTCACAAACACTTACTATTCCTATCAGTTTAACAATAATAAGACATAACTCATTTTGTGATTGGTGGTGTCATCTTAGTCCATTACCAACCACTTGCTTACATGTTTTTCCTACATCTATCTCAGCTCCACTCAATCACACTCTCACTCAACAATTATATCATGACACCTCAGTAGCTCACCATACTTCCATGCACTCACTTGTACTACTTGATTAGATAATACCAATTTCCAAATTCTATGTTTCAAATGAGGACAAATGTTTATCCTTTTAACTTTTTATAATGGATTTAGGGTTTTTATCCAACCATCGATAGTTACCTAACTTTTGATGATTTACCCTAACTATTGCCTATCACATCCAACCCCAACTGTCAATGGTTACATAACCATCATTGGTTGGCCCTAACTGTCATCGATTATATTTCACCTTTTTCCCTATTTTTCCACCTAAAAGCACCTTCACCTATTTAAGATTCTTCCTCTCCCTATCAACAACTACATTAGGCCTAAATTCCATGTTGGATCAATGATCCATGGGACTATGTAGGTAGCATCCTCTTGCCTAGTCCATTAGGAGTTAGGTCGGCCACCCCCTACCTTCCCAACCACCTGACTGATTTACCTTTTCCCACCTTGATGTTGGTACCTATTCGCATACCTTGCAGTGACCTTGCTTTATTTATCATGACTACCTTAACCCATTTTGCCCTATTAAACTTTTGTATTATGTACCACCTCATGCATGACTTGACCCATCATGTTTTTCTCAAGAGTACTTCCTACCCTGGATACCTAAGCAAACATTAATCCTTTCTAGGACACATGACAAGTTTGACCTGATCAGTTATGCCCAATGCTAGGGACTAGTTACCTTGACATTTATCCTAGAACTTTACCTTATTTTCAAAATTAGTAAATTTAGTCTTGGCATGATTTTGACTCTTGAACTTCTTCAAATATTGTGAATATTTTTACCCACTCTACCTTTTGTCAAATAATGACCTAATTTTTATCTTACTTCATGGACTCTCGATTTGAGGGGGAACACCTCCTCCCTCCCAAAATCAAGCCAACTAGATCTATACATTGACCGACTTCCTATTTTTGTTTTGTTGCTTGCTTTAAGATACATAATAAAAAGGGGAAAAATATAGACACTTGAAAACTACATGACAATAGTTTTCAATGGCATCTTAAACTATGGACCCTTAATCGACTCTTCATCTAATGGACCACCTATCTAATAGCATTCATTTACAACTTCATTATGAAAAATCACCCTAAACACATACTTTCATTTATCACCTTTCCACTCATTCATTCATGGCCCCTCGACTATCACTGGTTAAGGTGACCATTGACGGTCACCCTAACCATCAATGGTTGGGGTCACTTAGCTTGTTTTAAGATTTTAAAGAAACTCTAGCTTTGTTCAAGATAAACGTCCTCTAGAATGGAAACTTGCTTTAGCACCAACTTTTAAATACTAAACAAAAACAAGTAACTTCATCCCCTCCCAACTTACTAATTTTCCCTAGCATTAATTTACAACTTCATTATGAAAAATCACCCTAACCACATCCTTTCATTTATCACCTTTCCACTCATTCATTTGTGGCCCTTCAACCATTTCTAGTTAAGGTAACCATCGATAGTCACCCTAACCATCAATGGTTGGGGTCACTTAGCTTGCCTTAAACTTTTAAATAAACTATAGCTTTGTTTAAGATAAGCATCCTCTAGAATAGAAACTTGTTGTAGCACCAGATTTTAAAGGATAAATGAAAATAGGAAACTTCATCCCCTCACAACTTAGCAAATTTCCCTCAAGCTTCCCTATCCTTACTTAGTAGTTCTATTCTATAAATAAAAGGCTCTTAGGAGAGTTGTGGATCTAGAAATTTGCATGCAGACTCTCTTATTTTCTTTATGCAAGAATCCAAGATTGTGAAGCTCTATCCATGTGACTTTTAAAGCTAGGAGTATTGTTATGCTATCCAAATTTCTTTAGGTTTAAACTATCATCCACTTGGAATCATACATGTATCTCTCTTTATTTTTATTATTTTCACCCTTTATCAAAATATGTTGTTCTAAAAAATCACCCTAACCACATCCTTTCATTTATCACCTTTCCACTCATTCATTTGTGGACCTTCAACCATTGCTATTTAAGGTAACCATCAATGGTCACCCTAACCATCAACGTTTGGCTCACTTAGCTTTCCTTAAGCTTTAAAATAAACTATAGCTTTGTTTAATATAAACATCCTATAGAATGGAAACTTGTTGTAGCACCAGATTTTAAAGACTAAATGAAAATAGGCAACTTCATCCCCTCACAACTTAGAAACTTTCCCTCAAGCTTCCCTCTCCTTACTTATTAGTTTTGTGCTATAAATACAAGGCTCTTAGGAGAGTTGTGGATCTATAAATTTGCATGCAGATTCTCTTATTTTCTTTCTGCAAGCATCCAAGATTGTGAAGCTCTATCCACATGACTTTTGAAGCTAGGATTATTGTTATGATATCCAAATTTATTTAGGTTTAAACTATCATCCACTTGGAATCATACAGGTATCTCTCTTTTATTTTTGTTGTTTTTACCCTAACCACATCCTTTCATTTATCACCTTTCCACTCGTTCATTTGTGGCCCTTCAACCATTTATATTTAAGGTAACCATCAATGGTCACCCTAACCATCAACATTGGGGTCACTTAGATTTCATTAAGCTTTAAAATAAACTATAGCTTTGTTTAATATAAACATCCTATAGAATGGAAACTTGCTGTAGCACTAGATTTTAAAGACTAAATGAAAATAGGCAACTTCATCCCCTCACAACTTAGAAACTTTCCATCAAGATTCCCTTTCCTTACTTATTAGTTTTGTGATATAAATACAAGGCTCTTAGGAGAGTTGTGGATCTATAAATTTGCATGTAGACTCTCTTATTTTCTTTCTGCAAGCATCCAAGATTGTGAAGCTCTATCCACATGAATTTTGAAGCTAGGAGTATTGTTATGCTATCCAAATTTATTTAGGTTTAAATGATCATCCAATTGGAATCATATAGTTATCTCTCTTTTATTTTTATTGTTTTCACCCTTTATCAAAATATGTTGTTATGATCTATTCACCTACACACCAGTATATACCATCAGAACCCGTGTTTCACCCTCTACTAATTAGCCACATCCCCTTCCCTTTTGACCTCATAAATTTTTTCCCATAGGTAACCATATATATTTACTATAACCATTTTTAGTTATATAAATAATCACCAGTCACACAACCATCATCGGTTAAGACAACCATCACTAGTCACTGCCAAGAAACAATAATAGTTTATTATTTTAGCCTTCCCCACACCTTACTAGACCTTAATTTGGATTTTGACATGTCTAAAAACCCTATTTTGATCCTCTAGACCTAAACTTGACATAATTTTGCATGGTATTGACCCACAATGCTACATCTTCTACCAAATAGGTATGTTGTTTGTTTTATTGTATAATCATTTATGTTCTTGTTAGTTTATCATTGTTTATTTTCATTTCCAAAACATTTTTTTATTAGGGGAGTGGATTGATATCCATACAAGGGAGATTTCACTTCTTGGATCTATCATTTCTAGGTATTCCACCCTTCATACTTGTCTAATAAACAAGTTACTTTAGTATGGTCTTATTATAGGTAGTCCTTCCTTGTTAAAAAGGAGTTCTCACATTCATCTAAATAAATGCATGAATTATAATAGGTTTTCATCCACACACCTTAATATTAACTTAATTTTATCTAATTTAAAAAATAAGAAATGAAGGAAATAAATTAAAACACATTAAACCAGTTATACAACATTAAAAAAATCATAAATCTAACATAAATAGACATGGTCAAAATTGAAATAGAAAAACTATTACATGTAGGATTCATATATCCAATTTTATATAGTAAATGGATATAATAACTACTAATAGTACCTAAAAAACATGAAAAATGGATAATATTTATAGATTATAAGGAAATTAACAAAGTAAATATGAAAGACTATTTCCACTTGCTCTTCATAGAACAGGTCTTAGATAATATAGATTGAAATAGGTAATTTTACTTCTTGGATGGATTTAATGGGTATAATAAAATAAGAGTGGCTCCTAAAGACTAGGATAAAAATAATTTCACATGTCATATAGGGATGTTTTCATATAAATTTTTACCCTTTTGCTTAAGAAATGCACCAACAACCTTTCATAGAGTATTCATTGTTATATTTTTTGATCTTACTAATGAGTTTGTTGAATTATACATGGATAATTTTAAAGTGAAAGGGAAATATCTTGATGAATCCTTAAAAAATATAGACAAATTTTTAAATAGATGTGAAAAACATCAATTATACCTAAGTCATAAAAAATGTTTGGTAATGTAGATCAAGGAAATGTATTAGCTCATTATATCTTAACCTAAGGAATAAAGGTTGACCCTAAAATTATTGAAATAATTTCAATTTTTCATACACCCAAAAACACAACTAATATAAATATCTTTCTAAATAATTTAGGATACTGTAGGCATTTTATTGAGGATTTCAGTAAGATTGTTGCACCTATGTTTCCCTTCTCACCTAGGATGGTGAATTTGTATAGACTAAAAAATGTTAATAATATTTTGAGATAATAAAAAAAACCTAATTTCTTATCTAGCCTTGAGAGGTGTCATTTTTAATAATACATTTCTCATACACACATATTCCTCTAATAATGTTATGGGGTAAGATCAAGGGTAGAAAGATGAAGAAGGAGAAGATGAACCAGTAGAAGATAATTTTCTTGATGAATAGTTTTTCAAAATTTTAGTTCACTCACCATGAATTAATTATATGTCTAATTATCTAGCCACAAGGAAGCTTGTTTGTGATTTCACTCATACATAAAGGAAATGTTTGATTAAAAATAGTGCTAACTAAATGGTTTAATAGTTTACTATTAAAATGTGTACCTGATTCTATACTTTTAAGGTGTGCATGAGAAGATGAGATATATGAAATCTTGAGAGCTTGTTATGATGATCTAGGAGGAGGTTATTAATGAATCAAAAGGACTATTTACAATATCATTTGGTTTAGATAATATTGGCCTTCACTACATAGGAATGTGAAAATTTGTGTTTGGTAATGTGATCCTTGCCAAAGTATGGGGAAACCTAACCTATCTAATGAAATACCCATCCATCATCAAGTGGTTTTAGGAACCTTTGATTAATGAGGGTTATATTTTATTGGTCACATTTATATACCATTTAAAGTAAAGTATTGTAATCTTAGTATACATTTATTATGTCACCAAATGGGCAAAAGTTGATGCTTTATCATTTTCTTATGAAGAAAAGGTTTTTGATTTATTTTAACATAGGATCTTACAAAAAATTTTATAATCAAGAGAAATGTTTATATTCCAAGGCCCTCAATTTACATCCAATATTATTAAATCCTTCACAAAACATTATTAGATCAACCACAATAAATCAACACCTTATCACCCTCAATCCAATTATCAATTTTAAGTCACTAATGAAGAATTAGATAACATTTTGACACAAATCATATACATCAAAATAAAATATTGGGAAAACATACTAAATGAATTAGTTTTGGCCTAAAATATAACATGAAATTCAACCATAGTATTTTTTCCATATGAACTTGTAAATGGGAAGAATCCATTAATTTTAATTGAGTTTGAATTGTAGACATTAATAGTAACAATGGAGGCAGACATGGACCTGATAAAAGTAATAAAGGTAAGAATTATTCAATTGAATGAGCTAGATGAGATAAAACTTGAATAATTTAACCAAAAAAATCTTCTTTGATATTATAGGAAGGCATGGAATGACCGTCACATGAAAGAAATAAAATTCAAGTAAGGAGATTGGGCCTTATTGTTTGATTCAAAATACCAACATTTCAAAGGTAGACTTTGCATTAGATGGTTAGGTCCTTAACAATTTGTATATATACTTTACAATAGATATGTTTAGTTACTACCAATTTATGAAAACAAGAAGAGACATTTGATAAATGGACATAGATTGAGACTATATCATCCTCCTCCTAGAAAGGTGGAGTTATACTGGTAGATTCAATCTCAAGTAGAATTTGGTTATACAAAAGAGCCTTGTTCTTTCATTTGAGTCCAATAAAATAAGAGGATTGAAAACCAGTAAATGGAGATCCTCTTCCCAACAAGGTGATGATAATAATAATAATAATAATAATAATAAAAATAATAATAATAATAATAAACCAACAAATGGTAAATCTTTTTAGGAAACATAACAATAAAAATAGTAATCTTAATTGACTTGTATAGTACTCTCGGTTGACTTGGGTGTATTTATCATCTTAAGACATGTGAAAGAAATAGTAACAAGGACAACCATAGATAATACAAGGTATATATATTTAATTTTTCTATGATTAGTATTAATTTCAAGTTTTAAAGTGTTATTTAATATCTAATTTTCAAAAAGGATTCTTCCAAAAGAGGAAATATCAAAAAGGGGGTCTCCTACAAATAGGGTCTTTAAAAATGATTTTACAAAAATGCAGTAAAGTGGCATACCATTAAAAAATAATATCAAAATTCCAACACATCATTATAATTACATGGTATCATTATGATGACACACTAAAAACTATTAATAATAAAAAGGTACTTACAAGTATCATAATGATAAAAACTGATTGTAACACAAAGGAAGGGTCATGATGGTGAATAAAGAAAATAATGGTGGTAGGAATGGTATGAGGGAGAATATATAATATATATTTTATCCAAATAAAATATTTATATAAGTCAATAAATTTTTCTTTTCCCTAAAACATCCAATCTCATAACTAACTCAACTTTGGGATATTTCAAGATCCAATAAATTAATTATAGACTTTTCAAACTTGCAAATTGATATATTTATCAAGGTAATTATGTTATATCTTATTTTATAAAAAAAATTATCCCTTACATTCCAAAAAAAATCATTTGATTCAAAAACCCTAATAATTACACTCTCATTTGTCTACCAATTTTTCTTCACATCCTTGAGGATAATTGATAAAATTTATAGATAGGGAAGAAAAAGAAATTTGAGCTCGAATCAATAGAGATCCTATTGTAATATGAATTTGTGGTTATATAATTTAAATAAGTAGGTTGGTTATACATTATTATGTAATTTTTTGGATATGATGAGTAACTGGTTGAAGATTTTGTCATTAATCTAAAATTTGAACATTCCAAGGTGAGATGAACCAAAATTTTGGTTAACAACTCTATCATCAACTAACTATTTGGGATTTTAGAGAAAATAATATAAGTAGTAGTTAAATATTAATTCAAATAATTAATATAATATTTTAATATATAAGGGGACCTCATGCTTGAGTTATTTATTAATACACAAGGGGTAACCAAGGGAATTAAGAGAGAGTCTTCTAGAACCATGGAATAACTTAGCCTACTAGGTCATTAAGTTTTTCACATTTGATGGATAGTATGGATCATTGAGAGGAGATGAAATGAATAATTTGAATCGTATTATACATGGATTATATAAACTTTAATGTAAAATAAACATGCCTTAATTTCTTCTTGGTACCATTCAACTTATGACAAAAATATATTTTTAGGTTGGCATATACTAGACACCATGGGTTAATACATTTGATATGCCAATACGATTTCTTGAATAAGGTAGATGGGGAATCCAAATATAAGGATTTTTTACAAGTCATGTTTAAGATAAATACCTAGGTAAAAATATTACCTTTGTATTCTTCCCTTACACCTAGGTCTAGACTAAGAGAAGAAACTAAAAGTGAGGAGCCATCTCTAGAATTAATAAAGAAGAGAAAATAGAGAACATGATATTTGGAGATAATTATAATGAATATTTGTAACTTGATTCTACAGACATACCTATCATGGAGATATCATATGATGAATAGGACTCTATAGAGATGTCTCATCCTAAGGTCTTGAAAATAAGTGTAAGGAGGAGAAATAATTCAATTAATGAGTCACCACAAAAAAATATACCATGAAGGCAAATAAGACTCATCCTTTTGGAGAATGAGGATATTAATAAACAAAATTCAAAAAAAAAATCTTGTAATTCTCATCCATGATCAATCTATTGAAGATATATAAGAGTTTGAGGAGATTTTAGAATAATAAATGGTTATGGAGGATATATCCATAGGGATAGAGGAGGTTGTAACCATGGCATAAGTTTACATCTGAGGAAGTAGTAGAAAATATCCCTCAACCTTATTAATATAATCCACTTGTGGAAAAATTAAATGATATAATTTTGGGAAAAGAGGAGCATCTTTCTAGTCATGATGAATATGATTAGAAGTAAACAAGTTAAGGCCTTATCAAGAGTAGAAGCATCCATGAGACAATAAGTGGAGGAAATATAATTCCTTGAGAAAAAACTAAAAGGTAAGGAAATTTTGATTTTATATTTAAATTAAGATTTAGAATAAAATAAGAACCAATATCTTAGTAGATATAGTTAAATAACCTATTTAAAAGAAAAGACACCATCACTTATATACCAAGTAGACCATGGTGTGCAATACTAATTTTATTATAGTGACATCATGGATACTTGGGAGAAAACATATCAAACTCAAAGAGAGGTTAGGAATGAAAATAAGAAGTTAACTAAGGATTTTGAGGAAGAGAGGAAACATAAGGAAAAGGAAAAACCCATAATGTAGACAACCTATGAACTAAGATAAAATATCCTTGCCCATAGAAGACATGCCTCTGGTTATGGCCTCTTTATAATTGTTTTTTTATAGATAGTAGTTATTGATGATTTAATGTGGGTTCCCCATGACTTAAAATATTATAAATAATTAATGGAATCTTATCATGTTAGAAACCCTAAGAAATAAAATCTTTTGTGTGAATTATACTTGTGTAACTTTATACTAGGACATATTTCCTCCTTGATTAATTCATTTCTGGTATAAGATTAGACCAATTCTTTCACCTTGTTGGGTGAATATTTTGTCATCAAATAACTGATAGAAAAATAGGTATATCAACCACAGCACAATGAGATTTATATGGCAAAATAGGTGTGGTTACCATAACATAATGAGATAAATCTCTCCTCTTAACAAGGGGGCGTTCCCTATAAACTATAATATATTAATATTAGCTAAAAGTAGACTCAGGGGTGAAATCATATCATCCATCTCTCTTTATTTAGAGATGATGTTCAAAAAATAAAGGATAATTCTTGTGTAATTATTGAAGGCATTTCTCTTCTTTCAGAAATGATGTTCAACAAATAACAGGAATTCTTCTTAGGTAGTAATTGGATCCACAAGAAACCTACGAAAGCACAAAGTCTTTTGTTGTTTCTCCTACTGATTTAGGACAAAATAACATAGTAGAATAAAGTGTAGCACAAAGTCTCCACTGAAAACTACAATAGAGTAACATATTATGAAGGATAAGGGGAGCTCAAAGTCTCTCCAATATCTTAAAACATAAAACACATAGACTAAAGACAATTATGGAAGCACAAAGTCTCCCATAATCGACTTCAGGACATCTTTCAGATTATTTCCACTTGTTCTACTTATTTGATTAAATATACAATACTGTATTTAGGAAAAAGACATAAGAATGGTTTCTTAGATAACACAAGCTATTTCAACACAAAGTCTAAAAGGTCACTTGCTTTCTCATTCTCTTGATAAAATATGATTAATAGTCTAAGCTCAAAGTCTTAGGAATGCCTTTCAATATGTGTAGAGTTTCACTTCTAATAATAGAGAGATCTCCCTTCTACAAATTGAGAGATTACAATATATAGCATCTAAAGAAAGACTTGGGTGCTTGTTTTCATGAAATGGCCCATGTTGCATTGAATGCATTGGAAATTCTATGTAGGGGCCATGCTAGAACAGGTCGTAGGCCTTAACTTTTGGCATTCTAAATAATCTCAAATGTCTTCTCCAAAGCATGCATCACCTGATCTTCTGAAAGGTAAGGCCACTCCTCTTTATGATAATTACACGACTGTCCACTCATCTTTACTCAAATGAAGAAAAATAGGATGTGCCATTGAATGTTTGCGCACTCTGAGGTCCACCTAGTGGATTGCTCCACCTACTAGAATAACTCTTCTATAGATATTTATGGATTCTCTATTTGATTCTCTCTTTCCTTGTTATATTTTGTCTCTTCCTAATGATCTAAGCTCTAGAGGCTATCTTCTCACCTTCTGTTGGTTTCTTCAGCTCCTTCCTTGGCTAGTTACTGAGTTTGTTCTCAGGTCTGTGCTATTTAAAGACCAATGGTTATTCCATTATCCTAAATTTGACATCTATGGGGATGTAACTATTGACTTGAACCACTTTGAACCTTGAACCCTTTGAAATTTTTAGAGGTGGAGTTCAATGGTTCAAAGTTAAATTGGTTCTACAGTTCAGTGGTTCAATATTTTGCAAAGAGTTGCATTCATTTGGTCTTCTTTAAGAGTTCAAGGTGTCATTGAACCAATTGTTTGTACCATTTAGTTGAACCTTTTTATAGAATCTTTTGTTTGAACCATTCACTCAAACCTTGAACTCTTTAAATGCATTGAAGCTTTGAACTCATTAAACCTTTGAACTCTTTGAACCTTTCAGAGGTGGAGTTTAATGGTTCAATGGTTCATTCCATATCATTGAACCCTACTGTTGAACCTTGGCATTGAACCATCCTTACAATTTTTTAGGAAATTCCTTAAGTGTTTTAAGATTTTTGCTTGTGAAATCCCACCTTTTAAACCTACGATTTCCTTAGCTAAAAAGGCTTGTGTAATTGAATAACTTGATTGCTCAAAACATTTTGAGAAAGAAATAAAGAGACCATTTTAGCCTATAGGACTGAAATGTTTGACATGTTGTCCACAAAAATAAGTGATGGATTTTGGGAACAATAGCTAGCTCTAGTTGGGGAACTTCCATTGATTGTATTTTGAAACAATCAAAGGGAGTAGAATCTAGACTCTAAGTGCCTTCATCTATGCCATTGGTATATGAAGTCATGCCATCCAAAAAGAGAAAGATGCCAAAAACCAAATGAACAACATAAAATAAACAAAGACTATACAAATATACAACTAGACTTATCTGATACTTCAAGGATTGAAGTGCTTTAGATGCTGCCCATTATGAGGTAGTGAAAATGGCATCCCATCTTGATATCTCAATAAGAAACTATTATGACCATTGAATTGATGGATTCTGAATGGACCTCTCCACAAAGAATAAATGTTTTTGTGCATTCTTTTTGGTTCTCTCCTCTTGTCCCATAATAATACTTGATCTCCAATTTCAAAATCATGAATCCTTGCTCTTTTGTCGAAGAGTTTCTTTACCTAATTTTGATGTGCAGCAATACGGTCCACCACCATAGTTTGTTGTTAATTTAGTTCAATCAAGCACATGATCCTCTTGTTGATAGAATATTCAAATGTTTGATCTTTGACTTCCTTTGCCAACTTCAGTGCTGGTAGTTCTAGGGTGATTGGTATCTCTGCATTCAAACCATATAGAAGTTGAAATGGTGACATAACTATCACCCTTTTTGGTGTAATCATGTCTACCCATAAAGCATCAAATAATGATTTATGCCAGGTTCTCTAATTGTCATCTACTAGCTTCTTGATAATGGTCACCAGGTTCTTGTTGCTTCATTCTGCTTGACCATTTCCTTGCAGATAGTAGTCAAAAGAGTGGGAGAGGATAATCTCATAATAATAACAAAACTGGGTAACTTCATGAGAAGATAAATAGGCTACATTATCTATTATAATCTTGGTTGGGACTCTAAAATGGGAAATAATATTTTCCTTGAGAAAATTACATACCACTTTTGAAGTATCATGCTTGACTAGAATGGCTTCCACCCACTTGGTAAAATAGTTTGTTGCTGTGAGAACATAGTCATGTCTAACACTTGAGGATGGGTTTATAGTGCCAATGAAATCAATATCCCATTTTTTAAATGGCTCTTTGATCACCACTAGCTTGAGAGGTAATGTAGCCAACTTGGGTTTCCCAATGAACTATTGACATAGCTCACATCTATGCACCCAAGTGTATGAATCTTGAAATAGAGTAGGCCAATAGTACCTGGCTCATAAAATCTTATGGGCAGTCACAGGTGCATAAAAATTTCCTCCACAAGCCAAATTGTGGAAAGACTCCAAAATTTTGCTCTGTTGCACTTTATCCACATAACAAAGAAATACCCCATCAAGGCTCCTCTTGTACAAACCGTTGTCCCATAGGACAAAGTTAGCAGCTTTCAACTTAATATTTCTCTTTTCTTTACGAGACAAGTGGGCAAGACACTCACCATAGGTAAGGAAATGAGTGATATTATAATACCACTCATTCATAGTAGTGACAAAGAGAATTGTAGGCATGTCTTTAACCTATGTTTCTTCATGCCCTAATTCCTCTAGTATGTTATCAGCAATTAATTGGTAGAGACCTCTTCCCTACATAAGCTTCATAGGTTTGATAACAAGCTCAAACTCTTGGATTTTTGAAATCTAATAGCCCCTTTTAGTTCCAAACTCTTGTTGAGTTAGAATGGATTTTACTGTTGTATTAGGAACTAGAGAAATAGTGTATGAGTTCATGATGTAAAAATAGAAGTGTTTTACTACCTTAACCACATCATAAGCATGCTTATCCATGTTTGAATATTTTAGCTCATGAGATTTTAGAGGAAAAATCATGAAAGATATGGGGGACTCCACACCTTCTTTATTCTTCTAAACCAAAATGGTTAAAATCATGTGTTTAGAAGCATAGCTATATATTAGGAAGTATTTGGTATAATCCAGACAAACTAAGATTGGGGCATGGGCAATAGCTTATTTGATATATTGAAATGCTGACTTACCTTCTTCAGTCCAGCTAAAAGTAGCTTTACCCTTCATCGTATTGACAATGTGGTGAGTCTTCTCTGCAAATTTAGGAATGAACCTTCATAGAAAATTCACCTTTCCAAAGATAGAATGGACTACATTCTTACTAGTAGGAAGACAAAGCTCTTGAATGGATTTGACTCTTTCTGGGTCGATCTTTATGCCTTCTTGGGATATAGTGTGATCAAGAAGTTTCCCTTTTGTAACCCTAAAAACTAATTTCTTAGGATTGAGATAAATGCCATTTTGTCGACATCATTCCAACACTTATTGTAAATGATGCACATGATCAAGATGATATTTGGAAAATATGGTCAAGTCATCAAGATATACCACAATTAACTTCCCCATTTCATTTCTAAAGGCAAGATCCATCACTCTCTAGAAGGTGGTGCCAGCATTGATCAAACCAAAAGGCATTCTACGATATGCAAAGGTGCCCCAAGGTGTAGTGAAAGTAGTTTTATGTTGGTCTACTTTACTAACTTATACTTGACTATACCCTAAAAAACCATCTAACATTGATAACATCTTTGAGCCAATCACTATCTGTAGTAGATGATCTATGATGGGCATGGGGTAGTTGTCTTTTATAGAGGATTGATTTAGATTTTTAAAAGCATCACAAAGGTTAATTTCTCCATTCTTTTTTCTCATAGGGACTATGTTTGCAATCCAGGTAGAATGATGGATTGGAAAAATTATCTTTGCATTTAGCATTTTCTATATCTCAGAAAGAATAGTAATTGATTTTTTGGGGTTCTACTACCTTTGTTTCTACTTGTGAGGCAATGACCCAACTTTGAGATGAATTTCATTTTAAATTTATTTAAGCCTGAGATATTTCAGATCATCATAAGAGTATGCCAAAACATTAATGTAATGGTGAAGTAGAGTAACGAATTTGAGTTTTTTATCAAGAGTGCAACAATTCCCAATGTTGACCATTTTGAGATTATCTTTTGTACTCAAATTTATTTGATGAAAATATTTGGAGGAACTTGAATCCATTGGTCAATTCTTGATAAACCTATCATGCTTATCAAATATCTTTTCAAGAGAAACTAACCCTTTGATAATTTTATTCCCTTTGAGTTGAAGGAACTCTTCACCAATTTTTAAATTTATTTAAGGAGTTGATTCCCAGAATGAAGATTCACTGTCTTCAAAATAAAGCTCTTCAAAGCTATCCATCTATTCCAAAAAATAAATGATTTGGTTTTCCTCATTAAACACTTGCCAATGGTTGGAATTATTAGGTAAACTTGATCAAAAGACCAGTTCAATAGTGTACTTATGCCCTTTAAAATCTTAGTGAGGAACCATGAAAGTTACAGAGAAAGCCAAAGAATTTACTCAATCACTGAATTCTCTAAGCACCATATAAATAATGAAAGCCTCAAAAATTTCAAGGCATTCCCACACCAAATTGCGATAATGTCACAATCTTTCATTCTTGGTTTGATATAGGTTCCTCACCTGATAAACCACTAGTTCAGCATCTCTTCGAGCATGAGAAGCTTAACATTTTTAGCTTGAGCATCTTTCAATCCAAGAAATAAATATTCATACTTGGTGGTGTTGTTGGTATTACTGAACTAAAACTTATATGAATAGGGGAAAATATCTCCTTACAAATATATCAAAATAATTCTAGCTTTAGAACTGGTCGAAGAATTGCTACCATCAAATTCTTGAATCCAGACATCATTAGAATTTGATCTCCTTTCAAACTTCTCTTTGTTAGAGAGGGATGATTCTTTTTTACCTAAACTATGCTCTACCAATTATTTTGACATCTTGTATAAATTTTTTGGATTATCACTTACAGAACTTTCATCTGATGAAATAGAAACATCTTCTGTAGATAGAAAGTAGTTACCCATTCCTAAGGATTCAAACATAATTTGAGCTTTAGGGTCAGATGTTTGAGTGACAATATATTTTGATTCCTTCTCAAGAAGCAGCCTTTGCATGATGCCCTTGACAAGTATCCTCACCTCAGACATATCCATGTTTAATTCTCCACCAACATCCTTGAAAAAAATTCATCTAAGTAGAATGCCATAGGAAGATAGAATGTCAGCCACCAAGATTGTCATTTTAATCCTTTTTTCTAAGAAGGCTATGAATGCAAATTAGGCATCTTTGATCTGACCCAAAAGTGGCACTTGATTTTTTTCCATGGAGAACATCTCCCAAAATTTTTAGTTAAGGTAAGACCGAGAGAGTCTACTACCTTGGCACGCATAACATTGTCAGAGGCTCTAGAGTCTATTATACAGTTGCTCAACTTATGCCCATTAATCAGAAGGGAAACGTAGAAAGGTTCTATTTTCCTAGGGGCAATAGGAAGAGTAATGACAAGATTATTTTGGGTGGCTTTGTTCTTTGGGGGATCATGAGTCACCTTTGAAACATTTTGTCCTGCACAGATGGTTTTGCTTTTGATGCATTCAACTAGCCTATCCAACTGCTCAAGGTTGGATTTTAAGTATTTAAACTTAGAAATTTAGATCTTGGTCTTTATAGTATGGTCAATTATATCAAATAATTTAAAATAACTAGGAATAGAGGAAGTCCATCATTTTGGGTTTGGTTGGGTGTGGTACTTGTCTAATAAATTAAAGCAAAAGGTGAAGAGTTGTTTGAGGCACTTACTTTTCTATTGATAACCAGGTCCTTTGATTAGAAAGGAAGTGAAGTCCCCCATTTAGCAATTGAAATTACTAATCGATATTTTTCCCTTATCAGCTTGTTCAGTTGACTAGTTTTGGGACCTAGTAAATATAGCGTATGATCCATCAAACACTTCTTTCTTACTTCTAGCTTCATCCTGGTAACTCAAGAAACCAATGTTGGAGTTATTAGATAATTCTTCTTCACCTTCTACAAAGAGATTAGCATCATCTTCTTGGTCTAACTCAGGTTGGAAAGAGAAATCATGTTCAGCTTCATGATATCTAACTGATGAGTTAGTTGGTGTTGCTTTAATGGCAAGCTTCCCCTATGGGGGAGGAAGATGATTTGGTTGCCCTTCATTTCTGATAGCATTACCTTGATATGAGTAGTTTGGAAACATCCTCCTTTGTATATCTTGATAAGAATGAGGAGCTGACATCCCTTGTGCCATTTGCTTTTTTAGAGTTAGCAATTCATTTGCTAGCTTTTGCACCATAGGATCAGTGGTGCCTGTAGAGAAATTTTTAGAAGATAAAGAAGGTTTATTTCTATTAGGATCTCTTCTAATCTTTCTTTTCAAGATAAGATCATCTTCAACCTCAGTGAATAAAATCTGAGCTACAACAAGATCTATGTGGCTAGCCCACCTCAAGAGAAAAATCACTTTAGGAAGCTAAGAATTGATGAAGAAACACTTACGATTTTTTGGCATCAGCTGAGTAATTTTAGGAATCCTATTCCTTAGCTTATCAAATTTAGCAATGAAGTCTCACATGGGTTCATGAGGCTCCTTATTCATTTGTGTAAGCTAGGCTAATAGGGCATGCGCATCTTATGTGGATTTGAAAATTTCCTCAAACTTGGCCTTGAGAGTGTTCCAATCAGTTATTGTTTGTGCTTGGAAATGATAAAACTAATATGTGGAAATGCCTTGCAATGTTTTCATAAATATATTGACCACTATATTTTCAAATTCAATGCCTGTCACACCATAGACTATGTAGAAAGCTATAATATGCTCATAAGGATGAACTCTCCCATCACCATAAAACTTAGGAAAATTCTTTCTTGAACTACGGGTTAGTTCATGTAAAGGTGGGGTTAGATTCAGAGGGCCAAAAGTGTTACCCCAAGGGCCTTGGGCTGCCATGATATGAAAATTGGAAGGAGAGATAATAAACCTATGTAGGGTATGTATAGATAAAGCTCTGCTAGCAGAGGAAAGAGAAGCTTTGCCTGGTATTAGGGACCTGATGTCTATAGGAGGAAAACTCCTACTTCACTAAAGGTGAGATTGTGGAGGAGAAAGGTCAAAATTATTTTTCTACATAAACTTGAACATAGGATCAACAATACCTTGAGCTCTCTAGCTTCATGTATACCATGGATCTATTAGAGTGTAAAATGGAAAAGAACTGGAAATGCCTCAATTTGAATCTTTAGGCTTCAAATTATGTGTTCTTCCATAGCGGAGTCACCAAAAACTATTGGGTGAATATTTTGTCATCAACTAACTAATGGAAAAATGGGTATATCAACCATAGAACAATGAGATTTATACAGCAAAATGGGTGTGGTTACCACATCATAATGAGATAAATCTCTCCTCTCGAAAAGGGGAGGTTTCCTATAAATTATAATATACTAATATAAGCTAAAATTAGACTTAGGGGTGAAATCATACCATCCATTTCTCTTTTTTCAGAGGTGATATTCACAAAATAAAGGAGAATTCTTGTGTAATTAGTGAAGGCATTTCTATTATTTTAGAAATGATGTTCAACAACTAGCATAAATTCTTGCTAGGTAATAACTGGATCCACAAGAAACCTACAAAATCACAAAGTCTGTTGTTTCTCCTATTCATTTAGGATAAAATAACATAGTAGAATGAAATGCAGCATAAAGTCTCCATTGAAAAATATAATAGAGTAAAAGATTATGAAGGATAAGGGGAGCTCAAAGTCTCTCCAATATCTTGAAACATAAAACACACATACTAAAGACAATTATGGTAGCACAAAGTCTGCCATAGTTAACTTTAGGACATCTTTTAGAATATTTTCACTGGCTCTACCTATTTGATGAAGTGGACAAGACTATATTTGGGAAAAATACATAAGAATTATTTCCTAGATAGCACATGATATTTCAACACAATGTCTGAAGGGTCACTTGCTTTCTCATTCACTTGATAAAATATGATTAATAGTCTAAGCTCAAGTCTCAAGAATGCCTTTCAATTTGGGTAGAGTTTCACTTCTAATAACAGAGAGATCTCCCTTCTAAAAATTGAGAGATTAAAATATATAGCATCCAAAAAAAGACTTGGGTGCTTGTTTTCATGAAATGGCCCATGTTGCATTAAATGCATTAGAAATTCTGTGTAGGGGCCATGCTAGAATAGGTCATCGGCCTTAACTTTTGGCATTCTAAATCATCTCAAATGTATTCTCCAAAGCATGGGTTGCTCGATCTTCTGAAAGGTAAGGCCATTCCTCTTTATGATACTTAAGCGACTGCCCACTCATCTTTACTCAAATGAAGAAAAATGGGATGCACTATTGAATGCTTGTACTCTCTAAGGTCCACCTAGTGGACTGCTCCACCTACTAGAATAACTCTTTTTCAAATATTTCTAGATTATCTATTTGATTCCCTCTTTCCTTGTTATATTTTTTCTCTTCCTACTGATTTGAGCTCTTGAGGCTATCTTCTTACCTTCTACTGGTTTCTTCGGCTCCTTCCTTGGCTAGTTACTGAGTTTGTTCTCAGGTTTGTGCTATTTGAAAATCAATGGTTATTATATTACCCTAAATTTGATGTCAGTGGGGACATCACTGGTCACTTGAACCACTTTTAACCTTAAACCATTTGAAATTTTTGGACGCAGAGTTCAATGGTTCAAAGTTTAATCAGTTTGGCAGTTTGGTCGTTTAATGTTTTGTAAAGATCCACATTCACTTAGTATTTTTTATGATTTCAAGGTGTCATTATACTAATTATTTACACCATTTAGTTGAAACTTTTTCTAGAATCTTCTATTTGAACCATTCACTCGAACCTTGAACTCTTTGAATGCATTGAATCTTTGAACTCATTGAACCTTTGAACTCTTTGAACCTTTTAGAGGTGGATTTCAATGGTTCAACGGTTTAATGGTTCATTCCATATCATTGAACCCCACCGTTGAACCTTTTTAATTGAACCTTGGTGTTGAACCATCCTTATAATTTTTTACGAAATGCCTTAAGTGTTTTGAGATTTTCCTTACAAAATACCACCTTTTGAACCTACGATTTCCTTAGTTGAAAAGGCTTGTGCGATTGAATAACTTGACTTATTAGAAAATTTTGAGAAAGAAATAAAGAGACTAGTTTGGCCTATAGGACCAAAATGGTCGACATTTTGTCTAAAAAAACAAGTGATGGACTTTGGGAACAACACACCTCTATATTGAAAAATAATATTTCATGGAGTGATAGGACAAAATAATATTTTTTTTAAAATTTAAAACCCTTTTCTCTAAATGAGGCTTGAATTCCTTAATTCAAAAAAGAAAATAAAAAAATTTCAAAATATTATATGTAATCCAATGATTATGGATAAATGTCCAAACATCCTAGGAAAATACATTTCTTATTTTGAGGAGTACACTCAAAAAAATTCTATACAACCTTTGTTGCATGTGATTGGACATGGGATACATTAAGTGTCCCTTTGAAGAAAAGGGAGGTCATTTCTCCCAATAATATCATATGGTATTTTAGAAGAGATAGGGCCATTATAAAGATGATACATTAGTTTTGACAAACATATGGGTAAGAACAAATTATAATGAGGTATAGAACACCATTAATACTCAGCCATATGTCTCTATGGTAAAACACAATGACTCAATGACAATGATAGATTGAATTATGGAAGTCCCAAGTTAGAACATATAAATGTTATTTAGACTAATAAAAATACATGCTATGACTCTTATGACCTCAATAAGAAACTAGGAGTCATAGTTCCTAACAAAGAATAGGGGAGACCCTACCTTGCAAGAGGACTTGCAAGAAGCAAAGTGTGGGGTAAATGATGAGCCCATAAAATGGATCATTATATCTATGTAATAACCTTATTTTAATTTATAAATATTCCTTTTAATTTAACTTATATGTGCATAACAAAAATCATTACTAATTCAAAGTAGAAAATGAGTGTTTGAACTTAGTTATTATGTGTAAGTTATTTTTACCTATTTAAACCACTTTATTCTAAAGTTTTCATGGAAAAGACAATAATTATATATATAAAATATTAATTTTTATAAAATACTAATGCTTTCTCTCTTTTAGGAACCCATCAAGTCTCAATCTCTTTGAGTGCATGCCTTAAAGGGTGTATTAGGAAAGGGGTGGGTATACCATTGGTGATTCATAGGATTATTGCCCCCTATAACACCAACTACTATCAATATAAATATTTTAACTGAATCTTGTACCTTAGAAGAGGTTTTTAAATCCTACTCTAATATTTGGGTAACATTATAATACTTCTAAGTATGTGGGTTTACGTATAGTAGAAGTAGACCTCTAGTTTTAAGGGTTAACTACTTGAATTTGACTTTAAGTTCTTATCACCTATACTAATTTATTGTTTTTGGGAAAAAAGATTTGAGTATAAATAAAATAAATCTACTTTAATGGGGTGATACCCCATGAATATATCCACTATGCTATTTGATTTAACCTTTTTGGAGTTAATTAAGATTTTTATTCTTAATTTTGTTAAAATTCTGAGTAAGTAAATTAGTCAATAATTATGCCATAATTAACTTACTCATTTATTAATTTTGATTATTGTTTAGACTTTCTAAAAATAGCGAATGCATAGAGAGAAATATAACTTAACTTAAAACTATGCTCATCTAAATGAGATGAAGGTTGATATTGATTGTGTAGGACTGGGACAATATTAGGAACCTAGATCTAGAGTTTTTTTAGTGAAAGGATAAGAGTGCCAAAAATAGGACACTTCAAGGTTTGATGCTATAGTCCTATTCTTGATGCTATTATCCAAACTATTCATAGAGGTCTAAGCTTTCTGGGTTCTATCTGCCACTCCTTGTTGATCCTAACTATAAAATTTTGAAGCTTAACTCTCAATGGAGATCCTTGTAGAGATGATTTATCTTCATTCCTAGGTTTATAATAAACATGAATAAGAATTTGAGAAAAGAGGAAGGGTTAGTGTGTGTAAGATGCACTAAACATGCTTCACACCCCATGTGTGGGCACACTTCCTGCATACCAATACTTTGAAGAGGGATCAAGACATATGTAGTTCTCCCTTTGAAAGTGCTTGGTGAAATTTTGATATGAGAATGAAAGAAATGTTAAACTAGATGTGCTTGAGGTGACTAGGGGTTGGTGTAATGATTTGAATGAGCTTGTAAGTGGATTTGATAGATGTATACAAAGAATAGGGAAGATTTATTGAATATTATTGTTTGTATTCTTGCTTGATTAGCGATATTTTCCAACCCCCTTCCAAATGATCTTTGAATGGGATTTTATAGGGATTTTTTAGTCATGGGTTAAATGAAATCATGATAGGCTGACATAATGACAAATAAAATTCAAGGGAAAATGGTCATTTTGGTTTGAAATGTGATTGGATAAGAGTGTTGGAAAGGGTGCACCCTATGTTCTAGCATTGTATTCCAACATGGGAACTATTGTCTTGAAGGTTTGAGACTTAGGGAGATGGAAAGAGCATAGAAAATGGATCTTGACTAAGTTAAAATGAGGTCTTGAAAGACTAAAAGTGACTAGAAATCAATGAAAAGGTGTCTAGAAAGGTCATGAGAGCAAGCAAGAGGGACCTATGGGTTGGGTTTCATTATCCATGCTCAAGTTACCAATTTTGGCATTTTATATGACTAAATTTTCCCTCTCTTTATTTTAGTGATGTAATAAAGCAAAATACCTAGATAAAGGAAAAATAGAAAGCGTACCTAAAGTTACCTATAAGGGTGAAGACCATGAATTTGTGTGATGTTAGGTGTGCATAAAAGAGCATGCTATGATGTGTAAATCTACAAGTGAAAAAAAATATTAGTTCTTCTTAGAAACACTAGATCTAAAATAAGAACATATAAATTTGGGTAAGAGAGAGGAAGAAAAAGGAATGAATACACCTCATTGGCTATATAAACCAATACAAAACCTATTGTGCTATTGAGTGATGTTGGATATGAGTTTAACCAAGAGTAATATCATGAATAGAGCTAAGTGCTTAATTCCTTGAAAGTGGTTCAAGAATGAAAAGTCTAGCACTTTGGCTCTATCATCATCTACTAAGTGAATCTAGACGATCATGTTTGTGTTTATCAATGTTTGGACTATGTTTCCAATCCCTTTAAATAGGTAGTTTAACAATACAAAGGCTAGCTAATATTTTGGATCCATCATTACCCTTTGAAGTGAAGTTATAAACTGATACCAGTATGAAATGAGTGTCAAATGAGATGGTTGAATGAGATGGCTCCTAAATCACATGAATTTTATATAATTTGATAATTTTGTCATATATATCTAAATCTATGTTGGAAACTAGGCCACTCTTGGCCACTCTAAAAGTTAGTGATTAGGTTTGTATGAAATCCACTCCAAAATTAGAAACTAGGCTTATATGGAAACCACTTAGGAAATTAGGAACTTGAGAACTTATAAATTAGGCTTATATGAAATCCAAACCAAAATTATACCAACCACCTATAGATGGATTAAGGCATGTAGCTACTAAGAATGTCTACGTAATGCTACACTCAAAAAGAAAGAAAACAAATGTGCCATGCACATTTCCCTCAATCACTTGTGTCTAAAACATGGATTCTAATCTTGAAGTTATACCAATTCACCCATCTAAAATTGGAAGTGAGAGCCATCATGCCATGTATGATGCCCCCTATATATATATTCTCTAAGAAAACTATCAAAATTTTTTTGATTCTAGTTTGAACTGTAGCTGAGAAAATTGTAACTGAACTTACCTTTTTATTTGTTTCCATAAAATCTAGTTTTTTTTTTGTTTTTGTATGAGTACTAGAAATGGACAGTAGCAGCATTGGTGTTGTAGTCCAGTCTCGATGCTATTATCTTGGGCCAAATCTAATGACTATTCTATATTCTTCATTATCTACCTAATTTTTTCTAAATGTTTTGATGTCTGGTTGTTGTTCTAAGTGGTTTGAAACTAGATTTTTTGGTTAGTAGGAATTATTATCTTTGTGACAAAACCCCTATTTGTTTCCCCCTCTTTTGAGGATAGGAATGGAGACCTTGCAATGAATAACCTTGAAATAAAGATCCCTACAAGTGTGTTATACTACAAAATATATGATATATAAATGATAATCAACAAGATAACTTAAGATATAGAATGGTTTGTATTGAGATATTATTGCATCAACATGGGTATGACTAGATAGATATATCAATATAATGCAATATACTAAACTATAATTGGAATGATAAGTTTGGTCAGTTTTTATTTGGAGTGATAGAGAATGATGTCCATTATGGCATCCAATAAAGCAAGATAAATGTATGATGTGGATCATATCATTGTAAACAATCAAAAATCAATTAAACAACAAACAAAAAAGAAAAGAAGCATACAAAATATGGCCAAGGGGGCCAATAAAATAATGGATATGGGTACATGTCACTCAATTGATAAATAAAGCATATAAATCATGTTCAAATGCTACATACACATATACTTTAAACAAGCACATAAAAGATTAAAAATAAGGGACATTTGCAAATGTCCAAAGGCACACACATGAATGAAAGTGAAGGACACTAGAAAATATCCTAAGGAACATATAGTAGACAAACAAGAATAGGAAACTACAATCGCATCAAGATAATACTAAAAAAGAAAATAAATCATGTAAGAACTAGAAATACAATCATGATCTAACTAATCAAATAAATAATGTGAAGGTATGTAAGACATGTTAATACAATAATAGGTATATGCTAAGAAATACATAAGTGTTAAATACTAGTGAGTGTCGATAGAGTAATCTATACAAGATAGTAAGTAGTGTATATCAACATGATAAATAGAGTGTATGGCATAGGAATGACATAACCTGGATGATGTAGTCATATATAAGATGTCCCTAGTGGGTATGTGTATCAATGTGTGTCTCAATGTTGAAGTAAGATTCCCCCTCAATTGGTAGAGTGAAATAATCAAAGAGCTATAAGTCACTGCACACACTTAAAGAAGATCAAGTGAAGCATGGTAATATAGATAAAATACAAACAATAGTATAAAACAACAAATGTAACTCTAGCATAATTGTAGAAATGTAAAGCATGGATAATGTTATCCTTAAATTTAAGTAGGCTTAATTCATGGGATAATCCCTATGAAAATTGTTCATTTCATAGCCCATGAGCTCTAAGCTCAAAACATGAGGCTAATCTTCACACTTTTTGCTTTTGTTTTTCCCCTCAAAGTTACTTTTTGAAGGAAGTTTTTCTTCCCTTGCAGTTCAAGGAATTTTCTACAGACTACACCAAGGCCAAACAATGAAAATTGAATAATTTTTTTTGAACTACACCTCAAGGTGTAGAAGTAGAGAATTTTTTTGAAACATGTGTAATTTAAAAAATATTCTCCAGACTATATGCTCAAGTGAAAAAGCATAGATTTTTTGTCATTACATGTGTAAACTTGGAGAATTTCTCTAACCCTAAAACTAGGCCTACCACCATATTGGTAATTAATTTCACATTAATTACTTGCTTTTATATATATTTAGCCCATGTAATTTTATTTTTACCATTTGTCTTTGCCATTTTTGAGCATGAGTGCACCCTCAATCATCATTCTTGAGCTTGATTACACTTTACTTCATCACCCTCAAATGTTTTAATTTGATCAGTTTTGTTCCCTAAGTTTTTTTCTCTTATTGTTGTTTTTGCCATTTCTCAAGTATCTATTTTACTTGTTGATTTTGATGGTTTATTTCTTTCTCTCTCTTCCTAGGGTTTTTAGTATTGTTATCCTAGGCCTTTCCCCAAAATTCAAAAATCCTAACCCTCTTGGTGCATTTCAGAGATAATTCTCTAAGATGCACCAAGGAGTATTTTTCCATGAAAACCTTTTCCCATGTATTTTGGAAAAAAATCTTTGGATTACACCAAAGTGATCAACCCATTGTGCAGTTCAGAGAATTTTATCTGAACTACACATTTCTCAAAAATGATGAAAAATGATAACTCTAGGGAGTAAAATTTCTCTTTTACATATACTAGATCAATATCAAAAGATTCTCCAGTGAAAAGAATAATAAAGTATAAGTTTTAGGGTGTATTTTTGACATCTATAGTGGACTCCAATCTAGATCATATTGGAGATACAAAAATTGGTCATGTTAATATGGCTGAGATCTTACAAAGGTTAGGTAGGGATCATATTTCTCCATATATGCAGCCTATTATTAATAGTGAAATACACCTAGAAAATCCATTTCTGATGTTAGATCAAGATCTAGAGTTCATCTTAATAGATGTTTCTCATTTTGGAAAAGAGTTAATTTGACTAGATACTGAATAATTTGATAAATTTTTTCACCTCTTGGATGTTGAGGAATTTTTTGATATTAGCATAATTTTAGACCAAGAATATTATGACAAGAATTTTGAGAAATATAAAAGGCAAATCAATACACATTCGCTAAAGACATCAAGGCACTCAATTTCAAGATGGCCTAAAAACCTATACCATAGTAATTTTTTGGAGTAGATAGGATATTTAATCACTCTCCTAAGTAGGGTCAAATGTCTCCCTGTATCAAATATCTTTTAATAATGGATGTATCATTACATCTTCATCATTAAAAAAGATAAGCAGAGAATTTATTGGGGAAGTCAGATCAGTGATACTATATGCCACCAAATTTTTGAATTAAATTCTTCACTCAAGTTATATATGACTTCTTACCTAGTGTATGTTTTAGCCTCTATGAGGACCTTTTCAAGACTAACCATTGTTGATGAAAGGAAGAAAGTTCCATTTTATGAGTACTATCCATAGTTGACCCTCAAGGAAATCATTAAACATTTTAGAAGAGTTACTGATACTTTATTTTATAAATTCATTTGTATTTTAGAATAGGAATTGGAAAAGAAAATAAATTCATATCAAGCTTGGGAAATAATAAAAAAGATTGGTTATATTTTCCTTTAGTTCCCAACTTTCACTTACATTAGGGTAGGAGGACTTGATGAAAAACCATACATGCTACCAAGGTATTCAAGTGATAAATTGGTTTTGATGGAGATGTGTAGACAAATGATGACCATGCACAAGTAGTTAGATGCACATAAAAAAGGATTCAAGTTTTTGATAAACATTGGCTGATACACTATGTCCACTACTCCTAAGGCAAAGACAATGGAAATTGAAATGCAATGGATCACCCTTAAAATGCATAAGGGTAGGAAATTTTTTGATTATAGAATGATGAAGGAAAATTTGAAAGGCACTTATGTCTATGACCACAAGGGTGAGGATATCTAGGAAGAATGTAGAACTAAAGAAGATTTAAGGAGACTTGATTATAGTCATCTCATTACTAATCAAATTGAAGATTTACAATTGGCTAACATTTTGGTTGATCTCTTTGATGATGAAAATATATTATATCCTTCATATGAAGGAAAACAAGTTTCTTCTACTCATATTCCTTAAATACAATGGTCTATAAAATAATGCACATCTATTAGAGAAAGATTTAAACCCATCCTTCTGATAACTAATGCCTGGTTGGAATCTAAAGGTAAATTGAAATATTTCAAGACAGGGTCAAAATAACATGATGAAGAGACTACAAGGAAATGAGAGGAATTAAGGATTAAGATTAAGTAAGTGGCATCCACATCCACTCAAAGACCAAGATTTGAATTTGTGAGTAAAGGAAAGAATAAAGAAATAGAAGCTAGTGCTAAGAAGAGTTTTCAAATAAGGACATAGGATAAACTAGATGTGAGTGAGGCACCACCTCAATCAATAATTTTGAAACCTCCAATTCAATAGTCTCTACAACTTAAATCCACACAATTATAATTTCTTATGGTTGATACTCCTCAACCAACAATTTCTCAAGTGATATTCCTTGCAATTCCTTCCATTAGTACATATGTGCTAATTATTTTTTTTCTTATTCAAGTTGTTATTTTTGTTTCACCTTCTCCTTAGAGTGACACACTTTTTCATGTCCCCTCACAAGGCACTCTAGATCACCTTTTTGATTCTTTGTCTAATTTTCATAGTCCTAAAAAATCTTTGGGATTCCCAAACAATCTATACTTCACTCAATAAGATATAGATAAATTCATGTCCACATCTTCCAAAAAAATGACAGCTTAAGCTCTTGTCACCCCATTGTTTAAAATATCATTAGACCTTAAAGTAATATTCATGTCAACCCAAAACCCACCAATAATAACCACTATCCCATTGGCATCAACTCAGACTCGACTATTAGATACCTTCACTATTCCACTTTCCATTCCACTTACTTCACAAACTATTATTCCTCCTCAAACATCACAATCCTTTATTTCCTCTAATCTAGAAGACTCATTTCCTCTTCCTCCACAACTATTTAATTAGACACCTAAAAGGACGAATTAGGCTGTGTCTCCTGATGACTTTGATTTTGGTCAACTTATGCCAACAAAACACAAAGTGAGAAAGAAAGCTAAAACTATGTAAAGAGTGATTTTTGAGTCTAGACACAAGTATGCCTAAGTTGTGGTACCTCCTAAGGATAGAATCATATAATATATTCAAGTATCTGAATATGTAGTAGGATAAATAAATCTTGGAAAGTAGACTTATGAAAGTGTAAAGGAAGATTTACAATTAGTAATGGCATCCTTGATCGAGAGATATGAAAGGGACAAAAAAAATAAGGACCAGATCAAGATACAGGTGGAAAAACTTCTATTTTACTAAAGATCACACAATATTTTGAGTTTATCAGGCCTATTGAGTATGAGAACACTGAATATTTTTTTATGAACATAATGGTACTCAAATGGTTATTTCAGCCATAATTTAATGAGATAAAATCTCTCCTCAAAGAAAGGGGAGGCTCATTTTATTTTTAAATAACACAACACTTAATAATTTACACTAATTTAATCAAAGTGGGTGTTTTCATATCATCCAATTCTATTTTTTCATAATAGATTTTTAGTTACAGACTTTCTTCTATTCCATACACTTTTAATGTGACAACATAAAACTTCTTGACAAATCAATAAGAATTGATATTAAGATGAGCCAATAAAAAGGATAACTAGAATAACACAAATAAAGTAATGTAAAATAAAGGGAAAAATTGTAGCCCAAAGTCTCCACCTTGTTTTTGATAAAGATCAAATCACTAAAGATAATGACTTACAACCCAAAGTCTCCAAAATCATCTCTCAATAATGAACATAACCCAGTAATGATATTTCAGCTCAAAGATTTCAAAATCAACTTCCTAACACCTTTTGATTTATAGAAATTCATACTAAAACTCAATATATTACACAAGAAGATGTAATGTATACTTGATTATAGTCAGTTCACTACTGATCAAATTGAAGATTTATAATTGGCTAACATTCTAGCTGATCTCTTTGATGATAAAAATATATTGGATCCTTCATATGAAGGAAATCAAGTTGATTCTAATCCTATTCCTTAAACCCAATGGTATATAAAATAATGCACATCTATTATATAAATATTTCAACCCATCCTTGCAAGAACTAATGCCTTCTTGGAATCTAAAGATATTAAATTAAAATATTTCAAGACAAGGTCAGAAGAAGAATATGATGAAGACACCACAAGGAAATGAGAAGAATTGAGGATGAATCATAAGGAAGAGTCCTCCGCATCCACTAATAAATCAATATTTGTATTGTGATTAAAGGAAAGAAGAAAGACAAAGAAGCTAATGCTAAGAAGAGTGTTTAAATAGAGGCACATGAGAAACTAGATGTGAGTGAGGCACTACCTCAATAAATAATTTTGTAACATTTGGTTCAACAGTCTCTACAACCAAAATCTACACAATCAAAATTTATTATGGTTGAGACTCCTCAACCAATAGTTTCTCATGTGACATTCCCTACAGTTCCTTCCATTAGTACATTTATGCCAATTGTTTATGTTCCTCCTCAAGTTGTTCTTTTGGTTCTACCTTTTCTACAAAGTGCCACACTTTTTCAAGTCCCCTCACAATGCACTCTGAATCAACTTTTACATTCTTTGTCTAATTTTCCTAGTCCTAAAAAATCTTTGGGATCCCCAACTAATCTATACTTCACTCAATAAGATATAGATATATTCATGTCCACTTCTTCCACCAAAATGACAACTCAAGCTCTTATCACCCCATTATCCAAAATATCATCAGACCCTAAAGTAACATCCATGCCAACCCAAGCCCCACCAATAATAAACACTAACCCATTGGCATTGACTTAGACTCCACTATGAGATACCTCCACTATTCCACTTACTTCACAAACCATTTTTTGTCCTCAAAAATCACAATCCTTGGTTTCCTTTTCTCTAGAAGACTCATCTTCTCTTCCTCCATGAATAATTTCTTAAACACCTAAAAGGAAGAAGCATGCTATGTCTGCTGATGAATTTTATTTTAGTCAACTTATGCCAAAAAAAACCTAAAGTGATAAAGTAAGCTAAAACTATGTCAAGAGTGATTTCTGAGTCTAGACATAAGTATGCCAAAATTGGGGTACATCTTAAGGATAGAAGCATGGAAGATATTCAAGTATTTAAATAAGCAATAGGATGAATAGATCTTGTAAAGTAGAATAATGAAAGTGCAAAGTAATATTTACAAGTAAAAATGGTTTCCTCGATCGAGATATATGACAATCATAATAAAATTAAGGACAAGCTTAAGATACAAGTGGAATAACTAACTTATATTTTAATAAAGATCACACAATCTGCTGAGTTCATTATGTCTATTGAGCATGAGAAAATTGAAAAGGCAATTCAATAATCTAAGAAAATTGGATCTCAAGGTTGGCTAGTTAATGCATGGATTGAAAGGTTGGCCACACAAGGTAATCAATAGTTGCATTCTACCATGGAAGTTTTAAAAAACCTGAGTAGAGTAAAAATGGAAATTCAACAAACCATTAAGGTACCCTCTAAAAATTTGGAAGTGACTGAAAAATATATTGATACATGGACTCAACTACACAAATTCAACCTGGAGCTCTTAGTTAAGTAGAAGTTCATTCAAATTAGGAAAGTATTCATTGAGTAGAGGGAATAAATGAAGAATAAAAGTGAATTTATTGAAAATCTAATTAAATATCTCAAAGAAGTAGAGGATATATGCAATGATAATATATTAGATATTATAGATAAAATTGTAGAAACTCCTTGTTAGGTAAGAAATGATTCCCAATAAATCCTTCTTGTGGAGATAATAGTTTAGTAGGTCTCATCTTTGATTCAGACAAAGATTGAGACATAAAAATTCACACTAGACTCCATCGATAAACTAGTTGGATTTCAAGTCATAATGAATAAGTTGAAAATGATCCTAGAAAAAGAAAAGATGTGCTAGTCAATCTAGAAGATTCCATTTCAAGGGTTCTTGTTATCTCTAGGAGTACATCATGTCTAGATGACAATGAAGTCTCTGAAATGTTGAATAGATATGAAGAATTTTTAGGAAACAATAAAAAGGAAGAAGTTATAATGTCAAAGGAAACTTAGTTTATTTTTGAAACTTTTCACGTGTATTTTTGTTTGCTGCATTTTGCATGTAGGAAAAATCCATAGTCTTAAGTTAATTTAGACTCTACCAAATAATAAGTCAATGTATTTATGTTTTTCATTTTTTTTCATAACTCCTCTCTATAAATAAGAGGATGATCTTTGTAAAAGGGATCACCATTTTTTATAGAAGTGAAGTGCTACCAAAATTGAGAAGTAATATTGAAACTTTGAGTTCAATTTATCAAGTGACCTTTAAATCTTTGAGTTGAAATAAATTTGCAATGTGTTAGAGATGTTCTTATGTCTTTTCCATTACATTTTATTGTGTAATATAGTGAATTGTGGTGTTAATTTATATAAATTGAATGGTGTCAGGAAGTTGATTTTGAAGTCTTTGAGCTAGAATATTGTTACTGGGTTATGTTCGTTATTGAGAGATGATTTTGGAGACATTCAGTTGTAATTCATTATGTTTAGTGATATGATATTTATTCAAAATAAGGTGGATACTTTGGTCTACACTTTATTCCTTTATTTTACATTACTTTATTGGTGTTATTCTAGTTATCCTTTTGGTTAACTCATCTAAATATCAGTTGTTATTGCTTTGTTTAGAATTTTTATGTTATCACATTAACATTGTAAGGAATAGGAGAAAGTTAGTAATCAAACATCAACTCTGAAAAAATATAATTGGATGATATGAAAACACCCACTTTGATTAAATTAGTGTAAATAAGTGTAAATAATTAAGTGTTATGTTAGTTAACAGTAAAAGGGAGCCTCCCTTTTCATTGAGGAGATATTTTATTGCATCACACTATGGCTGAAATCACCATTTTTCTACCATTGTATTGATGACAAAATATTCACTCAATAGTTTTTGGTGCCTGTATTGGGGATTCAAACTTATAACTGAGCTCTACACTCATGCAGTTCATATAATATTAGCACCTTATTATTTTCTATTATTTTACTATAGTTAATCTCTTTTCTAAGTACATTCACATTCTAGTGAAATAAAGCTATAGTCATGGTAGAAGGGTAACAGGACTCATTGATCCAACATTTGATTTGTTACAAGAACACAAATTTGATCTTTTACCAACATGTGCAAGGTCACCTCTTCAATGTATAAGGAGTTTTCCACTTACCAATATAAGATCTCCTATACCCATGGAAGCTTCCAATGTTCATAGGGTCTTGCCTATTTTTCCTTTGTAGGGATTTGTTATTCCTTCATACAATCCACTCAAAAATGGCTACTCAAGGTCCATGGGTGATTGATTTTGGTCCATTGAATTTGGCACCACCATCTCATGAACTACCTCATGGTTCATGAAAAAATTTCTTTATGTTTTATGGTGATGGCAAACAACATCTGAATGAACATATTGCTAATTTATACATTACATGTAGAGTTTTTGGTGTTGAACATGAATATGTTTATATAAGGTTGTTCTAAGAGATGCTCTAAGGTGTTACTTCTGATTGGTTCTAGCATCTTGAAACTATTATTATCACAAGTTGGATGGTGATTAAGGCTAAGTTTGAGGCAAGGTTCAAGCCTACTAAAATGCTCATGCCTTATTATCTCAACTTACTCAAATCAATAAAGAGACATATGAGCTCATGCATGAGCTCTTGGAAAAATTCAATAAGTGGAGGAATAGAATTCTAATAGTTTCTCAACATACACTTGAGAATTTGAAATGTTTCTTTATTAATTATCAATTACCTAAATTTAGTTTTCTTTTGTGAAGATTAGTTCCAGCTAATCTTGATGATGCTCAAATTTTGGCCATTGAAGTAGAAGATGATTTAATCCTAGCAGGGAAGGTAAGAAATAATTCTATGAAGTCTAGAAGGAAGCCTTCTACAACTTCACCTTATTCTAACACTACCAATCCTATGGTTTCAAATATAGTAAATTAGTTACTTACACTTAAGAAGCAAATTTCTCAAGGCATGTTTTTTCATTCATACAAGGATTTTCTAAGGCTAACATATATAAATGCTTCTAATTATTCCAAAAATGCTACAAGAAATCAAAATTAGAATAAGATTCCTTCACCACAAGCAAGGCTTGTAGTGGAGGCACCTCCAAATAATGCAATAGTCAATTGGTTAAAACATAAAAATTATGATGATCTAGAGTTGGAATATGTTCCAGAAGAAGATGCAACTCCTTTCACTAGAGATGAAGAAGGAAAAGCTAGTGACTCTGATATTGAGTTTCTAAAATTTGAAGAAGAAGAAGATGAACAAGAAGAATATATACAAGGTGAATCTTATGCCATCTTTACCCATTCACAAAGTCAAATAAATCAACAATAGAAGGTTAATAAAGCTAAGACCAAAGATGAACCATGCAAGGAGGTTATAATTGCCAAAAGAGGAACTCCTTTTCTAGTTTAACCAAAGGATATGATGGTAGATAAACAAGTAAGTACTCCTCATAATTCTACCTCTTCTCCTTTATCATCTAGAGCTACTGCCCAAAAATTTAAACTTGAAAATGAAAATGTCTTGTCTTCCTTGGCTACCCCATATCTAGATTTTGATATTATACACCATGCCAAGTAGACAAAAATACAAATGTCAGAGGCTAATTACCTCCAATCTAATCCTAACCAATTTGAATGATTGGTAGAATTTGTAAAAGGTAAGATGGCCAATTCTGATAAGGTCTCATCTAAAAATCTATTTTTTGACCCTAAGTTGAAGCAAAACAACTTGGTTGTAACTACTACATCTAATTCTAAAAAAATAGAACCTTTCTATATTTTCCTATTCATTAATGGTTATAAGCTCAATAATTGTGTCATTTATTCAAGTGCTTCTGATAATGTGATGCTGGCCAAAGTAGCTACTACCTTGGGTCTAACTTTGAAAAAAACTTTTGGTCATTGATTTTTAATGTAAACTAAACAAGTCCCCCTCATAGGCCAAATCAAATATTCACAATTTACATTTACTACTTTCCCAGAGAAAAATATGAATATGATAGTTCTCATAGCTAATGTTCTAGCCTCATATGGATTTCTATTAGGATGTAAATTTTACAAATATGTTGGAGGATAAATCAACATGGATTGGTCTGAGGTTAGAATACCTATCAAAGGTGTGATGTGGAAGCTTCATCAAGAAAAGAAAGAAAATTATACTGTAACAAATACTAAGGACCCAAAAGCCCAGATTCTTTTTAAAACTTCTAAAATGGGTACATTTTTATTAACTATAGATATAGATCCAATATCTTCAAATGATATTTCTAAAAAAGATTAGCAAATAGAAGAATCTCCTTCCTTAGATGAAGATATTTTAGATTTTGACACTATCGAAGTTGAAAGATTAAATGATGTTTGGATTTTGGAATACCATTGTTCTTCAACTAGATCTAGAGCTAGGATAGTTCTCATATCCCCAAAAGTAAAAATATTCCCTTTCTATTTTAAGTTGTAGTTTGATAAAACTAACAATACCACTATGTATGAAGTCTTGTTGTTAGGAATGGAGGTTGCATAGAAGAAAAGAATTAAAAACCTTCATTCTTAGGGTGATAATGAGCTAGTTATTTGTCAAGTTAGGAATCTATATCAAACAAAGTATGAAAGGCTCAAACAATATTGAAATCAAGTTTGGGATTGCATGAAAAGTTTTAATTATTTTAACATATTAGCAGTTCTAAGAGAATACAATGATATATTTTATTCATTGGATGTTTTGGCCACTCTCCTAATTCCTCACAAATATTTCCAAGGAAACAAATATACCATTGAGTTGGTTTACCATCCTAGTGTTCTTGACAATGTTAACCATTGGTAGGTTTTCAATAATGATGAGCAAGTCATCTAATTCTTGGAGAAGATGGAAAATTTTAGTGATTTATATTTTTAAGGAAGTAACTCTAATCCTCAAGAGTCCATTTTTGAAGTTAATGAGGAAACTGGTGAGGAAATATTACTATTGAAAGGGAATAAGATTCCCAAAGGGTTGGTATTTTTGGAGAGACATTTTTTTATAAACATGATCGATTCATTAAACATCAAAAATCATAATTAGATTCATCTACAAAAATTTATCAAGTTAATATAGAAATAGAGAGTGACCCCAAGATGATAAATATTGGGAAATGTTGCTCATTGGAGGAAAGAGAGAAGTTGGTGATACTTTAACTGATACATTGATGTATTAGCATATTCATATGCTGGTCTTAAATCTTTCAGACAAAAGGAGGTGTAACATGATATTCCTCTCAAATTAAGATCTTAGCCTCACAAGAAAAATAAGTGACAGTATAATCCCAAAATATCAGGGACCACCCTTATTGAAATCCAAAAGATGTTGAATGCTCACATTATCTTTCTTATACAACATTCCACATGGAAAACTAATATTATTCCTGTGAGGAAAAAGAATGGAGATATCCACATTTATGTTAAATTTCACAATTTGAACCAATCATCACTTAAGGATAATTACCCACTACCAATAATGGATCAAGTACTACAAATAATGATAGGTTTAAAAATCTTAACCATGCTAGATAGCTTCTCAAGGTAGAATTAAGTGGAAGTTCATGATGAAGATCAACATAAGACAACCTTCACTACTCCATGAGGCACTTTTTCATATCATAGAATGCCTTTTGGATTGATCAATATTTGTGTTACCTTTCAAAGGGATATGGATTTGGCTTTTTGAGATATTATTGGTAAGTTCATTGTAGTATACCTAGATGATCTAACCATTTTATTAAAAAGAAACACCAAGATCATTGTGACTATTTTTAACAAGTACCTGAAAGATGTTGTGAACATGGGATATCTCTTAACCCCAAGAAATCCATTTTTGGCATTATAAAAGGTAAGTTCCTTGGACATATTTTATCAAGGAAGGAATTAAAATTGATCTTGAATGGGTCAAGTCAATTCAAGATCTTACTCTAGCATCAAGTAAGAGGGGAGTGCATTCTTTCTTCAAGAAGGTTAATTTTTTGTGAAGATTTGTTATAGACTTTGCTAAAAAGACATGCCACATTATTGATATGATGAAAGTAAAATCCATTTTACATTGGAATACGAAAGGAAGAAATACTTTTCATGAAATCAAAGAAGCCATTGCACTTGCTCTTATCTTAGTTTGCCTTGATTATACAAAAAACTTCATTATGTATAGTTATGCTTCCTATCATACCTTATCCACCATCTTGGTACAACTAAATGAAGAGGGGATTGAATCTCCTATAACATTCATGAGTTTCCCTCTAAAGGTTCATGAGCTCAAGTACTCTTCCATGGAGAAACATGCTTATGTTATGGTGAAATCAACTAAGGATTTTAGGTATTACATCATTAATTCTCATGCCATTGCACTAGTACCAGATTCAAATATTAAGTCTATTTTGATTCAACAAGAGTTTGGAGGCAAAAGAGGTAATTGGATCACCAAAATCCAATAATATGATATGGAGATCAAGCCTAAAAAATTTTTACATGGAAATGGTTTGTGTCAACTCTTGGTAGAGACCAATTTAAAATAAGTACCGAGCAATGAAAGAGATACAAAAGAACTTCCCATAGTCTTTCTTGTAAGCATAATGGATGAATGGTATTCTGACATTACTTATTTCCTCACATATGGAGAGTGTCTAGAAAATTTATATCATAAAGAGAAGAGGAGAATTAGGCTCAAGGCCAAATTTTTTTTCCTTTGGAATAATGGTTAATATAATAGAAACATTGATGTAATATTTCTAAGATGTGTAGATAAGGCACAACAAGGTAAATTGCTAGAATGTTTTGATGATTTAGCTTGTGGAGGACATTTTTTAGCCCCTATCGTGGCTCACAAGATTTTTCATTATAGATATTATTGGCTAACACATTTTTACAATGCATATTCTTAGGTGCATAAATGTGAGATGTTCCAATAGCTTATGGGGAAACCCATATTGGTAGCCCTACCTCTCATGCTGGTAGTTATTGAAGAACCTTTTAAGTAATGGGGTATTGATTTCATTAATGCAGTGAATCCATTATCAAGTGCAAGTCATAGTTATGTTCTCATGGTTATAGATTACTTTACCAAGTGGGTGGAAGAAATTACAATAAAACATGCCACTTTATAGGTTGTTTGTAACTTCCTCAAAGAGAATATCATCACAAGATTTAGTGTACCAAGAAAAATTGTAACTGATAATGTTGTTTGTTTCACATCCCATGAGATGACTCAATTTTTTTTTGAATATGGGATAATTTTATCTCATACTTTTGACTACTTACATCAAAGGAATGGTCAAGCCAAGTCAAGTAATAATAATTTGGTAACTATCATCAGGAAGTTGGTAGAAGATAATTAGAGAACATGGAATAAATCATTATATGATGCATCATGGTCTGATTGTATCACCCCTAAATGAGAAATTGGTATGTTTCCTTTTCAAATTTTGTATGGATTGAATGCAAAAATACCCATGACATTATATTTTCCCACTCTCAAATTGGATAAGGTAATCGAAGATGAAACATTTGAAAGTTCTCTAAACAAGCATATTATGTACCTTGTTGAGATAGAGGAGCAATGTACTAAGGTAGTGGATCATATTGATGAGCATCAGAGTCATGTCAGGGAAATTTTTGACAAAAAGGCCATGTCATGAGAATTCTAAATTGGGGATCTAGTCCTTTTGTAGGACAAAAGAAGAGAGCCAAAAGGGATGCATGGAAAAATTGATTCTCTTTGGAGGGGTTATTTTATCATCCATCAACTCAATGGAGAACATAGTTTTATTTTGACACGTCTAGATGGAACACCATTACCATTGTCTTACAGTGGGTAACATCTGAAGCTTTTCACTTGGTGAAGTTCAAAATAAGTTTGTACATTTTGTAAATATCTCTATATTCTTCTTTATTTTTATTTTAGTTTTTTCAATCACTTGACTCTATGGCCTAATGGAGAAAGGCACTTAGAGTTATATGATTCTATTTCTTTAAAGAATTTCAAGAATGCATGAAGGAAATTCCCTAGTCAGAGCTAGTTGTTATCCTTAAAATTGAGTAGGATCAATTCATGGGATAACCCTTATGAAACTTGTTCATTTTGTAGCCCATGAGCTCTAAGCTGGAAAAGAGAGACTAATATTCACCTTTTTTGCTTTTTTTTTCCCTCAAAGTTAGTTTTTGAAAGAAGTTTTTTCTTCCCATGCCAGTTCGAGGAATTTTCTCTAGACTAAACTAAGGCTAAATGGTGTAAATCAAAGAATTTTATCTAAACTACACCTCAAGGTGTAGAAGTGAAGAATTTTTTTTCAAATACACATGTAATTTAGAGAATTTATTTTAGACTACATGCTCAAGTGAAAAATCAAAGATTTTTTCCATCATTACATGTGTAAAGTTAGATAATTTCTTTGACCTTGCACTCAAGCCCACCACTGTATTGGTAATTAATTTTTCATCAATTACTTGTTTTTATATATATTTAACTTATGTAATTTTATTTGTACCATTTATCTTCACCACTTTCTAGAATGAATGCACCCTTAGTCACTTTTTGAGTTCAATTGCAATTTACTTCAGCACCCTTCAATTTGTTGATTTAATTAGTGTCATGCCCTAGGATTTTTCATCTTGTTTTTGTTTTTGCTATTTCTCAGGTAAGTATATGTTTTGCTTGTTTTTTTTGTTAGTTTATTTATTTATCTCTCTTCTTAGGGTTTTTAGTATTATTGTCTTGATCCTTTCCCCAAAAATTTGAAACCCTAACCCTCTTAGTGCATTTTAGAGATTATTCTTTGAGATGCACCAAGGAGTGTTTTTCCCATGAAATAAACCAAAACCTTTCCTCATCTAGTTCAAAGAAAATTATTTGGATTACACCAAAGTGATCAACCCATTATGAATTTTAGAGAATTTTCTATGAACTACATGTTTCCCAAAAATGATTTAAAATGCTAACTCTAGGGAATGAAAATTCTCTTTTGTAGATACTAGATCAATCTCAGAATATTCTCCAACTAAAATAATAATGAAGTATAAGTTTCAAGGTGTGTTTCTAGCATCTATAGTGGACTTCAATGTAGATCAGATTAGAGATAGAAAAATTAATCATGTTGATATGGCTGAGTTCTTAAAAAGGTTACGCAAGGATCCTATTGCTTCATATATGCAGCCTATTCTTAATAGTGAGATACACCTAGTAGCTACATTTCTTGTGTTAGCTCAAGATATAGAGTTCATATTAATAATTGCTTCTCATTTTGATAAAGAAACTAGACTGGTCAAGGATGCCAATGGAAAAGTGTTAATTCTATTTGATGCTAAATACTTTGATAAAGTTTTTCACCTCTTAGATGTTGAGTAATTTTGCAATATTATTACTATTTCAGCCCAAGAATATTATGATAGGAATTTTGAGAAATGTAAAAGGAACATCAATAAACATTAACTGAAGACACCAAGGCACTCAATTGCAAGATAGCCTAATAACCTATATTGTAGTGATTTTCTAGAGGAGATAAGAGATTTAATAACTCTCCTACGTAGGGTCAAAGGTCTCCCTATATTAAATATCTTCCAAGAATGGATGTATCATTACATATTCATCATTAAAAAAGATAAGCAAATAATTTACTGGGGAAGTCATATCAGTGATGCTATATGCCACCAACTTTCTAAAGTAAATTCTTCCCTCAAGTTTTGTATGACTTCTTACCTAGTGTATGTTGTAGCTTATATGAGGACCTTTCTAGGACTATCCAGTGTTGGTGAATGGAATAAAATTCTAGTTTATGAGTACTTTCCATAGTTGACCCTCAAGGAAATCATTAAACATTTTAGAAGAGTTAATGATGCTTTATTTTATAGGTTCATTTGTATTTTAGAATATGAACCAGAAAAGAAAATAATTTTAGTCAAACATGGGCAATAGTAAATAAGATTGGTTGTATTTTCCTTCAGTTCTCAACTTTCACTTACATCAGGGTAGGAGGATTCGATGAATAACCATACATGATACCAAGGTATTCAAGTGATAAATTGGTTTTGATGGAGATGTGTAGAAAAATGATGACCATGCACAAGAAGCAGTCATATGCACATAAAAAAGGATTCAAGTTTCTAATAAGCATTGGCTAATACACCATGTCCACTACTCCATAGGTAAAGATAATGGAAATTGAAATACAATGGATCACCCTTACAAAGTATAAGGGTAAGAAATTTTTTTATTATAGAATGATGAAGAAAAAGTTGAAAGGTAATTATTTCCATGAACACAAGGGTGAGGATATCTAGGCAAAATGTATAACTAAAGAGGATGTAAGGAGACTTGATTACAACCATCTCACTATTGATCAAATTAAAGATTTGTAATTGGCTAACATTTTGGCTAATCTCTCTGATGATGAAAATATAATATATCCTTAATCTAAAGGAAATCAAGTTACTTATACTCCTATTCCTTTAATCCAATGGTCTATAAAAGAATGCACATCTATCAAAGAAAGATTTCAACCCATCCTTATGAGAACTAATGCTTGGTTGGAATCTAAAGGTATTAAATTAAAATATTTCAAGATAGGGTCAGAAGAAGAACATGATGAAGACATCACAAGGAAATGAGAGTAATTAAGGATGAAGAATAAGGAAGAGGCCTCCACATCCACTCAGAAACCAAGATTTGTATTTGTGAGTAAAGGAAAGAAGAAAGACAAAGAAGCTAGTGTTGAGAAGAGTGTCCAAATAGAGACATAGGAGAAACCAAATATGAGTGAGGTATCACCTCAATAAATAATTTTTCAACCTTTAGTTTAGCAGTCTTTACAACCTAAATCCACACAATCATAAGTTCTTATGATTGAGACTCCTCAACCAATAGTTTCTTAGGTGAGATTCCCTATAGTTCTTTCCATTAGTACATATGTGATAATTTTTTTTTTCCTCCTAAAGTTGTTCTTTAAATTCCACCTTCTCCTCATAGTGCCACACTTTTTAGGGTCTCCTCACAAGGCACTCTAGATCAATTTTTTCATTCCTTGTCTAATTTTCCTAGTCTTACAAAATCATTAGGATCCTCAAACAATTTGTACTTCACTCAACAAGATATAGACAAATTCATATCCACATCTTCCACCAAAATGAAAACTCAAGCTCCTATCACCCCATTGTCTAGAATATCGTCAGACCCTAAAGTAACATCCACACCAACACAAACCCCACCAATAATAACCACTATCCCATTGGCATCAACTTGAACTCCACTATCACATACCTCCACTATTCCACTTTCCATTCCACTTACTTCACTAACCATTATTCCTCTTCAAACATCATAATCCTACATTTACTTTGCTCTATAAGAATCATCTCCTCTTCCCCCATGGCTAATTTTTAAGACACATAAAAGGAAAAAGTAGGATATGTCTCATGATGACTTTGATTTTGGTCAACTTATGCCAATAAAACCCATAGTGACAAAGAAAGATAAAACTATGTCAAGAGTGATTTTTGAGTCCAAACATAAGTATGTCAAAGTTACAATACCTCCTAAGGATAGAATCATAGAATATATTCAAGTATCTAAATATGCATTAGGAGGAATAGATCTTAGAAAGCAAACTCATTAAAGTGTAAAGGAAGATTTAAAACTAGCAATAGCATCCTTGATTGAGAGATATGACAAGGACAAGAAAATTAAGGAATAGATCAAGATACATGTGGAATAAATAAATTTTATTTTACTAAAGATCACAAAATATTTAGAGTTTGTTATACATATTAAGCATGAGAACACTAACAAGGAAATTTAGTAGGCTGAGAAAATTAGATCTCAAGGTCAAGTAGTTAATGCATGTATTGAAAGGTTGACCACACAAGGTACTCAATAGTTGCATTTTGCCATTGAATTTTTGAAGAACCTAAAAAAATAAAAAATGGAAATTTATAAAATCATTAAATTAATCTCTCAAAATTTGGAAGTGACTAAAAAAGACATTGATACATGGACTCAACTATGCAATTTTAAAGTGTAGCTCTTAGTTTAGCAGAAGATCATTCCAAGTAGGAAAGTTTTCATTGAGTACAAGGAAGCAATGAAGAATAAAAGAGAAGTTATTGAGAATCTAATTAAAGATCTTAAATAAGTAGAGGATATTTTTAATGATTCCCAAGAAATTATAGATAAAATTGGAGAAAATCCTTGTTAGGTAAGAAATGATTCCCAAGAAATCCTTCATATGGAGACATTAATTCAGGAGTTCTCATATTTGATTCATAAAAAGATTGAGAAAAAAATTCACATTGGACTCCATCAATAAACTATTTGTATTTCAATTCATAATGAATAAGTTTCAAAATATCCTAGACAAAATTAAGGGAATGCCAGTCAATCTAGAAGATTTTGTTTCAAGGGTTCTTGTTATCTCTAGGAGTACATCAGGTCTAGATGACAGTGAATTTCAGTCTATGTTGAAAACATATGAGGGATTTCTAGGAAATAATAAAAAGGAAGAATTTCTCATGTCTAATGACACTTTATTTTTTTTTGAAACTTTTCATGTGTATTTTTGTTTGTTGCATTTTGCACGTAGGAAAAGTGCATAGTCCTAAGCCAATTGGGACTATGCCAAATAACAAGTCAATGCATTTATGTTTTTCATATTTTTTCTCATAACTCATCTCTATAAAAAATATGATTCTCTTTGTAAAATGTATAACCATGTGCTATAGAAGCAAAGTGCTGCCAAAATTGAGAAGTAATATTGAAACTTTGAGTTCAAATTGTAAATATTTTATCAATTAATATATAAGAAAGAAAGTTAAATTTAAATCTTTGAGTTGAAATATATTTAAGATGTGTTGGATATTTTCTTATGTCTTTTACATTACATTTTCTTATGTAATATATTGAATTATGGTGCAAATTTCTATAAATCGAAAGGTGCTAGGAAGCTGATTTTGAAGTCTTTGAGCTACAATATCATTACTGGGTTTATGTTCATTATTGAGAGATGATTTTGAATAATTTAAGTTGTAAGCCATTATCTTTAGTGATTTTATATTTATCAAAAATAATGTGGAGACTTTGGGCTACACTTTATTCCTTTGTTTACATTACTTTATTGGTGTTATTTTAGTTATCCTTTCGGTTAACTCATCTAAATATCAGTTGTTATTGCTTTGTTAAGAATTTTTATGTTATTACATTAACATTGTAAGGAATAGTAGAAAGTCTATAACCAAATATCAATTCTGAAAAAAAGAATTGGATGATATGAGAACACAGTCTATAACCAAACATCAATTCTGAAAAAAAAATTGGATGATATGAGAACACCCACTTTGATTAAATTAGTGTAAATAAGTGTAAATAATTAAGTGTTGTGTTAGTTAACAATAAAAGGGAGTCTCCCCTTTCATTCAGGAGAGATTTTATCTCATCACACTATGGCTGAAATTACCATTTTACCACCATTGCATTTGTGACAAAATATTCACCCAACAGATAATGCATACAATCTAAATGTTTTTGGTGTCTTTGATTTATCTATATGTTTTTGTATTTTTAATTTTTTTGTTTTGGAATGATACTAGCTGATGAGTCTCATGGGAGGCTCCCTATCATTATGTCCTATACTAAATAAAATAATTGTGCATGATTATGAAGCATGAGGGAATGTTTATGAATATGGATCTAAATATTCTGATTCATTATCGATATCTTAGAAATCATAATAACTTATATTATTCCACTCATCATTATCATCATAATTTTAAACCAATAGAATGTTAGTGTTGAATTTTTTTGTATTTGGATCGTTACATTTGATAAATTGTCTATGGATGATTTGCCTTAGGATGTTCAATAAATCCCAAACCTTGGTGACAAACATTATCAACTGTTTGAATAGGAGTAGTGATGCCTTGATACTACTTACCTAACCCTTGACCTTGATAATCAAACTTTTGTAGATATTTTTTACCAAACCCATACTACTTTGAAAGTTAAGACTCATTTTAGAGAGGTATATTTGCGTCTTTTTTGTGATTGTGGTATTGTTTGTTGCTCTAATTTTACTTTTTAATCCTTTTATTGTTTTGAGTTATGCTTTAGTAACCACTTTTGTATTGTTTCTAGATTTGAACCTTTATGAATGTGTTCTTATGTCACTATGGATTTCTTGAATAATTTAACTTGTATAGGGTCCTCATCAAAAATTATCTATTGTATATGTTGTTTCAATGCCAAACATGAATCTATGTGATGCCCATGTATTTTATGATATGCACAATAATATCTGGATCCTCTTACTAGATGTAGATGAGGTACTTTGATCAACTTAGATTTAATAATTTCCCTTAGTACCTCATTTGAACTCTTATTTTATTTTTGAATGCATTTTTAATCACTAGTTATAGAGTTACTTTGTTGTGATTTCTTATTTTGATTTGTAGCATTGCTTGTAACTAATTGACTAGGTGAAGATATATATACATATTGGCACTAGGGTGCCTTTGAGGATTTTGTATTGTAATATGATTTTCCAATGTTGTAATATTTTCATGTAGTAGTTGATTCTATGTTCGTAAATCTGAAATTAACTTTCTCATACTGTTGATTTGATCCCTTAGAGTCTCATAAGTGTAAGCCCTAGTTTTTTTTGATTGGCACATATGTTGAAGAGGTTTTAAAGAGGCTATATGTTGAATGTATACATTAGTAAAAATATTATTGGCTACCTCACCTTTTTTATGGGTGATAATATGGACTTGGCTAGACATAAATTAGCTATCATGCTCTTGGGGGAAAGGAGGAGAAGGAAACTGTTTCCTATGCATAAGATATGACATTGAAACTTGACAAGTGGTTGTTAGCTTATCCAATAGATCCTATAGGTAGAGAACATGTATGTGGGATAAAATTTATATAATTGGAGTTATAATTTATATAGAAAAATGTTTATAAAGATCATTCCACATGAGAGATAGCAAGTTTGGGATAGAAAGCATGAATTTGTGCATGAATGCATAAGAAACTTTGACATGTGCCATGACATTTATATTGTGTTTAGCATGATAAAATTGAAATTTTTTCCATATGAGAGATATAAAGGAAGAGATAGAAGCCCTAAATTTTTGTATGAATGCATAAGAAATTTTGACATGTGCTATGAAATTTCTAATGTGTTTAACATGATAAACTTAAAAAAAATTCATTTAATAAATAGAAAGCAAAGGTTAGAGAACATGGAATGGTGCACTAATGCATAAAAATATTTTACATGTGATATGATATATATATATATATATATATATATATATATATATATATATATATATATATATATATATATATATATATATAAAATATGTATATCACAATAGATTTAGAAATTATCTTTCATGAGAGTGAGAGAGTATGCAAAAGAAAAATTGAAATCTTTTGCAATTTTAGCAATAAATTTTGTAATATCATCTCTTATTATTAAAATTAACCATGAAAGGGAAAGAATGAAGTAATATATTAACATATGGTATAATTAATCATTCATGTACATGATAGGACCAAATATGGTCTCCTTATTATTTGCTAAAAATGTAAGAAATAATTGTAAATAAGTGAGATCCATTTTTTTAATATGATTATAGATGTAAGGTGATACCTCAAAGAAGTAGTGGGACCTAGTATGTGTACCTAGGGTTTTAAAGATGATTAATTTGAAAATTACTATAAAATTATGAAATTTAAATTGAATTTCTAAGTTATATATGCAATTAAAAAATTATAAATTTATTGGAAAATTTGTAAATAAATGAGACCTAGTATATGAAACTAGGGTTTTATAAAATAATTATTTTTGAAAATTACTATTGAATTTTGAAATTTAAAGTGTATTTATGATTTAAATAAGCTAGTAAAAAATCGAAAAATATTGGAAAATTACTAAGAAAATACCTAGGCCTAGTATGGGAAACTAGGGTTTGAAAGAAAATTATTTTAAAATCACTACAAAATTTTAAAATTTAATGATAATTTATAATTTTATTATGCAGGTAAAAAATATAATAAATATAGGAAAAATAAGTAGGAAATTTACCCTAGGGTTTCTAGGGTTTTTATGCACAAACAAAGTAAGTCAAGTTTAACAAATGATTTAACCTTTTTATGAATAATTAGGGTTTTTATTCTTAATTTAGTTAAAAGTATGAGTAAAGTAAATTAGTCAATAATTATGCCATAATTAACTTACTAATTTATTCATTCTTATTGTTGTTTAGACTTTTTAAAAATAGCAAGTGAATAGAGATAAATATAATTAAGCTTAAAACTATGTTGATCTGACTGTGATTAAGGTTGATATTGATTGTGTAGGACTAGGATAGTATAATGAACCTAGATTTGGCTTTCATTCAATTAAAGGATATGAGAATTAAAAATAAGACACTTGGGGGTCTAGAACTATAGTTTTTTTCTTACTACTATTGTCCAAACTAGTCACAAAGGTCTAAGCTTTCTAGGTTATATCCACCACTCTTATATGGCCCTGCCTATGAAAATTTGAAGCTTAAATATCAATGAATCTCCTTGTAGAGATAATTTATCTTAAATACTAATTCTCCAATAAGCTTTAATATGAATTTGATAAAAGAGGGGGGTTAGAGTGTGAAAGATGCACTGGACATACTTCACACCCCATGTGTGGATATGATGCCTACATACTAATATTCTGAAGAGTGATCAAGCCATATGTGGTTCTCCCTTTGAAATTTCTTGGTGAAATTATGATATGATAATGCAATAAGTGATAAATTTGATGTGCTTAAGGTGGCTAGTGGTTAGTTTAAGAATTTAAATGAGTTTGTAATTGTATTAGCTAGCTATATGTAGAGAATAGGGAAGATTGCTTGAATAGTCTTACTTGTATTATTGATTCCTTAGTGATATTTTCCAACCCCCTACCAAAGTATCTTTTAATGGGATTTTATATGGATCTATTATTCATGGGTTAAGTGCAATCATGTTAGGTTGACATAATGACAAAGAGAATTTGAAGTAAAATAGTAATCATGGTTTGAAAGGTGATTGGATAGAAGCATTGGAAAGGGGACACCCTTGGTTCCATCATTGTAGTCCAACCTAGGCACTATTTTCCTAGAGGTTTGGGATGGGGAGATGTAAAAATAATGGAAAATGGGTCCTAACTAAGTTGAAATGAGGTCTTAAAAGCCTACAAGTGACTAGAAATTAGTGAAAAGGTTTTTAGAAGGGTCATGAGAGAAAGCAAGAGGTACCTATGGGTTGGGTGTCATTATCCACTCTCAAGTTACCAATTTTTACATTTTATATGACTACACTATTATATTTATTTCAAAAATAAATAAGACCTACAATACTAGCTTCCAATTCCTAAGGTGTTTTAACATAAGTGTTTCAATATAGAGGTGATATGCATGAAACAAATAAAGGTAAGTAGACAAAAGATATAATTGCTTAATCTAATGAAAATTTCACACTTTAAAGGAATCTAACACACTATCTACACTCTTTATGACCTATTAGAAAGAGAACTCTTGCATAAACATGAAATTATAAGGAGAAACAAAGATAAAATCACTAGACCTCACCATTCATCACTCTACACACTTAGATAAAATATTCATGAAATCAAAAATAGATTGAATTTATTATTCAAAGGCAAATTACAATATCAAACTAGTAGGTCTTTACCATAAATGAATTGGAATTATGAGACAAGAGCCAAAATGGCTACTAATTATAAAATTTGAGAGATAAAAGAAGAAAATTAAGTTCAAGAGTCACAAAAACACTTGTCAAGCTAGAGAAGGAGTTATGCTTGTAGGAGAATGGAATATGGGATAGACCATGCAAGATCTACTTGTAAAAATGTCCCTCAAAGCATGAAACTCCTTCAAGTCTAGCATAAGACTCCTTAATTATTTTCTTATAAACTACCTTCATCATTCGGCCTTCTTTTAATGATCCATAGTATACTAGGGACAAATTATATCATTGAACTATGAGGGAGGGGTTATAAATAGGCTCAAACATGCATTATATGTGTCCTTAATCATTAATATACTTTTATCTAAGTGTTCTCACTCTTTACAATCACAATCACTCTTTTTTATCCCTATCTTCACACTTGACACTAAAATTCTCATCATTTTATCAAACCAATCCATACATGGGAGTGTATGACACTTTTCAATGGTCCTCATGTATTTATATTCATCAAGAAGACCTTAAAAGGCCTGCCAATTGGATTTTTCACCTTCTCACATGGTGATCACTCCTTATTTACTATGTCATTCTAGAATGGCTAAAGTGGAGGTTCTTTAAGAGGAAATTATGTGATTTTTTGAAGCAATAAATGGATATGAAGAGTTATGTTACATCCCATCCTACTTCCCAAAGTGATCTTCACCTTTTGAAATGCTTTTGTACCTATACAACACACAAATCTATCAAGAAAAGTAATTTTACACCCTATCCTTATAAGTAGGGTAGAAATCAAATTGATGATAAAGGGCTTGGTGGAGTCCTATATAATTTAAAATTTATTTCCTACCCAAAATATATCATTTGGATACATCTCTATCAACTTCTTCTCGATCGGGTCATGAACAACAGTTTTAGAGAGTTTTAGGTAGTTTTATCCCTTAAGGATAGTTCATAAAGTTCTGACATCTAAACCCTAAATACATTTCACTAAAAAATTGTTAAGAACCATCTATATTATACCCTATATCCTTATGCTCCCATGTTATGCATCCATACTATTGTGAGCTTCTAAAGTTGCCTACTCGAGCTTCCCTCTTCATTGTGTATATCTTATCATGTTCTTAAGCCAAGAAATATCTCCTCTATGACCTTCTTTGCATGCCAAAGTTTTTGACATATATTATGACTCCCTATGAACATGTTATAATGATTTATAATGATACTCTAGTGTTATAAATTAATTTTTCCCTCCAATTTGGATTTAGGCCTAAACTAGACCTAAAGGACTTAACTGTACCTTGTTGCTCACAACCACCTCTGAGTATATTTCCATAACTGTGATGGATTTTATATATTTTTAAAATTATAACACAACTTATTACACATTTTTGTATTATTAAAATACTATATACACCTTCCTCTCATCATTTTCATGACAAACCTATAGGGTTTAGCTTTTTAGGAGTGCCCTCTATCTAAGATAGAACAAATGGCATCTCCCCTATTACCTCAATCAAAATAAAGGTATGATAAGATTTAGTAAGTTATGGGGACATTATATTAATTTCATGTTTAAATCATATCAATAGCACCTCCATATCTCATAAGACCCAAGATAGACTTCTATGCACTAACTATCTACAAGATTCTATGTGTTTGTTGTAGGTTATTCTTGAAAACCCAATTTTGCCCTATTTTTCACTATGATGAGCATGAATTAGAATTTGAATCGCCTTTATGGAGTCCCTTCAAACATTTTTATCATAAAAACTTTGTCAAAACTTTTAATAATACCCTCTTCTTTAATAGGCTTAGTTACAATCAACTCTGATTGTGTTGTTTACTGCAAAAAAGCATATATGTAGGTGAAAAATGGTACATCAGACCTTGCATCAAGTTTATATTCTTCCATTGAAGTCATCAAGGTTAATTTAAACCTCATTTTGAGTTTTTTCATGCTCAAATACTTGTGACAGACCATCACATAAATTTTTAGGTTTAAATTACATTATCATTCTATAGTTAGCTATAGATGACTATTCTTAGACCAAACAGGTTATTTTGATTAGATTTCAACTCTTGGACTCTATACCTCACACCTTAGGACCCTTATGTAGTATTAGAACCAGATCTAAATACATGTATTTCATGTTTTTAGGCCTAGTCATTAAGGTTCACCTATGAATTTGGATGTATCTATAATCAGGCTATAGGTTAAAATTTTGAAAAGCAAGAGCACACTTATAGGTGTTGATAGAGGTCAATACCCTACACTAAAATCCTTGTTAATGTTCTTTTAAATAAAATATCAGAGCTATCTCAGAATCTAGATAATGCAAATGTAATGGAGATGTGATCACATGAGATGAAGCTAGTGCACATCACATATATGTTAAATCAATTTGAAATTATACAAAGAGATAAATTGCACAAGACAAATAGGATAAAACCCAATATTTGATTAACTTAAGATGGCCAAAGTGAAGAATACATATAGGAGAGCATGTAAGTAACTCCTCCACAAAAGGTAGTCAAACCACCCCAAGAATAGACTGTAACTCCTCCATGAAAGGTGGTGACAAGGTGCTAAGAATAGAGAAGTAACTCCCATACCCAGAATAGCCAGTCAAAGGAGTTACTTATGACATTCTTATGACACCTATGACACATCTATGGCACACATCTCCACATAAGCTAGCCTATCCCACGAATGTATGAAAAACCCATGTATGCACAAATATATAATATTCTCTAATTAAATAATAGGAAAAAACAAAAAACCTACACTAACACCCCCCCATAAGCGTAGCTTAGGTGGGCAGTGTGGAAATATAAAATGGGTCTCGAAAACTAGGCCTGATGAGGTACCCATGTACAAATGCAATCTCCCATAAGATAGAGAAAAGGAGAAAACCCATAGGAAAAAACTCCCCCCCCAAAAGAGAGACATAAAAGAAACGAAGAGGTTAGTGCCCCCCCTGAAGATGATGCTGCTACAGATGTGAAACACACCCCAAGAAGAGCTCATAGATGAATGAACTTGCTCTTGGTGAAAGGCTTGGTGAAGATGTCCACAACCTACTTTGAATATCGGCAAAATATCAAGTCAATGACCTGACTATGAATAAGCTCTCGAATGAAATGCATGTGAATCTCTATGTGTTTGGTCCGCTGGTGCTAAACTGGATTCTTGCAAATCCAAATGGTACTCTAGTTGTCACAATAAATGATGCTGGGCTACCTGATAGGAATTCCAAACTTAGAAAGTATCCCCTGAAGCCAAATATCCTTAGTAGTTACATTAATAGCTCCCCTGTACTCTACCTCTGTGGATGATATAGCAATAACATTCTACTTCTTGTTAGACCAACTAGTAAGACCATAACTTAGAGAGAAGCTGTAACCAGAAGTGGACTTGTGAGTCTGTGAATCACCAGCCCAGTCTGAATCTATATATCTAACCAAGTCAACCTCTATGCCAAATCTATAATGAATCTTGTATCTATGTGAACCCCATATGTAATGCAAGATCCTATTAGCTACTTTCCAATGCAACTCATGAGGTTCCTGCATGAATATGGAGATAAGTCCCACTATATATGATATGTCAAGCTTGGTGTGAGTTAACTAGATGAGAATACCAACAAGTTGTTGATATTGAGTGGCATCAACCAATGGTGAAGAACAATCAGCCTCAAGCTTGACTCCTGATAGAAAGGGAGTCAGAGATGGCTTGCAATCAGCCACGTGAAACTGAGAATATAAATCAAGAGCATACTTAGGTTGTCCAAGAAAAATACCTAAATCTGAATGTGAGATCTTGATGCCAAGGAATTAGTGCAACAAACCCATGTCTATCATGTCAAATCTATCTTGGAGAGATGCCTTCACTTCTGCAATAGCTGATGAAGAACTCCCGATGATCAAAAGGTCAACAACATATAGAACCAAAATTAGGAGTGAATCATCCTACCATAAGAAGTAGACATTGGGGTCAAAATGGCACCTAGTGAAACCCACTGTGAGAAGGAAGGAATCCATCTTGGCATACCAAGCTTGAGGGGCCTGGTTGAGGCCATAGATAGATTTCCTAAGTCTGCATACTAAGAAAGAATCCTGAACAAATTCTAGTAGTTACTCCATGTAGATCTCCTCCTCTAGGTCTCCATGAAGAAAGGCACTCTTCACATCCATCTGGTGCACATCCCAACCATGTGCTACGGAAATAGCAAAGGTGAGTTGAATAGAAGTCATATTTGAATTGGGTGCAAAGGTCTCTGAGTAGTCAATGCCTACCACCTGTGAGAAACCCTTGGTGACCAGTCACGCCTTGTACTTATCAACTGACCCATCTACTGCAAACTTGGTCTAATATATCCACCTACATTGGACCATCTTCTTTCCCTTAGGAAGTGAAGTCAAGTCCCAAGTGTGATTTTTGATTAAGGAAGAATATTCTTCCTCCATAGCATTATTCCACTCAAGACCCCTGATGCCTCTCAAAAAGTCTGTGGATCTGAAACTAAAGCAAAGAAGGCATGTGGATCTCTATGATAATCCCCCCTAGTGAATCTGTCATCTACAAGATCTCCTACCCAAGTGCTAACACTCTCAAGTGTCTGTCTAACCCAAAGTGGCCCAGAAGTGGGTGATTCAGGTGATAACTCCTCATCCTCTGACTGACTAGAGGTGGATGACTTTGCATCACTGTCCTTATTGTCTAAACTTGAAGAAGAAGAAGAAGATGTCTTTGGCTCTGGAACCTGCTATGGCTAATCTAAATCCGAGGAATCATCATGAAGAAGTATATCCAATGAGGGAGAAGAAGTTCCAAGTGTTGAGTCTCTAGGACTCTCCTAAAAGTGGACACTTCTCTTAATGAACAACTCATGATTGGTCAGATCTAAAAGGTGATACCCCTTAACACCATTCGGATATCCTACAAAGATGCAAGGCTTGAACTGACATTCCATAGCTTTGCATTTATTCTTTGGTATGTGGGGCATGGTTGGGGATCCAAAAACCCTAAGGTGCTCAACATCAGGTTTCCTTTTATGCCAAGCTTCAAAGGGTGTTATCCCTTTTAAAGCTTTGTGAGGAACCCTATTTTGAATGTAACAAGCACAATTGATGGCTTTGGCCCAATACTATGGTGCTAAGGATTTAAAGTGAATCATATAGCTACCCATCTCTTTCAAGAACCTATTTTTGCGTTTTAAAACCCCATTTTGTGAAGTATTGTAAGTGACTTTGTGCTGCAAATCAATCCCCTTTGTGGTGCAAAACTACTCAAACATGTTGCTGACATACTCCCCTCCATTATCAGTTCAAAGAACCTTGATGGTTTCTCACTCTGTTTCTCAACAAGAGCCTTAAAGTCTAGAAAATTTTCAAACACTTCAAACTTTTATTTGAGAAAATATATCCAAGTGCACCTAGGGAAATCGATAATGAAAGTGAGGATGTACTTGGTCCTTATGAAATATGGTTTGGGAAAGGGTCCTGATACATCACTGTGGACTAAATCCAAAGGTTTTGAAGCCCTCCAAGCTTTGCCTTTGTCAAATTTTGCTTTAGGATGCTTCCCAAGGGATCACCCCTCATAAAGTCCTTTTGAGAATTGGACACGAGGCAAGCCAATAACCATGTCATGTTTACAAAGTTGCTCAAGGTAGCAGTAGTTAAGGTGGCCTAACCGCTCATGCCATAATTTTCTAACTTCATTTGAATGAGTCAACAATGCTATTAGAGAAGAATATGGTGCAAAATGTGAGAAGGTGTATAACCTTGCTTGGTGATCTGCCCTACCCACTGCCACTGTAGTATCACTATGCAACTCCCTGATAGCCACTGAATCTGGTGAAAACTCAACTCTCATACCGTAACCAATGTGAGTGATTTGATACACTGATAGGAGATTGGTTGAAAGAGAAGGAACACTTAGAACATAATTGAATGTTCCTCCTTCCTTTTCAACTGACCCTCTCCCTGCAATAGAAACTGATGTGTCATCACCCAAACTAATTGAAGTCATGTTACAAGGCTCTAAAGATGAAAAATCAACTAGTGAAGAGACCATGTGGTGAGAAGCACCTAAATCAATGACCCATGATGTTGTAGAAGCTGTAGTTGTTACAATGGCCTTACCCTTTTCTTTCTCCTTACCCTTGCCTTTTGCCTTGGTAGAATCTTGGGTAGATGAATTCTGCTTGATGGACTCAGGAACACCTATGTTGTGCTTCTCTAGAAGATGAGTTAGGTGATCTATTTGTTTCTTCATGCATTTGTGTTCATCATTCCCTGTATTCTTACAATAGGCACACTTAACCAACTCCTTCTTAGGTTTAGCATTGGAGGAGGAAGACTCAGTGTTGTTTTTGGCAGGATTTTTGTTTTCTTTCTTGTTCTCCTGGTCCTTGTTCTTGTTCTTCTTCTCCTTTGTTGAAGTCTTATCCTTACCATTTCTATCTATAAAAGTTTGGGGTTGAGTAGACTTCATTATGCCCATTTGAATTAGCTTATCTCTCTCCTTAGTCAATTCGGCAATGAGTGAATCCAAACAAGGCATTTTCCATGTAGTGCCAAGGGCACTTTTGGTGGCATGGAAAGTGGAGACAAAGACTGAATAGCTTGGACCTAACTTTGTGAGAATAGAAAGGATGAGTTGATCATCTTTCTTCTCTATCCCGCATTCTTTCAATTGTAATCTAAGGGCCATAAACTTAGTGAAGAAGTCCTATAGGGTGTCAAAGTTGCTAGGACTTAGACTTATGAGTTCATTTTTGAGCTCATGACCTCTCATCTCACCAAGCTTCCCAAATAAGGTTTTTAGGGTGTCCCATATGTCTTTGGGAGTCTTGGAGATTTCTAAATGGAAGACAATTTTTGGAGACATAGACAAGCTCAGTAATCCATATGCTTCATCACTATGGTTGTACCACTTGACCTTTTCAACATCAGTGCTGGGTTCTACTTCAATAACCATGGTGATCTTATACAACCCTTTAATTCTAAGAATGATTGACATTTTAACCTTCCATTAATGATATTTTAAGGGTGTTAAGAGTCTAAGTTGAAAATAATCCATTTTAATCTGAATTTAGGTGAAGTTGTGCTGATTGCAAGTTGTGAAATTATGCAGAAAGGAGAATGAAAGCAAAGATTGCAAGTGCGGAAAAGCAATCACACCCCCCTAAAATGTTGAGGCCCCCAAAATATGAAAGTGCATGATAAAAAGACATTGGGCTCAGTCGAGAATGTGTCTTAGAGAAATCAATGCAAGACTTTAAGCAAACAGGACGTCGGACTCAACCGAAAATACGTCCTAGGAGACCCAAATTTTTGGCACTTTATAAATTAGTGCATTTATAACAATTATCTATCCTAAGTTATGGAAAATTAAAAAACAATAACTTTTTTGAAAGATGGCATTTGAATTTGAGATATCGTTTATAAGATTTTAAAGTTTTAATTTCCCGTAAACTAGTAATTTTGCAAAAAAATAGCACTAAAATATTTTAAAAATGCCTATTTTGAGAGAGAAAGTGGCCTTCTAACTACTCATTGGACTCGACACAGAGCGAATAATGAAGTGGTTTAGTCTTTTGAGGGGGATTTAGCACCTTGCCAATCCAAGCCTCAACTTCGTCTTTGTCAAGCGAAGATACAAGTTTTTAAAAAAACTTTAAATTGCCTTCAATGCTATTTTCTCAAAAATAACTTAATTCATAAAATCATAAAATCTGATCTTATAATATAAATATAATTCAAATGAGAAATAAATAGCATAAAGTCAAATTGTGTTGGATTTGAAGTGGGCCCACCAAAGAGAAGCACCAAAAATGAATCGCCCAAACCCTAACTTCTTTTGCTGGCAGTTTTTCTGATATTGGGCACTGCCAAAGGAGAAATGTAGGGCTAAGATGAATCAGGACATTTGGTGGGAGGTTGAGGAAGGTTGTGAGCAGCTACCAGAGACTTGCAGATTGAGAACACGCAGGGTTCTAATGACCCCCGATACAAAAACATCACTGAAGGGACGTTTTTTCAGTCAGAGCCTTAAAAAATGCCTCCCACAGATCTGAGGCTGCATGTAGAGGCCAAAAAAACTCTTTCCAAGGGTTTGCAACTAGTCAAAGTGCCTTTTACTCCATTTCAGGGCTGAAACAGAAATTATGGGGCGCCAACTTCCGCTAGAGAGCAAAAAACGTGATTTGATTTTTCTATTGGTCTGCAGGATGTTGGAAGAGCCGTGGAGATCCTTCACACAATTGAGAAACTCTGTAAATGAGCCATTGAAACCTCCTTGGTAACCAAAAAATGGATTTGTCCTGACAAATAATGAGAACCACAACCAAACCAACAAAAAACAATACCACAAAGGCAGTCCACAGGGAAGATAAATGCAACACAAGAAATGATATTGAAAGGTTTTTTCAAATCAGATCTGGAAATAAGAAAAAGAACATAAAGAGAACTCCACTCCTCAAATTTTCAAAATAAACTAATAGCATAACCAGACACATGATTACCGGGGTGGCTCTGATACCATATCGGAGTTGTCTCAGAATCTGGATAATGTGAATGCAATGGAGACGCGATCACATGAGACGAAGCTAGTGCACATGACATAGATGCTAAAGAAATTTGAAATTATACAAGGAGATAAATTACACAAGAAAAATAGGAGAAAATCCAACATTTGATTAACTTAAGATGGCCAAAGTGAAGAATACATATAGGAGAGCATGAAAGTAACTCCTCCACAAAAGGTGGTCAAACCACCCCAAGAATAGACTGTAACTCCTCCATGAAAGGTGGTGAAAAGGTGCTAAGAATAGAGAATTAACTCCCATACCTGGAATAGCCAATCAAATGAGTTACTTATGACATTTTTATGACACCTATGACACATCTATGACACACATCTCCACATAGGCTAGCCTATCCCACGAATGTAGGAAAACTCCATGTATGCACAAATATATAATATTCCCTGATTAAATAATAGGAAAAAATAAAAACCTACACTAACATAAAAATGTATTTCTCACCTCAATAGTATCATCTAATATGAATGTATGCTCTTATTTTTCCACCCTAGATAATAAGGCCATTTGGAGTTCAAGATATCGTAGAGAGCATTGACCAATTTCAATGTAAGAATTGAAATAATGGAAGCCTCCTTTTCATTATTTATTTATATCAAACACCCACTTCCTTTGGTCAAATCATCTCTCCTATGAAATTGATATATAATAGAATCATTTGGACCCATATAAACTCCAAGTCATGTTATTATATAGTAGCAGCAAAAGTATTCAGTGTTATATTTTAGAGTTTTTAAGGAAACCAGTCCCTAAAACTCATTCATATCTGAATATGAATATTCAAGTATATTTTCAATTAAAAATATCCACCATTGATTTACATGTTCCCTTAAACATTATAAATCTTCTATGCATTTCTCAAAACATTTTTAAACTCCTTATGCAACATCCTTGACTTCTGTGGGAGCCACTTATAGGTGTGCACATAATTGCAGACAAGGAAAATGAAGGTAAGACATGAATAATTACATGGTGTATGGTCTTATGGTTCATATTGGACATTATAAACTTCTTTAAATAAATCCTTTTAACCATAAGGGACTTGAAACCAGTAAGAATTTTCCATTCCAATGTTGTTATCTCTTGTGGAGGGCACCTGTAGGTGTCTGCTAGACTATAAGACTATGTATGGAGTTGAATTGACTATCATAGTCCACCATATAGAATTTGAATGGTTTTATTTTATTGTTCATGTTCCAATAATTTATCAAACCTCTTTATAAATTCTCAACTATATCTCCATGAATGTGTTTAGTACCTTCATACACCATGACTCAACTGACTAGAAGTAGAGAACTGACTGTGTTATCTTTTATTAACTACAATATTCATGATGATAGCTTATTGGATTGAGGTTGGAAAGATACGGGATCAAAAATACATTTTAGACATTAAACATAACATATCACCCTTGAGTGAAAACCATTATATGAATAAGGACCTCTGCACTTGGTGAAACATGACTACAACTAGCAACGGAGATCTCAACCTATAACTTGAGATGTTTTAGCTCATAAAATCATCTTAATATATGAAAACAAATATGTAAACAATCAAATAAGGAAGTACACATCTTTTATAAGTAATTTCACCAACTAGATTATATGAATAAGCTTATACAGGAAGAAAATCTATAGGGTGTGGGGATTAACATGCAAAATGAGATATCCAACTTCTAAAAGATGGTTCATAAATCATAGGAAACCAATTATTGAAATAATATCATGAAAATTAATTATACCAAGTGTAATATCCACTACCAATATCATTTGACATGAAAGTTCTACTAATGGTTGTACCATCAGAAGACATGTTGACCAGTTTTACATGTCTAGTAGAACAATAGAGAACCGGAATAGTTTTGGTCCATTTTTTATACATAAAAATATGATAAATAATAAAAATGGAGTCATTTAAAATTTAAGGGTCACTTCATGAGCTTTCCACATGTGCCACACTCCTCTATAGGTTGTATAGCTGCCAAAAACCTCCTCTTTTTCACTTATTTTCTTGATTTTAGTTAGGAACCTAAAAGTTTTCAGTTAGAACTAATAGGAAAAACAAACACTTGACATATTGGATATTTAAAGATACATTGGAAAACTTTTACACCTTGGTAAATTGTACCACCTTCATAAATGACTCTAAAAGTTACCTGAAGTGACATAGAATGATATAGAACTAGATTTAACTATGACCAAGGCTAATAACACATTAAATGACATCAAATTAACTATAATATACAAATATATCAATTTCATTACTATAGGGGGTTGACTTAGTTTGACTTATGGTTAAAATAGTCAACATTATTGGTGATTTCGTAGTGGTGGTATGCTTGTTATGCCAAGAACAGTAGCCTAATCCTATCCACAGGGACATGAAGTCACATATGCACAATTTTGACACTAAATTTTCCTTTGAAACCACATAAAACATAAATTAAAGACATAAAAATAGACACACCAAAAGAAACACGCATGTGTTCAACTAGAACATTTATGAAACACACACACACAACTAAAAAAAAGACACACACACACTTAATCTACTATTTAAAAGACCTCACTATTGAGGTGAAAAACATATTACCATGATTAAAATAGGGTCAAAGATGGCTCCTCTTGCATCTTTATCACTCCATGAAAGATATCTAGCATCTAAAACATGCTCATCATCCACTACTTGAATATGTAGATGGTCAAGAAGTTTACCATCCTTATGTATTCTCATGCCTACAAGTGGACTATATTGAGATTTCATGAATGCTCTCTTCTACCTTCTAATATCCTTTATTGTAGATACAACTTGATTAATCTTTGTTACATTTGATATGCACTTTTCAAACTATAGACTACAAAGTATCACAATTACTTCAACTTTGCTCTCCTTTAGGATAAAATGTACTTGATATATATGATCATCAAGTTACTCTTATTTATGATCTAACACATTTTCAAATGATTCTACCTTAGATGGAACTCTTGTCTATTCTTCAAGCACAACCAAATCTACCTTAACCTCATCCTTAATGTTTATAACTTCTTGGGTAGTAACTTCACCAAGATATTTTATGACTGTAGACCCTTGAATAGTGGTTTAGAAAATAAATTCATTCTTGATAGTGCACTGAACAACCTACTCATTAGTCTCATTATGAAACTTGACATCAGATATTAAATTATTTTTAGATAAAAGAGTATTACCTAATTGATCAAATTCTTGGCCTATGGAATTGAACCTTTACCATAGTTCATCCTCATTCATAGCATAACACTCTTTTCCATTATTTTTGAGACACTTGATAATTTTCTCATTAGGCTTATTAACACACTCATCAGATATACACTTCTTAGGAGGAATAGTATTTCTTAACTAATCAAATTCTTGACATATGGCATTGAATCTTTAATATAAGTCATCCTCTTTCTCATAAATTTAATCATCAAGGGAAGCTTCATCAATTGTAGGTAGAAATACATCATTATTCTCACTATGATTATCTCTCAAGATCTTCAATCTATCATCATCATATACATGAATCAAGTAGTTAATATTGGTATCTTTTGAGAAATAATGTTTAACACTTACCTTATCTTGCTCAAATGATTTATCATGGATGATATAGGTGCCAAAGTTAGTTTGTTCAAAACAGGTATAAGGATCATGATCATAAGCATCTGTACCATAATCATCTAGGAAAAATTCAGCTATGTCTTCAAGATTTGAAGAAGGAACATCATCTACAATAAAATCCTCCTTGCCATTGATCACACAATTGAGATTAGAACTTGCTTCAACATAGGGATCAATGTGAAACCTTGCAAGTGGTTGAGTTATTATCATCACATTTGTTCCATATCTTGTCCTAAATGTCAATAAGGACCAATTAGATAAGAGGTAACCACCTATCTTAGCTTTGAAATCTATTAAAAGGCAAATTGTAAAATGAGCAGGAAGGTCAACAACAACAATGTCTTGGAGGATGGGGAAACTAGGATAGTCATCAAGGAAAACCTTCAAACCTTTGATCAATCCTATAATATTGGTAAGTGTAACATATAACTAAATCACTCCTTTACTAGGTGGTTCTTACTTTAGTCTGAACTTATTAGCTACAACTTTGGGCATGAACAATGTAGAGGCACCACTATCAACTATGCAGTTATGAACTAGTTTATCACCCACTAAGGGAGTACGGTAGAAAGGTGGAGGCTTCTCAACTTTGGTAGATGGTTACACAATGTTTTTAGGGGAATTAGTAAGAGATACAAGACCATGATTATTTATTTAATATGAAGGACTAGTAGGGACAATGGACAACTATTTTTTCAAGAGCTCATTTTGGCCAAGCATATGGAGGACATCCCAAAGGGAAATGGATGCCTTGGAATTATTCAATAAATCCATTATATTTAGAGCAAAATTGCTTAACTTATCTTTAATCCTTATATGTAATACAGTGCTTATAAATTGACATATTGAGGCACCTTAAGCAAACCTTACCATATCTAATTTAGAAAAAGGGTTGGAATTTTAGGAACTATCATTCTAATAACTATGCCTTGCTATCTTGGAGCAGAGTTAGATGAAATTGTAAGCATATTATTTACATCTCCTAGATCCTACCTCTTGGATATTGGATTGTCTACAACATAATTTATTTGATTGAGTACAAATGTGTTTCCATCCAAGAATTTGGTGAAGCTTTATCCTTGAGTTTGCCAACCTTGACATGCTTCCATTAAGACTTAATCTTATACTAATAGGAGAGGAGTGAATCTTCCTTGATCAAGTGAATCTTACTCTCCACCTTAATTAGAATCCATGAATTGGTCTTATTTCCACTCTTCCCATTTTACAAAGTTGTTATGCACTGGTACCATCTCTCTTGTGTTGGAGGTAGAATTAGGATTTTATGCATTGATAAGCCTATTGAAATTAGGCTATCCTTGACCTCTTCCTCTCCCATATTGTTGACCATATTGATCATGATAGGGATAGTGATTTTGATAATAACCTCTTTGAATTATTTATTACCTAAAATGAGCTTATAAGGCTATGAATATTTCCCTCTAATCATACATTATATTATACCTTCTTAAGAGCATACTTTGACTTAGAATTTGCATTAGGAAGTTGGGTAATGTTTGGAGTAGTAACAAAAGCATTAGGCATCAGAGACATAGACACTTTGATAGGAATCTTTTCATCTTAAATGAGGCCATTCTCATCTCTAATGTCAAGTTCTTATGATTTGGGAAGAGTGAAACCACCCATAGATTGAATCATGATGGCAATATCAATACCAATGGATCTCAAGTATGTGTGGAAGACAAATCTATTCAATGGTCTCATATGAGGAGGAACCTATGACAAGTCTTTTGGAACCTCTCATTGAATTCATACATTTTTTCCTTGGGGTATCTTTTGATCATAATAAGTTGATGTATGAGTGAAGTTTGGTGACTTTCATCCTAAAATATTGATGTTAGAAACACTATAAATTCATCCCATGTTGTGATGCAACCACCAAGAAAAGTCTTATACTAGTTAAGTGTTTTGCCTCTAAGGGACATGACAAGGAGTCTAATGGAAATATTTTCCTCAATGACATTATGGAAAATACATAAATTTAAAATCTCACTAAATGTGTTCACTAAGAGTGAAATGGCCTTCACCATTGAATGTAGGAACATTCTTTGTGGCATTAGGAGGAATGCCATCATAACCATCAAGATGGATTGGATTTTTAGTATTAAAGGTAGGAAAGGCATGCTACCTATCCATGATTTCTTCAATATCTTCCTCACTCTCTTAATATTCTTGGATGGCAAAGTCCTCTTATTATTTAAAGGGAAGAATAGGCTGAGGGTGTTAAACTTCAATGGAAAGTTTAGGTTGAAGAGGTGGATTGATGGGATTAAAAATTCTACTATAAGATGACCTAGTAAGGACCATGAAGTATGAGAGAAAATATATGAAAAAACAATGGTAGACAACTAGATTTTATGTTAAATGGAGTTGACAAATTCTAAGTATCACACCAATATATATTTAATGTGGTTAAGACAAGAATTTACCTTGTCAAGCTATCTTAGGATAATGGGTCCCATCGGGCATGCCAAAATTATTGTCACCAAATCTTGTATCCTAGAGGAGGTTATTCAAACCTGATAGAATATTTGGGCAATGTTGGAATACTTATAATTATGTGGATTTGCCTATATTGGAAGTATACCTCTAGTTTTAAGGGATAACTTCCTATATTTGCCTTGAAGTTATTATCACCTATACTAACTAATTTATTTTGGGTAAAAGGATAGAAGTATGCATGAAATAAATATAATATAAGGGGGTGATACACCATGAATATATCCACTATTATATCATACCTATTTCATAAATAAATAAGACCTACAATACTATCTTCCAAGTCTTAAGGTGTTATAACATGAGTGTTTCAATATAGAGGTGATATGAATGACACAACTCAAGGTACATAGACCATGGATCTAATTGTAGAATCTAAGGACACTTATGTGAACATAGGATTTAAATAAGGGGAGATTAGTATTGTGTTAGTGATTAAAACAAATTCAAAATAACACACTAATATCTAACACCTTAATCCTATCTCAATGGGGGAGATTAGTGAAGAACAAAAATGATGAATATCAATAAAAATGAAAGAAAACAAACATTCCTTACCTTCCTTGATGCTCCAAGAGTATTCTTTGATTTGGCTTGCTTGGTTTATGCTCATGAAGTCTCTGTCAATGAAGTGTAGCTACCTCAATCTCTCCTTGGCACCATGATTGGATTTGGATTGGCTTGGATTGGCTCAATATTTTGACATTATAACAATAATTATAATGGATTTTTGAATACATTTGGACATTATAAGTTTGGCATAAAAGAGATTAAAATTCAATAGGTAAGGCCTCCTATTTATAGATTTTTGGAATGGTTTAGAATCAACCTGAACCATCCATCCCAAGATGAAGATGTGTTAATAAATATTAATTCAATTATGTAATTAAAATTCATAAATAGGCTCATCAATATTTGGGATAGATGGGCATTAACTAGGCATGGAGGGTCTTATTGAGGCATGCGAGGTATTAATTTAGATATTTATGGCCTTTATGGCTTGCAGATGCCGCCCTATAGGATGATTTCATTGATGATGAAATTAATGAAAATAAATTTATAAAAAATATTTGTTCAAAAAATTCCATGGAAAATTAACTTAAGCTCTTGATTTGGTTTAGTTAGCCTTAAACATGATTAGTCAGCTTTGATGTAAAACCTTGGAAATTTATGCACAAATTAATCAAATTGGTCAAAATGTCATATTATTGGCTTGAAATTTGATTGGATTGGAATTTAAAGTTGATGTTAGATGAATTAGAAATATTATCTCATTTAGGATGTTTTTAATACAAAATAATAAAGGCACATGTCTTGTATAAGAAATTCGATAGAAAAGAGCAATCCAGAGCACCCAGGTGCAAAATTAGCATTTTGACCCAAAATGATTTGATCAAAGTTAGTTGGCCCATAAATTTAATTTCTCAATTTTGGTATACCTTGGCTAAAATTAGAACTTGAATATGTAAATTTCAAATCTTTTAATGTTAGTGTTTTTAAGCCAAATTGTGTATTTTGGTGGAAATTGGTCAAAAGCCTGATTGAAGGTTATTAATGGCTAGATTTAGTTGTCTATAGTTTGAATCTATTTGGGAAGATGTTACAAGCAATAGGTAAAGTAATGTATTCTCAAATAATGAAAGATGGATTGTATGCAAAAAAGAAGATAATAGTTGAAGAAAAATCTCCAAAGAGTGATCGAGAAGCCTATGATGATGCACCATTGAGGGAGTGGCCATTACGTTTATTGATGGATGGTCCCTCAAAAAAGAAGAAAGCATAAAAGTGTAATTAACCTGTGGTTGATATTAATCCAAATTATAAAATTCTTGCATGCATTGATTTAAAAAGTATATTGATTTGCCCAAAGGTAGTTATAATGAAGAATAAAAGTTGAAATAATGATTTTCTCATAGGTGGTTATAATCATTAAGGGGACTTGGATTGTTTTATAAATATGATTGTGTCCTATTTAGGTATTATTAACAAGAATAACTCAAGGATATAACCTAGAATATAGATTAAAGATGAGTGGGTGCAAAGTGATGAAAGATATTAATCAATAGAAATAGTTTAGTTGTACCTACCAACGAGGAGATGCTCATCTTTATTAGAAATTATACAACTAGAATGGTCACTGGGTTAATTTGATCAAGTGTAGAGTTAAGGTTATGCTAAGTTTTCAAGGAGAAAACTCTATGGATACATTAATTGTAGACCTTATTGAAGATAATTTTTATTGTAGCACATGGCTATATACATCATGATAGAACATCATGAAGAATATCCTAAAAGATGCATAAATACTAAATCTCGATCAAATAACCAATTGAAAATAATGCACCAATGATAAAATCCATGATGAAAATGTTGATGTATGAATATGGATGGATTCAACTATAGGTGCATGCAAGGAATCACCTAATGAACACACATAGATTGAATTGAGGTGATAATACTAAAAGTAAATAAATATGTAAGCTAACAAACAAATTAAAAAACAAATAGAAAGCACATAAATAGACAAATGACTTAAAATATACAAAAAAAAATAAATCACTTAAATAGATAAACAACTTGAAATAAATAGAAAAATAGAAATCTTGAAAGTAAATTCAAAAGAAAGCATCCTAATAATGACCATACCCTAGTAAGGTAGATCGAGGATAACTAACTAGGCTTAAACAAGATAAATGTTTTTAGATTTTGAAATATTTGAATGTTTTTTGAATTTTGAGGTATCTAAACTCATTATAGAATTAAAATATACCTACTTTGAAAATGACAAGAGTGTTTGGCTTAGGTTACTCACAAAATGGTGAGAGCATGGCTTAAGTTGCTCACAAAATGGTGAGAGCATGGATTAGGGGAACTGAGGTCACCTCAACATGAAGTGAGCATGACATACATAGTCATAAAATGACCTCAAGTCATATTAATTCCTCCCACAAAAAATATGAGGAAAAACTTGACTAGGTAACAACAAGTTCTCAAATCTGATACATGGCTAGTCAAATGAAAACAATAATGGCACAGTGATGCAACAATGCATGATAAACAAATAATTCCCCTAGTTTGGTCATAGGTAGTTATAACTAGGATACAATAGATTATATTAATGATACTAATTTTCCCATAGGTGGTTATAATTAGTAGAAATAATAATGTACACTAATTTTTCCATAGGTGTTTATAATCAAGCTCGCATAAACCAACATGATCCATGATGAAAGATAAAATATATCTTTCCAGATTAGCTATCACACTAGTTTCATATAATATCATTATAAACATGGACTACATTTATTTTTGAAAACTAATTGGAATCCCCTCTCAAAATGTGCAAGAAGAACCAAAGTAACCAAGATCAAAATAGGATTGGATAGGATGAATAAAAATAGGCTTTGGTCTAGATAGTAATCGAATGATAGGATGGAATGGCATTGCTTTAGGATAATGATGGTTTTTTATATAATGGATAAAATTTGTAAGAGGGTTTCCCCCAAGTGATGGGGTGATTAGAAATGATATGCGATAATGGAAAAAGGAATATGGAAATGAAATGATATGGCACATGTTTTTGGCTTGGGTATGGTAAATGGAATATGATTCTATTGTTTTTACTAAAGTGGAGGTGCATGTCTTGATGAACAAATGATACAAATATAATAATCAATTATGTTAATTTCTATCCCACACCTCATTTGAATAGTTACTTTGTCAATAACTTGTTATAGATATGGATGCTAAAAATGTTGTGTTCTTCCTTGATCATTGATTCTAATTCCTTCAAATGGCAAGACAAGGTATATTAGTAGCCTCTACAAAGGAAAGTGTGGTTGTGCATGGTAAATAGGGACAAATAATAGATGGTAGTTTTGTTTTTGAAATGTAATGGTGGATGATAATGGAATGTGTAATGGTGGGGAAATAAATGAAGATCAAAACTTTCAATCACACATAATGTTGTCGATGTTGGAATCAACATAGCTTTAGATGTGGTGGGACTGCAGACCTTTGAAGATGCTCTCGATAGGACCACCATTTTTTTAATTTGGGCCTGAGAGTATATACCATTTGATTAGGTTGTAGATTGGAATCTATTTTGATTTGATCTTGAATAATGTCTTCATTAATTAGTGAAGAACATTTTTGCTTAGCTATTAGTGACTTGATGAGGTCTTCACCAATGAAGTTATCTTGATTGTTCCATAATGCCTTTGAGAAGGTTTCACTAAGGAATGTTGAATTTTGACTTTGATATTCTTCTATCACTTCCAAAATAGTTTCACTAGAAGATGTTGAGTTTAAACTTTGGTTATCCCCTAGTTCCTCTAGAAAGGTTTTACTAGGAGAGTGTTTTTCTACTACATGAATGTGTTCTTATCCTCCTTGCTCTTCTTCAACTACTATGTCATAATGGATGTAGTTCAACAAAGTGTGATTTTATTAGTCTCAATCAACACTTATGGGAGATGGAATGTTAATAATATGGATATGTTGGTTGATGGTAATGGCCTATGAAATGGTAATGGAATAGGGAGAGGCTACATAATCATTGTATAAAATACTAGGATAAATTCTCATAAAGCTAAAGTATTCATCTTCAAAAACCATAAAAGGATCATAAATGTATGCAAATTGATCTATGAAGCATGTATATTTGATGTTGTAATAGTCATGAACATATTTTATATTTGAATCCAATTCTAACTTAATGGACTCTAACTCCAATTGTAATATTAATGTTGATTCTAATTCTAATTCTAAATCTAATGTTGGTTCATTAATAGAACCTAACCCTAACTCTAATTCTTCATCTGATGGGTATTCTATTATAATGATGTCTTGTTGAATGTTTGGTATTGGACAAGTAATGGCTTGTGATGGCATAATGGGCTCCATAAAAAATAGTTTATCAATATGAGATTCCTCTATAATGGGAAAAAGGTCAAGAAACAACTCCTCAAAAACTAGCTTGTCAATATGAGGCTCTTAAAAAATAGGCATATGGTCAAGGTTATAATTTTCCCAAAGGTGCTTATAATCATTAACAAGTGACTCAATAAAGATTGGCTTATTAGAGTGAGACTCCTTGACAATTGGAATAGGATTTAAATGTGATTCATCATATGTTGACTGATCATAAATGGTTGGTTCAACAAAAACATTTTGAATTGGTAGGTTTTATTGGCCTTCATTTCCAATGTGTTAGAAAATACTGGTTTTAAACTTAGCTTGGTATTTGAATGATTAGTTTCATTGAGGATTTGATGTAATTGGTACCAAATAAGGAATGGATTGTAGTTGGATAATGGTAGGGAATTAGGGAACATGATTTCTCACATGAGCCAAAGGATGAAGTCTTGAAATAGTATCAATAGGGTTGTACAGAGTTTGGTTGCTCACATAAGCCAAAGGATGAGGTCCTAAAATGATGAAGGGGCATTATGGATCTTGATTTCTTACACAATCTAAATCATCTAAGTCCTCATCATAAATAATATCATCTCAATCTTGAGTTGGATCATAATTTGATTCTTGAATATGTTTTATGTACTGATTATTGTAAAGAGGGTATGGATCTATATCCTAAACAACATTATCTATAGTTGGGTCTTCAAAGTCCTCATAAACCATATCATCTCGATTGATAATTTTATTTTAATTTTTTGGATTTTGATTATGTTCCCTATATGGAGTATTGTAGGGAGAATAATAAAACTCCTTAGAAAATCTAACTTTTTAGGGATTTCTAGTCAAATTTTGTGTGGCCATTCTATCATAGGTTGCATTATAGATGACTCCACCATAAGTGTAGCTAGATATAACCACATAAATGATGAATTGTCTAAAATAAAAAATCTTAGAGTTTTGAAAACTTTTAAAAACTATGTCTAAAGGATAAATGGTTCAAACTTGGTCTAACTTGGTCAAAGGTGGATTTATATCTCCAAAGTGGTCTAAAAAAATGGAGTTTCATCTCCAAAATGATTTTTGGTAATATTTGGCATAAAATAGTATAACATGAAATGTATAATGTCAAATTTCATACACATAAATGGTCAAGCATCTAAATACAAATTGTCATGTCAAAGTTTTAGATCAAAGTGTTCCAAACAAGGTTTAAACTAGGAAAGGGAAAAGAGTCACTAGGTCTTTTGTCTAAATGCGGAGTCAAAATCTATGCTCAAACTATTGTGCTAGGACTTTTGGCCGAATGATGTGAAAATATAGACTTGAAACAAAGGCATGATGTGATATGATTTAATCTAACAAGTTTGGAAACAACTTTGACATAGACCTGACATATAGAATCAAACATAAATATGATCAGTTGGTATAAGGCACAAAGAAAAATTGCTCTTGGATAAAGGTTTTGTTATAACAAAAAAAGGAACAAACAATGATTAGGATATGCATTGAATAAACAAACCATCAATAGTTTTAAAATATGTGTAATCAATTAACTAAAGTTATGCAACTCAAAAGAGAAATATCTGTGTGTCAGCCCCACAAATTGAGCACTAAATATAAATCAATCAATGTTTGAATCCAAAATTTTACAAGGTTAATTTAAAACTCAATGTTAAAAACTAAGTTTTGACTAAACAAGCTATACAATATTAGATAACATGACCGTACATAAATAAGGTCCAAATGGCATACATGACATGGTGTAAAACAAATAGTTTATGGCACAACGGTAAACAAGTTTTGAAAAAAATTGAGTATCTTAACAAATTTTAGCATGCTATAATGATGTGATAAAAATTTTGTTTCAAATCCTCAAAGGCAAAATGGTTTGACATGTTTTGGGTAACCTAACGCTACCCTCCACAACTCAAATGACACACACAAAAATAAGTTTAGTAAAAATTTCAAGGCACAAATGTGGTGTAAAATGGCTATAATAACACCTCTTTAGACAAAAAAGTATTGTATAAATAAATTTGTTTTGACATGGTTTATAAACAAACAAACAAGTTTTAATCTCAAAACACCAAATAAGAAAATGACAAAATACAAGTAAATCGTCCAAATTCCTATTAAGGGTGTGGTAAAGTGGGGTTGACAAAAAATAATTGGTTTTTGATCATTTATAAATGGATCCCATATCTACAAACATTCATCTTAGTAAATAATAGAAGCAACACTTTAATTGGGTATTCATGGCACTTGGCTTGTTGTAAAAAGGTCTTATCCTTTTTTTAACCACTACATCCATCGCTTGTTCAATGTAGTGTGATGTCTAATGTGTAGATATGTCCCATGTGTATCTACAATAATAGAAGGTGGTATAAATTCTCAAAACTCTGATGATAGTGGGAGTGATAAATTTAGTGTCAAGAAATAAAACCCTATGTCAAATCTTCCCTAAATAACTTGTGGAAGGTAATGAAGTCCCCCTTGTAAACCAAGTTTGCATAAAAATAAATAAATTAATAGAAAGACTTTAGGGTCATTTCATGATCACCCAAACTATTATGAGTTTTTTAGGGAGTGCTTTAGATGACATTATTTCTATGCCTTGGACTAGGCTCAAATTGTGATGAGATGGTACTTTCAATCCCAAAAGTTCCCTAAATTGGATGAATGGGAGAGAATACACATGTTTCTTTTTTCTAAAATAATCAACACTCATGTTTGTAAAAAATTGAAGTGATGTTGATTTGTTGCACCAAGTTTAAAATGTGTGATTAAGATCATTACTAGCCCTTAACTTTAAGAGAAAAAATGGAAAATATTACACACCCCAAAAAAATACCACATGAATCAATAAAAACCTAAGTTCATTTTAAGCCCAAATTAAAGATTCAAGACTTGGCCTAGATTCATGATTAAAACACCAAATTAAAAAAAATGAAATATTTAAGATGTGTTTTAAGCACTAAATGAAAAATACCTAAGACTTAGATAAATCCTAGCTTCATTTTAGGCACCAATTAAAATGTGTGAGAAACATGACATTTTCATTTTAAGCCAAATTTGAAGTGTGCATGATTTTGATCAAGTTATTTTTAAACCCAATTTGAAAGGTGTGTGGTTAGTCAACAACATTTAAATCTACTTCCAAAATACCCCCTCACCCTAAAAATAATAATATTACAATGACCTAATTTGAAGCACTTAGGAGTTTGAGAAAATGGCATTAATAATTTAGATCTCAGGTTTACAGTAGAGTTAGGTTGATAGTCGAGCTCAGTTGACAGTCAACTTGGGTTGACAGGTGAGTTGGGTTGTGTTGGGTGAATATATTTTCACTAGCTAACTGATGGGAAAAATAGGTTACTTCAACCATAGCATGGGGAGATTGATCAGCCAAACATGCAGGTTTACCACATCAAAGGGGGACAAATATCTCCTCTCATCAAGGGGAGGATCCCTATAAATATGAGGAGTTATATACTATATATATAAGCAAAAAATAACACACAGGGGTAGGACAACACCATCCATCTCTCTTTTTTTAGAGATGATGTTCATAAACAAAGGATAAATCCTAGTGAAATGACAGAAGGCACTTCTCTTCTTTCAAAAGTGGTCTATAGAAAACAACATGAATTCTTTCTGGGTAGTAAAAGTAACAGGAACAGGGTGCAATAACTAGTAGAATGAGGTGTAGCACAAAGTCTCCCCCTCAACTACCAAAGAGTGAAATACAAAGGATAATGGGGGCACAAAGTCATCCCAAAATCCTTTAAATAGAAATAGAAAATAAACACACTAAAGATAATTGTGGCAGCACAAAGTCTCTCCACAATCAGCTTTAGGACACCTTCCTGGTTACTTCCACTAGTCCTGCTTATTTAATTAAATGGACAAGAATGAATTCAGGAAATAGAAATAAGAAAATTTACTCAACAACACAAGCTATTCCAGCACAAAGTACGAAAGGTCACTTTCTTTCTCCTTCAGATAATGAAATATGATTAACAATCTGAGCTCAAAGTCTCAGTAATGCCTTTCAATTTGGGTAGAGTTTTGCTTCTGATAACAAAAAGATATCCCTTGCACCAAATAAGAGATTAAAATATATAGCAGCCAAGAAAGACTTGGCACTTTATTTCATGGAAAGGCCCATGCTGCATTTAATTCCTTTTTAGTTCTGTCAAGAGGCCATGCTGAAACATGGCATCGGCCTTGACTTTGGTGTATAGAAATACCTCGAATGTATTCTCCTTGGCATGGGTTGTTGGTTTGTCTCTCAATATGTATGAGGATATCCACTCACTTTTAATCAAAGGGAGAAACATAGGGAACACCTTTTAATTTTTGTGCACTCAGATGTCTACTTGGTGGACTGTTCCACCTACTAGAATAACTCTTCCATAGATATTTTTGGTCTTTTTCTCTTGTTCCCTCTTTCTTTACTGTATTTTGTCATTTTATTTATGATCTAAGCTCTTGAGCTATCTCCTTTCCTTTATGTAGGCTCTTTTAACTTCTTCTTCAGTTGGTCAATGAGTTTGGTTCTTTAAGTTCCATGCCATATTTGAAAATAAATGGGCATTTCATTACCCTAAATTTGACGTTCACGGGGGCATCATGGTCACTTAGTCACTTGAACTACTTTGAACCTTGACCCTTTAAACCTTTTAGGTGCATCATTTCAATGGTTTAATGGTTTGGGTGGTCTTATCACTTCTTTTGTTCAATCACTTTCTTGGTTTAGTCGCTTCCTTCGTTCAATCACTTCCTTGGTTCAATCACTTTCTTTCCTCTTCGATTGAACCATCTCTTTGAGCTTGTCTCTAGAATCTTCCACTTCATTAATTCACTCAAAGATTATTTGAACCTTTTAACCTTTGAACTAATGAACTTTGAACCATTTTGGTTCAAGGTTCAATGGTTCATTCTCTTTCTCAGAATCCTTTGTTTTTTGAAGTTTCTGGATCCTTTTCTTCTTTGTTGAACTCGTTGAACCTTTAAAATTTTAACTCTTTTGGCTCAAGGTTCAACGGTTCATTGGTTCATCCTTTATTCCTTTAATCCTTTGTTTTTCTAAGTCTTTCAATCTCCCTGAAGGGAAGGTGTCCCTTCAAGCCTTGAGAATGGTCCATTTCTTGGTCACTGAGAGTCCCCCACAAGGGTACCTGCCCTTCGAGGTCCTTTTGGCAGCCTTGTTCTTCAAATATTTTGGACAAAATGTTTGAAATAAATAATTCCCATGCCTTTGCCACTTTCTATCAAGCCTTTGAACATTCCTTTAGACAAAATTTCCAAAGGAATTCCTTCGGACAAAAATTCTGAATGATTTCTCTTGTGGAATTTTGCTACAAAAAATCTTTTTGAAAGATATCCTTTTTCTCCCTGCCCTCCGCAAGGGCACTTATCCTTCAGGATTTGGGGGACTCCTTTGAACCTTTCAATTGAACCAATTGATTAAACCAATAATGGTTTGATGGTTCAATACTATGTTTTTCTTATTCAATTGACTGCTTGAACCAACCTCTTTGAACTTTTATTGAACTCATTGAACCCTTAACCTTTTAACCATTTTGGTTCAAGGTTCAACAATTCAACAGGTTAAATATTTCTTCTTTGAAGTCATCTTTTCTTTAAGTCTTTTGATCTTATTGAACTTGTTGAACCATCAAAGTTCAAAGGTTCAATAGTTCAACGGTTTAACCTTTACTCTTTGAATCCTTCTTTTCTTTAAGTCCTTTGAAGCCATTGAACTTTTCAAAGTGGTTGAACTTTGAACTTGCCGAAGCACTTAACTCTTTTAAGTCTACCAATTTCATTGAACCTTTGAACCCATTAAACCTTTGAACCTTTAGAGGCAAGGTTCAATGGTTCATTTCATTTGTTTGAAGCCTATCGATGGACCTTTTGTTTGAACCTCAACGTTGAACCAACCTTGAAAATGCCTATGTGTTGAGAACTTATTTCTTTGTGAGAGCTCACCTGTTGAAGTCATTGAACCTATTGAAATTGTGAGTCCCTTAGCTAAAAAAGATTGAAGAATTGAAGAATTGGAGTGCTCATAACATTTTTTGAGAAGGGAAGAAAGAATTTTGTCCTGTAGGACCAAAATAGTTGATATGTTATCCTCAAAAAATGAGTGACAGATTTTGGGAACAACAGCTCGCTCCAGTTGGGGAACTACCACTAATTATAAAAATAATAGAAAGGAGTAGAAACCAAAATCTCTAGTTCCTTTAAGTATGCCATTGGACTACAGAGTCATGCTACCAAAAAATAAAGGTGCCAAAAAGAAATGATAAATGAAAAGCACCAAACAGAACTAAATAATATACAAATATACATATGTACAATTGATGTCACCTGATACTTCAAGGATTGAAGTGCTTCAGATGCTGCCCACTATGAGGTAGTGAAAAGGGCATGCCATCTTGATACTTCAACATGAAACTATTTTTTCCATTGAGTTGATGAATAGAAAATGGGCCTCCCAATAAGAAATCGAATTTCTCATGCATTCCCTTTGGTTCTCTTCTCTTGTCCCATAACAGAACTTGATCACTAATCTAAAAATTATTGGATTTTTCCTTCTGGTCAAAGAGCTTCTCCACCAAAATTTGATGCATAGAAATTTTTTCCACCACCATAGTTTGATACTCATCTAGCTCAGTCAAGCACATGATCCTCTTGTCGATGGAGCTTTCATATGTCTGATCTTCGACTACCTTTGCCAATTTCAATGCTAGTAATTATATGGTGATTGGTATCTCTGCATTGAGACCATATAAAAGTTGAAAAGGAAAAATACCTATTGCCCTCTTGGGTGTAATTTTGTCTACCCATAAAGAATCAAATAATGCTTTATGCTAGGTTCATTGGTTGTCATCTACCAGCTTCTTGATGATTGTCACCAAGTTCTTGTTGGTCGATGCTGCTTGGCCATTCCCTTATGGAAAATAATTAGAGGAGTGGCAGAGGGTAATCTCATAATAAAAATAGAACCGAGTAATCTCCTAGGAAGAGAAATAGGATGCATTGTCTATCACAATCTTGGTTGGGACCCTAAACCTAGAAATGATGTTTTCCTTGAGGAAATTTCATACTGCTTCTGAAGTAGCATGCTTGGCTAGAATAGCTTCCACCCATTTGGTGAAGTAATCTATGGCTATGAGGACATAATCATGTCAATTCTTGAAGATGGGTTTACAACACCAATGAAATCTATTCCCCATTTCTAAAATGGCTCTTCTATCACCACTGGCTTAAGAGGCAAAACAACTAACTTGGGTCTTCCAATGAACTATTGGCACAGTTCACATCTTCATACCCATTTTTTTGCATCTTGAAATAGAGTAGGCCAGTAATACCTAGATCATAGAATCTTATGGGTAGTTACAGGCACAAAAAAATGTCCTCCACAAGCCAGATTATGGAAGGACTCTAGAAGTTGGTTTTGCTACTCTTTATCCATGCAGTGAAGGAACACTCCATTGATGTTCCTTTTATACAAGCCATTATCCCATAGGAGAAAATTGGTAGCTTTCAATTTAATAGTCCTCCTTTCTTTATGAGATAGGTGATTAGGAAACTCACCATAGGTAAGGAAATAATCAATATTTGAATACCACTCATTCATGGTGGTGACAAAGAGGACTATTGGCATGTCTCTCACTTTTGTTTCTTCATGCCCTGTTTATTCCAGTCTATTATTAGTAATCAATTGGCAGAGAACCCTTCCCCATAAAATCTTTTTTGGTTTGATAATGAGATCAAACTCCTATATTTTAACAATCTAATTGCCCCTTTTGGTTCCAAAGTCTAGCTGAGTTATTATGGATTTGACTATGGTATTAGGAACTAGGGCAATAATGTGTGAATTTAGGATGTAAAAATAGAAGTACTTTACTACCTTTACCACTGCATAAGCATGCTTTTACAATTTGAATATTTTAATTCATGAGATTTGAGAGGATAGCTCATGAAGGATATGGGAGATTCCACACCTTCTTTGTTTTGTTAAACCAAAATTGGTGAAAGTGTGTTCGAAAGCATAACTGTACATTGTGAAATCTTTGGTATAATCTGGACAAACCAGAATTGGGGCACATGCAATAGCTATCTTTATGTCCTAAAATACTAATTTTACTTCTTCATTATAGTTGAAAGTGGACTTTCCTTTCATCATGTTTACAATATGGTGAGTCATCTCTACAAACTCGAAGATGAACCTTCGTAAAAAATTCACCTTTCTGAAGAAAGAGGGAACTACAATCTTACTTGTTGGCAGAGTAAGCTCCTAGATGGATTTGACTCTTTTTGATTCAATATTTATGTCTTCTCAACAATAATATGTCTGAGAAGTTTCCCTTCTATTACTCTAAAAATAGACTTCTTGGGATTTAAATAAATGTCATTCTGGCAACTTCATTCCATCACTTATTACAAATGATGTAGGTGATCAGGATGATGCTTGGAAAAGACTGTTAAATCATCAAGGTACACCACATTGAACTTACCCATTTCATCTTTGAAATCAAGGTTCATTACTCTTTGAAAAGTGGTAGCAGCATTTATTAGGCCAAATGGCATTCTAAAATATGCAAAGGTGCTCCAAAACATGGTGAATGTAGTCTTATGCTGGTCTGCTTCACCAACTTCAACTTGATTGTATCCTAGAAAGCCATCTAGCATTGATAACATCTCTGAACTAGTCATCATTTAAAGGACTTGATCTATGATGGGCAGAGGGTAATTATCCTTTAGGGAGGATTGATTCAAATTCCTAAAATCCATGCAGAGGTGAATTTCAACATTCTTTTTTCTCATAGGAACTATGTTTGCAATTCATGTGGAATGATGGATTGGGAAAATTATTCTAGATTTCAGCATTTTCTATATTTTAAATAGAATAGTACCTAATATATTTGGATTGTACTACCTAGATTTCTTCTTGCAAGTCATTGAATCACTCTCGAGAGGAATTTCATGGTGAATTTATTCAGGCTTGAGTGACTTTAGATCATCATAGGTGTACACCAAAACATCTATGTAATGGCGAAACAAGGCAATAAATTTGAGCTTTTCCTCTAGAGTGCATCACTTCCCAATGTTCACCATCTTGGGATTTTCCCTGGTACCCAAATTTACTTGATCAAACTCCTAAGAGGAGCTTCAATCCATTGGTTACTGTTTGATAAACCTGTCGTGCTTATCAACTAGTTTCTCAAGGGAAACCAATCCTTTGGGAATTTCATTCCCCTTTAGCTATAGGAATTCCTCACTTGCATCTGAACTTGCTTCTTAAGGTTCACCACCTTTAAAGTGAAGCTATTCAAAGCTCCCTTTTTGTTCTAGAAAGGTGATGATTTAGTTGTCACCATTAAACACTTGCCATTGATTGGCATTGTCAGGCACACTTGGTCAAAAAACTAGTTCGATAGTATACTTGTCTCCCTTAAAATCTGGGTGAGGAACCAAAAGAGTTGTAGAAATAGCTAATGCATCATCTCGGTCATTGAATTCCCTAGGTACTGTAGAGATACTAAAAGCATCAAAGCTTTCAATCTAATCTTAAACTAGATTATGGTAATGGCACAATCTCTCATTTTTGGTTTGGTGTAGGTTCCTAACCTAACAAACCACTACCTTAGCATCTAGTTTGGCATAAAGGAGTTTGATGCCCCTTTCTTGAGTGGCCTTCAATTCGAGTAGCAGTGATTCATATTCAACATTATTGTTGGTGTTTCTAAACTACAACTTGTAAAAAAATGGTAAAATATCTCCTTAAGGAGATATCAACACAATCTTGGCTCTTAAACTAGTAAAAGAATAGCTTCCATCAAATTCTAGGATCCATACATCATCAAAAATTGATTTTTCCTTAGATTTCTCTTTAATTGGAGGGGAGGATTCTTCTAGGCTTACACTGTGTCTTGCCAATTCTTCTATTGTTTGGTCTAAATCGATTGTCAAGTTGTCACATTCAAGAATTTCATCAAATTCCACATGAACCTCTTCCATGGATAAGAAGTAATTACCCATGCCTAAAGACTCAAATAGAATTTGAGCTTCAGGCGCTTATGTTTGAGTGACCATATATTTTGCCTCCTTCTCAGGGAGAAATTTTTGCATGACACCTTTGACCAGGATCCTTGATTCAAATACGGTCCATACTCAACTCGCCACCAACATTCTTGTAGAAATTTCACCCAAGAAGTATGCCGTATGAGGCTGGGACATTGGCCACTAGGACTATCATCTTAATTCTCTTATCTGGGAATGCTACAAATGCAAATTGAGCATCCTTGATTTGTCCCAGTAGTGTTTCTTATTTTTTTTCCATGGAGAAACATCTCCCAAATGTCTTGGTCAGTGTGAGACCAAGAGATTTCACTACTTTGGTAGGCATGACATTGTCCGACACACCTGAGTCTATGATGAAATTGTTCAAATGGTGTCCATTTATCAATAGGGAGACATAAAATGGTTCCATCCTCCTAGAAGCAGTAGGAGGAGTAATGATAAGGTTTTTTTGGGTGGATGTGGGAGTCACCTTTGGAATAGTTTGTCTTATAGGGATGGTTTTATTCTTTATGCATTGAACAAGATTATCCAACTGCTTAGGGTTGGATTGCAGGAATTCAAATTAAGACATTTGAATTTTAGTTTTATTGACATGGTTGAATATGTCAAAAGTCTAAAATGAATTAGGAATAGGGAAAGGTAGTTCATCTTTTTGGTTTTTAGGGGGGGAGGATTGATCTACAAAATTGAATTTGAAGGTGAAGGCATACTTAAGGTACTTACTTTTTTATTACTCATTTGGTCCTTTAGCTGCAAAGGTAGAGAAGTTCCTCATTTGGAAATGGAAACTGTTGGTTGAGGTCACTCCTCTATTTTTTCCTTATCAGCTTGATGGGCTGACTGGTTTTGTGACCAAGTGAATACAGTGTATGACCCATCAAATGCTTCACCTTTACTTCTAGGTTCATCTTGGTAATTCAGGAAACCAATGTTGGAGTCACTAACTAATTCTTCTTATCCCTCTATAAAAATATTAGCATCATCTTTTGGGTTCAACTCAGGCTGGAAGGAGAAATCAGATTCTATTTCAAGATATCCAACTACTGAATTGGTTAGAGGTGCTTCAATGGCAAGTTTTTCCTATGGGGGAGAAAGATGATTTGGCTACCCTTGATTATTGGTAGCATTGCCTTGGTATGAGTGATTGGGGAATGTCCTCTTTGGTATATCTTGGTATGAAGGAGTAGACATTCCTTGTGATATTTTCTTTCTAAGAGCAAGTAACTCATTTGCCAGCTTCTGCACCATTGGATCAGTGGTGCCTGTAAATAGATATTTAGAGGATGAAGAAGGCTTACCTCTATTAGGATTTCTCCTTATCTTTCCTACCAAGATAAGGTCATCTTCCACCTCAGTGGCCAAATCTTGAGAAGTAGCAAGGTCTATGTGGCCAGCCCGTCTCAATAGAAAACTCACTTCTAGAAGCTAAAAATTGATGAAAAACATTTAAGGTTCTTAGTTGTTGGCTAAGCAATGGTAGGAATATTATTCTTCAGCTTGTCAAACTTGGATATGAAGTCCCTCATAGGTTCATGAGGCTCCTTCTTCATCTGTGTGAGTTGGGCTAGCAGAGCATGCACATCTTTTGCAGGCTTGAACCTGGCTTAAAATTTGTCTTTGAGAGTGTTCCAGTTAGTCACTGACCGAGCTTACAGATGGTAGAACTAGTTTATAGCAGTACCTTGAAATGTCTCCACAAATAGCCTGACTACCACATCCTCATACTCCATGCCTATCACCCCATAGGCTATGCTAAAGGCTATAATATGTTCATCAAGATGAACTCTCCTATCACCAAAGAACTTAGGGAAATTCTTCCTGGAACTGTGAGGTAGTTCATGTGGAGGTGGAATTAGATTGAGTGGACTAAAAGAGTTACCCCAGGGGCCTCGAACCACCATTATTTGACTTCTAAAGGGAGGGATAACAAATTCTTGAGGGGTATACAGTGACAAAGCTCTGTTAACAATAGAAAAGAATGCTTTGCCTAGTAATGGAGACCTAACTTTTATAGGAGGAAAACTACTAGTTCGTTAAAGGTGAGGTTGTGGAGGAAACAAATCAAAATTTCTTTGTTGTACCAACTCAAAAATAGGGTCAAGAATACCTTTAGATCTTTGGCTTCTTGTATATTTTGGAGCTACTAAATTGTAAGACTTGAATAGATAAGGATAGGGACTACTTCAATTTGAAGCTTGAGGCTTCAAACTGCACAAAATGATCCCTAGTGGAGTCACAAAAAAATGTTGGGTGAATATTTTATCACTATCTAATTGATGGGAAAAATAGGTTACTTTAACCACAACATATGGAGATTGGTTGGCCAAATGTGTACGTTTACCACATCAAAGGGGGACAAATATCTCCTCTCATCAAGGGGAGGTTCCCTATAAATATGAGGAGCTATATACTATATATATAAGCAGAAAATAACACACAAGGGTAGGACAAAACCATCCATCTCTCTTGTTTTAGAGATGATGTTCATAGACAAAGGAAAAATCCTAGTGAAATGTCAAAAGGCACTTCTCTTCTTTCAAAATTGGTCTGCAGCAAACAACATGAATTCTTCCTGGGTGGTAAAAGTAACTGGAACATGGTGCAATAACCAGTAGAATCAGGTGTAGCACAAAGTCTCACCCTCAACTACCAAAGAGTGAAATACAAAGGATAATGGAGGCATAATGTCATCCCAAAATCCTTTAAACAAAAATATAAAATAAACACACTAAATACAATTATGGCAGCACAAAGTCTCTCCACAGTCAGCTTCAGGATACCTTCTTGGTTACTTCCACTAGTCTTGCTTATTTAATTAAATGGACAAGAATGCATTTAGGAAATAGACATAAGAACAATTTCCTCAACAACACAAGCTATTCTAGCACAGAGTTTTAAAGGTCACTTTCTTTCTCCTTTAGATAATGAAATATGATTAACAATCTGAGCTCAAATTCTCAGTAATTCCTTTCAATTTGGGTAGAGTTTTGCTTTTGATAAAAAAATATCTCCATTGCATAAAATAAGAGATTACAATATATAGTAGCCAAGAAAGACTTGGCACTGTATTCCATGGAAAGGCCCACACTGTATTCAATGCTTTGAATGCATTTTTAGTTCTATCAAGGGGCCATGCTAGAATAGGACATCAGCCTTGACTTTGGTGTATAGAAACACATTGAATGTCTTCTCCTTGGCATGGGTTGTCTAGTCTATCTCCTGATATGTACACAGTTGTCCACTCACTTTTATTCAAAGGGAGAAAAATGGGTCGTGCCTTTTAATGTTTTCATGCTCAAATGTCTACTTGGTGGATTGTTCCACCTACTAGAATAACTCTTACATAGATATTTCTAGTCTTTTTCTCTTGTTCCCTCTTTTCTTGTTGTATTTTTAATTTTCTTTATGATCTAAGCTCTCTAGCTATCTCCTTTCCTTTCTTCAGGCTCTTTTGGATTCTTCTTCAACTGGTCACTGAGTTTGGTTCTTCAGGTTCTGTGCCATATTTGAAAATAAATGGGCATTTAATTACCCTAAATTTGACGTCCATGGGGGTGTCATGGTCATTTAGTCGCTTGAACTACTTTGAACCTTGAACCTTTGAACCTTTGAGGTGTATTGATTCAATGGTTCAATGGTTTGGGTAGTCCTACCATTTCTTTGGTTCAATCACTTTCTTGGTTAAGTCGCTTCCTTGGTTCAATCACTTCCTTGGTTCGATCACTTTCTTTCCTCTTTAGTTGAGCCATCTCTTCAAACTTGTCTCTGGAATCTTCTACTTCCTTACTTCACTCGAAGCTTCCTTAAACCTTTGAACCTTTAAACTAATTAAATTTAAACCATTTTGGTTCAAGGTTCAATGGTTCATTCTCTTTCTCAGAATCGTTTGTTCTTCAAAGTTTTGGGATCCTTTTATTCTATGTTGAACTCATTGAACCTTTGAAATTTTAACTCTTTTGGTTCAAGGTTTAAAAATTCATTAGTTCATCATTTATTCTTTAAATCCTTTATTTTTCTAAGTCTTTCAAACTCCCCAAAAGGAAGGTGTCCCTTTAGGCCTTGAGAATGGTCCATTTCTTGGTCACCGAGAGTCCCCCACAAGGGTACCTGCCCTTCGAGGTCCTTCGAGCAGCCTTGTTCTTCAAATCCTTCAGATAAAAAGTTTAAAGGAAATCCTTCCTCTACCCTTTCCACTTTATATTAGGCCTTTGAACATTCTTTCGAATAAAAAGTCTGAAGGATTTCTCTTGTGGAATTTTTCTGTAGAAAATCTTTTTGAAAGATATCCTTTTGTTCCCTACCCTCCACAAGGGCACTTGTCCTTCAGGCTTTAGGGGACTCCTTTGAACCTTCGAATTGAATCGATTAATTAAACCAATAATGGTTCAAAGGTTTAATGGTGCATTACTATGTTCTACTCATTTAATTGACTACTTGAACCAAACACTTTGAAATTTTATTGAACTCATTGAAGTTTGAACCTTTGAACCATTTTGGTTCAAGGTTCAATAGTTCAACGGGTTAAATCTTTCTTCTTTGAAGTCTTCTTTTCTTTAAGTCTTTTAATCTTATTGAACTCGTTGAACCTTTGAACTCATTAAACCATCAAAGTTCAAAGGTTCAATAGTTCAACGGTTCAACCTTTACTCTTTGAAGCTTTCTTTTCTTTAAGTCCTTTGAGGCCGTTGAATTTTCTAAAGTGGTTGAAATTTGAACTTGCCGTAGCGCTTAACTCTTTTAAGTCTACAAATTTCATTGAACCTTTGAACCTGTTAAACCTTTAAACCTTTTGAGGTAGGGTTGAATGGTTCAATGGTTCATTTCATTTGTTTGAAGCCTATCAATGGACCTTTTGGTTGAACCTCGACATTGAACCAACCTTGAAAATGCCTAAGTGTTGGGAACTTATTTCTTTGTGAGAGCTCACCAGTTGAAGTCATTGAACCTATTGAACTTGTGAGTCCCTTATCTGAAAAAGCTTGAATAATTGAAGAATTGGAGTGATCATAACATTTATTGAGAAGGTAAGAGAGAATTTTGTCTTGCAGTACCAAAATAGTTGATATGTTGTCCTCAAAAATGAGTGACGGATTTTGGGAACAATAGGTTGAAAGTTGAGTTGGGTTGATAGACAAGTTGGGTTGGATAGATGAGTTAGGCTAAATGGTGAGGTGGGTTGATAGGTGAGTTGGGTTTACATGCAAGTTGGGTTGAAAGATGAGTTAGGTTGATAGGTGAGTTGGGTTACACAGTCTTGAAAACAAAATCTTGGTGTAGTAAAAATGGATTTTTACTCAAAGTTTTATCTTTTTCAACTCCACACTCCAAGATCCAACATGACAATGGTTAATATATTACTTGTAGGTGTAATTTGACCAAATTTATGAGGCTAAGTCCCATCGAGTGTGCCATTTTTGAACATATGATTGTAATAAGGGGAAATTAGTATTCTATTAGTAAATAAAACAAACTCAAAATAACACACTAATAGCTAACACCTTAAGCCTATCTCAATGGGGGATCTTAGTGAAGAACTCAAATGACAAATCTAAATAAAATTGTAAGAAAACAAACATTCCTTGATTCTCTAAGAGTATTCTTCGATTTGGCTTGCTCATTTTATGCTCATGAATTCTTCATCAATGAAGTGTGGCTACCTCCATCTCTCCTTGGTACTATGTTTGGCTTTGGCTTGGCTTGGTTTGGCTTAATATTTGAACCTTATAAGACTATTTTCAATGGACTTTTTACTACATTTGGGCATTATAGGTTTGGCATAAAAGAGATTAAAATTCAATAGGCAAGGCCTCCTATTTATAGATTTTTAGAATGGCTTAGAATCAACCTTAACTATCCATCTAAAGATGAATACGTATGGATAAGGATTAATTTAATTATGTAATTAAAGTTCATAAATAGTTTCATCAATATTTAGGATAGAAGGGCATTAACTAGGCATGGAGAGTCTTAATGAGGCATGAGAGGCATTAATTTAGATATTTGTGGCATTTATGGCTTGTGGATGCCACCCCATAGGATGATGTCATTTGATGATTCAATTAATGACAATAAATTTTTAAGAAATATTAATACAATAAATTTCATGAAAAATTAACTTAAGCTCTTGATTTGGTTTAATTAGCCCTGAACATGATTAGTGAACTTTGATGCAAAATCTTGGTAATTTGTGCACAAATTAATCAAATTAGTTAGTATATTATATTATTGGCTTGAAATTTGAATAGATTGGAATTGAAAGTTGATGTTAGATGCATTGAAACTATTATTCCATTTAAGATTTTTTTAATTTGAAATAACAAAGGCACGTGTCATGTATAAAAAAACTAATAGAAAAGAGCAATCCAGAGTACCAAGGTGCAAAATTGACATTTTGACCCAAAATGATTTAATCAAAATTAGATGGACCATAAATTACATTACCCCATTTAGGAATACTTTGGCCAAAATCATCACTTGAATATGTTAGTTTCAAATATTTTAATGTTTTTTATTGTTTTAAAGCCAAATTATGCATTTTGGTATAAATTAATCAAAACCCTAATTGAAGGTTATTGGTGGCCTACAGTTTGCCCCTATTTGGGAAGATGTTGAAAACTGTAGGCAAAGAAATGTCTTCTAAAATAATGAGAAATGGCTTTTATGCCAAAAAAAAAGATGATGGTTGAAAAAAAATCTCCAAAGAGTGTTTGGGAAGCCTATGACGATGCCCCCTAGAGGGATTGGATGTTATATTTGTTGATGGATAGTCCCTCAAAAAAGAATCAAGAAGAAAGATGGAACTAACCTGTGGTTGAGATTAATCCAAATGAGAAAATTCTTGCATTCATTTATTCAAAAAGGATATTTATTTGCCCAAAGATGATTATAATTAAGAATAAAAGTTAAATAAATGATTTGCCCATAAGTGGTTATAATCATTAAGGGGACCTAGATTATTTTATAAAGATGATTATGCCCCAACTAGGGCTTACTAGTAAGCATAACTTAAGGATACAACATATAATATAGATTAAAGATGAGCAGGCATAAAGTGATGAAAGATATGAATAGAATAATAATATTGATCAATAGAAATAGTATAGTTATACCTGCCAATGAGGAGATGCTCATCCTTATTAGCAATGATAAAACTAGAATGGCCATTAGGTTGATCTGATCAAGAGTGGATAGAAGGGTGTGGCAAGGTGTCAAGGAGAAACTTTTATGTCTCGATTAATTTTAGACCTTCTTGAAGCTGATTTTTTGTTATAGCACATGACGATATGCATCATGATAGAACATCATGAAGACTATTCCAAAATATGCATAAGCACTGACTCCAAATCTAATAAATAATTAAAAATAATGCATCAATGATAAAAACCATTATGATAATGTTTACATATGAATATGGATGGATTCAAATATAGGTGTGTGTAAGGAATCACCCAATGAATGCACATATACTAAATCAAGGTGACAATGTTGAAAGCAAAAAAATAGGTAAGTGAACGAACAAACAAAAAAAAACATAAATATAAAAACAACTTTAAATAAATAAATAAATGAAATGCTTGAAAAAAAATCAAAATAAATCATCCTAACAATGACCATGCCCCGGTAAGGTGGATCAAGGATAAATAACAAGGCTTAGACATGATAAATGTTTTTGTATTTTGAAATATTAGAATATTTTTGGAATTTTGTGGTATCTCAACTCATTATATAATGAAAATATACCTAATTTCAAAATGGCAAGAGCATTTGGATTAGGTTGCTCTCAAAATTATGAAAGTGTGGCTTAGGGGGACTGAGGTGACCTTAAGATGAATTGAGCATGACCTACATAGTCCTAAAATGACCTCAAGTCATAGTAATTATTCCCACATAAAAGGTGAGGAAAAACTTGACTAGGTAACAACAAGTTCCTAAATCTGACAAATGGCTAGTCAAATGAAAACAATAATGATAAGGTGATGCAGTAATGCATGATAAAAAAATGTTGCCCCTAGTTTGCCCATAGGCAATTATAACTAAGATATAATAGATCAAATCAATGATACTAATTTTCCCATAGTTTGTTATAATTAGTAGTAAGAACACTGAAAACTAATTTGCCCATAGGTAGTTATAATCAAGCTCACATAAACCAACTTGATATAAGATGGAAGATAAAAGATATCTTTACAGATCAATTGTCACACTAATTTCATAGAATATCATTATAAACATGGTTTGGATTGATTATTGAAACTTGATTGGAATCCCCTCTCAAAAGGTGTAGGAAGAACCAGAGTAATGAAGATCAAAATAAGATTGTATATGATGACTAAAAATAGACTTTGGTCTAGATAGGAATAAAATGATAGGATGATTTGACATTGCTTTAGGATAATGATGGTATTAAATAGATTGGATAAAATGGTAAGAGGGTTGTCCCCAAGTGATGGGGGTGACTGGCAAGGGTATGCGACAATGACAAAAGGAATATGGAAAATGAAATGGTATGGTACATGTTTTTGGCCTAGGTGATTATTGGTTTTTGATGTGTTTGTCCTAGGTATGGTAAATGACATATGATTCTATTCTTCCTGCTAAAGTGGAGATACATGTCTTGATCAAAAAATGCTATAAATATAATAATTAATCGTGTTAATTTTTATCTCACACCTCATCTGAATAGTTACTCTATCAAGAATTGGCTACACATCTGGATGTTAAGAGTGTTGTGCTCTGCCTTGGTCATTGATTATGTTCCTTCAAATGTTGAGACAAGGTATCTTTGTAGAATTTACAAAGGAAATTAAAGACATGGATGATAAATAAGGATAAATAATGGATGGTATGTTTATTTTTGAAATGAAATGGTAGATGATAATGTAATGTGTAATGGTGGGGAAATAAATGAAGATCAAGACTTTCAATCACACATAATGTTATTGATGCCACATTTGACATAACTTTAGATTTGGTAGGGCCAAATACCTCTAAAGATTCTCTCTATAGGACCACTAAATTTTTTTATTATTTGGCCCTGAGAGTAACTACCATCTAATTAGGTTGTAAATAGGAAGATATTTTTATTTGATCTTGAATAATGTATTTATTAAGTAGTGAAGAAATTTTTTGCTTAGTTATTAGTTCCTTGATGAGGTTTTCACCAATGAATTTGTATTGATTATTCCATAATGCCTTTGATAAGGTTTCACTAAGGAATGTTGAATTTTGAATTCGATTGTGTTCTAGTGCTTCTAAAAAAGTTTCACTAGAATATGTTGAGTTTCAACTTTGCTTATCCCCTAGTTCCTCCAAAAAGGTTTCACTAGGAGAGTGTTCTTTTGCTACATGAATTTGGTCTTGGAATCCTTCCTATTCTTCAGTTGCTATGTCACCATGGATGCAGTTCAATAAAGTGTGATTCTATCAATCCTAATTGACACTTGTGGGAGATATAATGTTAATAATATGGCTATGTTGGTTGATAGTAATGGATTATCAAATGGTAATGAAATGGGGAGAGGATGCAAAATAATCATATAAGGTATTAGAAAACTTATGTCAAAGCTGAATTATTCATCTTCAAAAACCCTAGAAGGATCACAAATGTATGCAAATTTATATATGAGGCATGCATAACCAATGTTTTAATAGTCATGAACATATTTTGTATCTGAATCTGATTCTAACTCAATGGACTATGAATCCAATGGTAAGACTAATTTTGATTCTAATTCTAATGCTAAATCTAATGTTGGTTTAATAATAGAACCTAAATCTAACTTTGATTCTTCATCTGATGGGTATTCTATTATAATGATGTCTTATTGAATGTTTGGTATTATACAAGTAATGGCTTGTGATGGCATAATGGGCTCCATAAAAACTAGTTTATCAAAGTGAGACTCCTCTATAATGAGAAAAATGTTAAGAGACAACTCCTTAGAGACTGGCTAGTCAAGAAGAGGCTCTTGAAAACTAGGCATATGATTGAGGTAATGATTTTCCTAAAGATGGTTAGAATCAATAAGAAGTGACTCAGCAAAGACTGGCTCATTAGAGTGAGACTCCTTGACAACTGGTATAGGATTGAAAGGTGATTCATCATAGGTTTACTGATCATAAATGGTTGGTTCAATGAAAATATCTTGAATTGGTTTGTTTTCTTATCCTTGGTTTCTAATGACTTTGAAAATACTAGTTCTTAACATAGCTTGGTCTTTGAATGATTGTCTTGGTTGATTATTTGATGAGATTGGTACCAAATGAGTAATGGCCTATGGTTAGATAATGGTAAGTCATTGGAGAGCATGATTTCTCACATAAGCCAAAGGATGAAGTTTTGAAATGGTAACGATAGGGTGGTTCAGAGATTGGTTGCTTGTATAAGCCAAAGGATGAGGTCTTAAAATGTTGAAAGGACATTGTAGAGCTTGATTTATTACACAAGTCAAATAATCTAAGTCCTCCTCATAAACCATATCATCCCAATCTTGATTTGGATCATAAGTTGGTTCTTGAATATGTTCTATGTACTGATCATTATAAAGAGGGTATGGATCCATATCCCAAACAACATTATCTATATTTTTCTCTTTAAAGTCCTCCTCATAAACAATATCATCTCAATTGCAAATTTTATTTGGATTTTATGGATTTTAACTATGTTCCCTATATGGAGTATTGTAGGGAGAATAATTAAAATCCTTAGAAAATCTATCTCTATAAGGGTTTCTAGTCAAATTTTATGCAGCCATTCCATAATAATTTGGATTTTACGTGACTCCAACATAAGTGTAACTAGACATATCCACATAAATGATGAAATCTTTAAAATAAAAAGGCTTAGACATCTGCAAAAAAACTATGTACAAGGGATTAATGGTTCAAACTTGGTCTAACTTGGTCAAAGGTGGTGTTGTATCCACAACATGGTATGAAAATGGAGTTGTATCTCCAAAATGGTTTGTGTTAATATTTATCATAAAATAGTATAACATCAAATGTCTACTATCAAATGTCATACACATAAATGGTCAAGCATCTAGATAAAAACCAACATGTAAAAGGTCGAGGTCAAAATGTTCCAAATAAGGTCTAAACTAGGAAAGGGAAAAGAGTCACTAGGTCTTTTTTCCAAATAGAAAGTCAAAATCTAGGCATAAACATGTCATAATAGGACTTTTAGCCATACGACATTAGAATCTAGACTTGAAACAAAGGCATGATGTGATCTGATATAATCTAACAAGTTTGGAAACAACTTTGACATAGACTCGACACATGGAATAAAACATAAACATGAACAGTTGGTATAAGGAATGAAGCAAAAAATCTCTTGAAAAAAGGCTGTGTTCTTCCAAACAAAGGCAAAAACAATGATAAAGATAAACATTGAACAAATAAACCATCAATAGTTTTCAATTTTGGGTAATCAATTAACTAAAGTTATACAATGCAAAAGAGAAAGATCTGTGTATCAAACTCATGAATTGAGGCCTAAAAATAAATCAATCAATGTTTGAATCCAAACTTTGATAAGGATAATTAAAAAATAAATGTTAAAAACTATGTTTTAACCAAACAAGGTAGACAAGATTGGACAACATGATGGTCCATAAATAAGGTCCAAATGCTATACATGACATGGTTTGAAAAAAATGGTTTTTGGGACAATGGTAAATAAGTTTTGAAACAAATTGAGTAGCTTAAAAAAGTTTAGCATGTTATAATTTGTGATCAAATTTTTGTTTCAAAGACTCAAAGGTAAAACGGTTTAACATGTTTTGGGTAGCCTAATGCTACCCTCCACAACTCAAATGACACACATAGAAATAATTTTAGAAAAAATATCAAGGCACAAGTGTGGTTTAAAATGGCCATCATAATACCTCTTTAGACAAAAGAGTGTTGTATAAACAAATTGGTTTTGACATAGTTTATAAACAAACAAACAAGTTTTAGTCTCAAAACACCAAGTACGAAAATGATAAAATACAAGTAAATCATCCAAATTCCTAACAAAGGTGTGGCAAAGTGGGGTTGACTAAAACTAATTAGTTTTCTATAATTTCTAGATGGATCCCATGTCTATCAAATTTTTCAATAGAAAAAAAGAGAAGAAACACTTTAATTGGGTGTCCACGACACTTGGATTTTTACAAAAATGTCTTTTCCTTTGTGCAACCACTACATCCATCGATTGCTTAGTATAGTGCGATGTCTAATGTGCAGATACATCTCATGTGCAACTAAAAAACTAGAAGGTGCTTTAACCACTAAAATAGCTAATCCTAGTGGGAGTGATGAATTCATTACCAGAAGATAAAACCCTAGATCAAAGATTCCCTAAAGAACTTATGATAGGTAATGAAGTCCCCCTCATAAGCCAAGTTTGTATAAAAATAAATAACTTAATAGAAAGACTTTAGGGTCATTTCAAGATCACCAAAACTATTGTGAGTTTTTGTGGAGTGATTTAGATGACATTATTTTTATGCCTTAGACTAAGATCAAATTGTGATGATATGGCACTTTTGATCTCAAAATTTCCCTAAAGGGGAAGGATGGGAGAGCATACACACACATCTCAAATAACAAAACAATCAACAAGTAATATTGTAAATAATTAAAGTGATATTTATTTGTTGTACCAAATTTTAAATGTGTGATTAGGTTATTTACTATCCCCTTGGCTTTAAGTGTGAAAATTACAAAGATTTCACACAATAAAAAGACCACATGAAGTAATAAAAACCTAAGTTCATCTTAAGCCCAAATTAAAGATTCAAGACTTAGCCTAGATTCATGATTATAACTCCAAATTGAAAAAATTACAAGATTTATGATATGTTTTAATAACTAAATGAAAAGTACCTAAGATTTATCTAAATCTTAGGTTCATTTTAGGCACCAATTCAAATGTGGGAGAAACATGACATGTTCATTTTAAGCCAAATTTGAAGTGTGCATGATTTTTAATCAAGTTATTTTTAAACTTGATTTAAAAGGTTTGTGGTTAGTCAAAATAATTTAAACCTACTTCCAAAATACCAACTCAACCTAAAAAAACAATATTTCAATGACTTTCTTTGAACCACTTAGGAGTTTGAGCAAATGACATTAAGAATTTAGCTCTCAGGTTGACAATCGAGTTGGGTTGATAGGTGAGTTAGGTTGATAGTTGAGTTAGGTTAACAAGTGATTTGGGATAATAGGTGAGTTGGAATGATAGGTGAGTTGGGTTGATAGGCTAGTTAGGTTTATTAGCGAGTTGCGTTGATATGTGATTTGGGTTGCATGGTCCCGAGAACAAAGTTGTGGCTTAGCAAAAAAGGATTTTTACTCAAATTGTTATCTTATTTACCTACACAATCCATGATATTACATGAAAATGGTTAGTATATTTCTTATAGGTATAATTTGACCAAATTTGTTAGGCTAGGTCCCATCAAGTGTTCCATTTATGCATATAGGATTGTAATAAGGGGAGATTAGTATTATGTTAGTGAATAAAACAAGTTCAAATAACACACTAATAGCTAACACCTTAAGCATGTCTCAATGGGGGATCTTAGTGAAGAACACAAATAAAAAATCTCAACAAAAATTCAAGAAAACCAACATTCCTTACTTTCCTTGATGCTTCAAGAGTATTCTTTGATTTAGCTTGCTCAGTTTGTACTCATGAAATCTGCATAAATGAAGTGTTTCTACCTCCATCTCTCCTTGGTACCATGATTGGCTTTGGATTGGCTTGACTCAATAATTTGACATTATAACAATAATTTCAATGGATTTTTTAATGCATTTGGGAATTATAAGTTTTGTATAAAAGAACTTAAAATTAAATAGGCAAGGCCTCATATTTATAGATTTCTAAAATGGTTTAGAATCAACCTGAACTATCCATCCCAAGATGAAAATGTGTGGCTAAGGATTAATTCAATTATGTGATTAAAAGTCATAAATATTCTCATCAATATTTGGGATAGAGGGGCATTAAATAGAAATGGAGGGTCTTAATGAGGCATGGGAGGCATTAATTTAGATATTTGTGGTTTTTTTGTCTTTTGAATGCCACCCATAAGATGATGTCATTTGATGATGTAGTTAATGATAATAAATTTCTAAAAAATATTTATTCAACAAATTCCATGGATAATTAACTTAAGCTCTTGATTTGGTTTAATTATCCTTAAACATGATTAGTCAACTTTGATTCAAAACCTTGGTAATTTATGCACAAATTAATCAAATTGGCCAAAATGTTGTATTAGTGGCTCAAAATTTGATTGGATTAGAATTGAAATTTGATGTTAGATGCATTGGAACCCTTATTTGACTTAGGATGTTATCAATGAAAAATAACAAAGGCATGTGTCTCATACAAGAAATTTGATAGAAAAGAGCAATCTAGAGCATCCAGGTGCAAAATTGGTATTTTAACCCGAAATGATTTGATCAAAGTTAGGTGGCCCATAAATTGAATTGCCCCATTTATGGATTCTTTGGCTAAAATCAACACTTAAATATGTTAGTTTCAAAGCTTTTAATTTGTTTTAGTGTTTTTAATCCAAATTATGTATTTTAATGTAAATTAGTCGAAAGCCTAATTGAAGGTTATTTGTGGCCAGATTTAGGTGTCTATAACTTATACACTTGAAAGGAGTTTAACATAATAGATACACTCTATATGACCTGTTAGAATGAGAAATATTTCATAAACATTAAAAGGATAAGGAAAAGCAAGGATATAATCAATAGACCTCACCATTCATCACTTTGCATAGTTAGACAAAATGTTCATGAACTCAAAACCAGATTGCATTTATTGTTCAAAATAAAAGTACAACATTAAACTAACAAGGATTCACCATATATGGAGTGGAATTATGAAATAAGAGACAAAATGGCTACTATATAATTTGAGAGAGGAGAGAAGAGAATGAAGTTCAAGAGTCACAAAACACTTATAAAGCTAAGAGAATGAGTTATGTTTGTAGGAGAATGAAGTATAGGATAGAACATGAAAGGTATACTTGGAAAAATGGCCCTCAAAGCATGAAAATCATTTAGGTCTTGCATAGGACTCCTTAATTACTTACTCAGAAACTCCCTTCATAATTTTCCCTTTTTTGAATGCTCCAAATCAGACTAGGGACATATGGGATCATTTAACTATGATGGAGGGGTTATAAATAGGTGACAACACACATTAGATGTGTCCCTAATCATCAATATTCTTTTGGCCAAATTTTATCCCTACCTGTAGTCAAAATCACTTTTCTTTAGGCCTATCTTCACACTTGGCACTAAAATGTTCATCATTTTCTCAAAGCAATCCATACAAGGGAGTGTATGACACTTTTCAAGGGTCCTCATGTCTCTAGATTCATCAAACAGACCTTAAAAGGCCTCCCAATTATACTTTTCACCTTCTCACTTGGTGATCACTCCTCATTCACTTTGTCATTTTGGATTGGCTATAGTGGAAGTGTTTGTAGAGGCCCTTATGTGTTTTTTTAAAGTAATAATTGGATATGAAGAGTTAGGTTAGGTCCCCTCATACTTCCCAAAGTGATCCTCACTTTTTGAAACCCTTTTGTACATACACAACACATAAATATCTAAATAAAATCAATTTTACACCTTTTCTGTACAAGTAAGGTAAAATCTAAATTGATGAGAAAGGGTCTAGTGGATTCCTATACAAGTTTAAATTTATCTCCTACCTAAATTATCTCATTTGGATTCATCTATCAACTTCTTTTCAATCAAGTCATGAAAAAGCATTTTATAGGGTTTTATGTATTTCTACCCCTTAAGGATAGTTTATAAAGTTGTGACATCCAAACCCTAAATATATTTCACTAAAACTTTGTTGAATAACATCTATATCATACCCTATCTCTGTAGGCTCCCTTGATATGCATATGTATTGTTGTAATCTTCTAAAGTTGCCTACTCAAGCTTATTTCTTCATTATACATACCTTGTCATGTTCTTGATCCAAGAAATGGCTCCTCTATGAACTAATATACATGATAAAGGCTTTGATATATATTATTATTCCCTATGAACATGTTCCAATGGTTTAAAATTCTCCTCTAGTGTTATAAATGAAGTTGTCCCTCTAATTAGGCTTTAGGCCTAAACTAGACCTAAAAGACTTGATTATACCTTGTTACCCACAACCACCTCTGAGTATATTTCTATAGCTATGATGGATTTTATATGTTTTTAAAATTCTAACATAAATTCTTACACCTATCTATAATGTTACAATACTCTATACACCTTCTCATCATTTTCATGGCAAACCTATAGGGTTTAGCTTTCTGGGAGTGCCCTCTATTTGAGATATAATAGAGGGCATCTCCCCTATTACCTCAATAAAAACAAAGGTATGAGAGGATTTATAATTTTATGGGTACATTATATAATTATTTTTAGGTTTATATCATATTAATAACACCTCCAAATCTCATAATACCCAAGAGAGACTTCTATACACTGACTGTTTGTAATATTTTATGTGTTGGCTATAGGTAATTCTTGAAAACCCATTATTTCCCCATTTTACATTATGATGGACATGAATTTTAATTTTAATCACAATTTTTGAGTCCCTTAAAACATGTTGATCATCAAACATTTGTCAAACCTTTCAATAAATACCTTCTACTTTGATAGGCTCAATTACAATCAACTGTGACTATGTTGTTTGCTCCAAAAATGCATAGCTATAGGTGAGCACTAGGATATCATACCTTGAATAAAGTTTATATGATTTCATTAAAGTCATAAAGGTCACTTTCAACATCATTTATACTTGTTTCATGCTCAAAGGCTTGTGATAGACCATCACACAAATTGTTAGGTTCATGTTACATTTTCATTCTACAATCAACTATAGATGACTATTATCAGACCAAAAGGGATCTTTAGGTTAGATTTTGACTCTTAGAATCTATAATTCACACCTTAGGACCCTTTTTATCTCTTATAACCAAATCCAAATTTAGTTATTTCATGTTTGTATCCCTGGTCATCAAGGTTCACTTATGAACTTACAAGTATTTATAGTCAGACTATAGGTTAACAATTTGAAAGGCAAGGGCGCACCTATAGGTGTTGATAGAGGTAAATACCTTGAAATCCAATCCTTGTTGATGATATTTGAAACAAAAAATTATTTATCACCTTAATAATATCATATAACATGAAGGTATTGTCTTTTTTTTCCACCCTAGACAATAAGACCATTTGGAGTTCAAGATACTATAGAGAGTGACCTATTTTAGTGTGAGAATTAAAATAATGGAGGCCTCCTTTTCATTACTTATTTGGATTAAACACCCACTTAATTTGGTCAAATCATCTCTCCTATGATATGTATATATGATATAATCATTTGGACCTATCTAGACTCCATGTCACACTATTATATAGTAGTGCCAAAAGTAGCCAAGGCTCTAATTTAGTGTTTTTTAGGTAACTAGTCCCTAAAACTCATTCATATGTAAACATGAATCTTCAAGTATGTCTACTACTAAAAAACTCCACTATTAATTTCCATCGTCCTTTCAACATTATCAATTTTCTATAGATGTATTAAAACATGTACAAACTCCCTATACAACATCTTAAAGATTTTGTGGGAGCCACCTATAGGTGTGCATATAGTTTTAGACAAGGGAAGTGTAGGTAAGAAGTGAATAATTTCATGGTGTATTGTCTTATGGTTCATCTTGGACCTTCTCAACTTCTTCAAGTAAATTATTATAACCATAAGGGACTTAAAACTAGTTAAAAGTTTCCATTCCAATGTAGTTATCTCCTATGCAGGGTACCTACAGGTGTTTACTAGACTACAAGACTATGTATGGAGGTAAATTGATTGTCATAGTCCACCATATATAAATTTAATGGTTTGGTTTGGTTTTTCATGTTACAATAATGTTCCTAAATCATTTAGAAACTCTAAACTATATCTCCATGAATGTGTTTAGGACCTCCATACACCATGATTCAACTAACTGCAAGCAAAGAACTGACTATGTTATCTTTTATTGACTGAAACATTCATGATGCTAGTTTGTGAGACTGATAATGTAAGGAGAAGGGATCAAAAATATATTGGAAAAATGAAACATAACATATCACGCTTATCTAAAAATAATTATATGAACAAGGACCTCTTCACTTGGTGAAACATGACTGCAATTAGCAATGGAGATCTCAACCTACAACTTGAGATGTTTGAGCTCATCAAATATTCTCTAAACATGAAACAAAATATATAAACCATGAAATATGGAAGTCCACATCCTCTAGAACCAATTTCACAAATTGGATTGTATAGACAAACTTATACAAGAATAAAGCCTACAGGATGTAGGGATTAGCATGCAAAATGAGATATTCAACTTCTAAAGAATGGTTCATGAAGTACATAAAACCAATACTTGAAATCCTACCATGAAAATTAAGTAAAAAAAGTATGATATTTGCCACCAATATTATTTGACATGCTGATTAGTTTTTCATGTCTAGTGGAGCGATGGAGAAGCATAATGGTTTTGGTCCATTTTTTATACTTTCAATGTTGATCAAGAATTTAAATGAAGTCAAATAACCTGAATGGTCACTATATGATCTTTCCACACATGCCACACTCCTCTATAGGTCATAAAACTACCAAAACCTCCTCTTTTTCACATAATTTCTTGATTTTTTTTAGAAATCTAAAAGTTCTAAATTAGAAATAACAAGATTCACAAGTCCCTAACATATTAGATGTTGAAAGAGAGTTTGGAATACTTGGACACCTTGGGAAGACATACCACCATAAATGACTCTAAAAGTGACCATAAGTGACATATAATGACTTAGGACTAGATTTAACTATTACCAAGGCTAATGACACATTAAATGACATCAAATTGACCATGACACACCCTATAATATTCTAATAGACCCCTATATCAACTTTTCTACTATAGGGGGTTGACCTATTTTGACTTATGATCAAAATAGTTAAAACTAACCTTTTCCTATGTACTTCATTAAGCCTTATTTCTTGTCTTGCATATTCCTCCAACTATTTACCAACTTCATTAGCCCTGTTGGTTAAATATTTTGTCGATCAACATACTGATAAACAAAATAGGTCTGATCAGCCAAAGAAAGAAGATCGATCATCCAAATGTGTAGGTTTACTACATCAAAAGGGGACTAATCTCTCCTCTCATCAAGGGGAGGTTCCCTATAGATATGCTATATATATATATATATATATATATATATATATATATATATATATATATATATATATATATATATATATATATATATATATATATATATATATAAAATTATACTCAAGGGTAGGACAAACCATCCATCTCTCTTTTTTTAGAGATGATGCGTGCAGATCAAAGGAAAAACTCAAGGGAAATGATAGAAAGCACTCCTCTTCTTTCAGAAGTACTATTCAGTAAACCACAAGAATACTCCTGGTAGTAACAATAAAATGTAGCAAAGGATGTAATAACTAGCAAATCGAGATGCAGCACAAAGTCTCCACCTGAATTGCTCAAGAGTAAGATATGAAGGATAATGAGGGCACAAAGTCATCCCAAGGTCCTTTACATAGAAATGAAAAAAAAACACACTAAAGGCAATTATGGGGGCACAAAGTCTCTCCATAGTTGACTCTTCAGGACATCTTCCTGACTACTTTCACTAATTCTACTTGTTGAATTAAAAGAATAGAAAATATATCAAGGAAAAAGACTAGAAGAGTTTCCCCAACAACAAAGATATTACAACACAAAGTCTGAAAAGTCACTTGCTTTCTTTTTCCAATAAAAAAAAATGATCAACAATCTGAGCTCAAAGTCTTAGTAATTCCTTTCAATTTGGGTAGATTTTCATTTATGATTGTCAAAAAGAGATCCATTTACAATAAAAGAGAGTCCCTTATATAGCCTCTTCAAGAAGGACTCAGGAATAGTAACACATCATGTTGCATTGATATCTATTAAGAAGATAGGCTAGAACTTAGGGGCATTTATCCATTTTCTTTTCTCAATGTAGAGAAATAAGTCACGCTTTTGAAAGTTTGCATCTTTCAATGTCCATCTGGTGATCTAATATTTCTTCATCGTTCCTCCTTTTCTGGTTAATTAAATTGGGTCTTGGATTCAATTTGTTGTTTTATTCTTTAGTCACTTCCTACTGGTCTTGGCCTTAAAGCCTTTGAATGCATTTGGGTCTATAGATTACAAGGATCAATGGCTATTTTATGAGCTTTAAAATTGATGTTCATGCGCCTGTCATTACATTTTCAATGGCTAGTTTGTTGTCTTATATTTGATGTCTTCGAGCGTCTCACCCCTTGGTCCCTCTTCGAATTTCCTATTATACATCCTCCCAAAGGGAAGGTGACCCTTCAGCTTTGGTAGAGTGTCCTTTAAGTTGGCCACTGAGAGTCCCCCATAAGGGCACCTGCCCTTTGGGGTCCTTCGGTGGCCTTTTATCATCAACAGTCTCTCGTGGCTTTCCTGCAGACAATTTGCATGGACATTTTTCGGTGGGCATTTTCCCTGGGCTTTCTCTACAGGCATTTTCCCTCAGACAAAAAATCCATGGAAATTTATCGCAAACAAAAAGTCCACAGAATTGTTCCATTTTTTTCTGTTTACCTTGGTATTTATGAATTCCTTCAGGATTTCTTCCCACGGCTTCTTTCCCAAATTCCTTCAAAATTTGTCTGAAGGAATTCCTTTGGACAAAAAGTCTAAATGAATTATGCCTTAGTCTTTTTCAATTGCCTTAAACAAAATTTTGAAAGAATTTACCTTAACCATTTCCTTGAAAATGACCCTTTTGAAGGGTGTTTTTATTGACCAAGTGCCCTCCGCAAGAGAACTTGTGCTTCGGGAGGCTTTTTTGAATATTTACATTGAACCTCTCCTTTGAACTGAGCCGATGAACCAATGTGATGAACCAACTATTGAACCATTTGATTGAACCAAAACATTGAATCACTTTATTAAACCAAACATTGAATCACTTGGTTAAACCAAAATGGTTCAAGTTGATGAACCCTTTGATTGAACCAAGCAAATGAACCAAAGCTTTGAATTGCTTGGTTGAACCAAATGTTGAACCAAGCCGATGAACCAAGCTTTGAACCAAAATGGTTCAAGTTGATGGTTCAAGCTGATGGTTTAAGCCAATGAACCAATTGAATGAATCGAAGCATTGAACCAACTATTGAACCAAGATTTGGTTCAACAGTTCAAATGAAGCTTTTGAACCAACTAACGAACCATTTGATTGAACCAAAGTGATGAACTTTTGCTGATTGAACTTTGTAGTTGTGTTGAGAGATTTTGAACCTATTTAACCAAATACATTAAACCTATTGCTGATGCTTGCTGATGAACATTTTTGATTGAACCCAAGCGTTGAACCAATCTCAAAAATGACCAAGTGTTGGAAACTAATTCTTTTGATTGAACCCGCCTACAGAAGCCTTTGAACTTGTAGAAAGGAACCTTCCTGTAGAGTCCATAGATTCCTGAGAAGCTTGAAAAATGAAGAATTTGAATGCCCATGACAAATTTCAGAAAGGAAAGAGACAATTTTCATCTGTAGGTCCAAAATAGTTCAAATCTTGTCCCCAAAATGAGTGATATTTTTGGGGGACAATAGATGGCTCCAGTTGGGGAAATTCTATCAATTGTAAAAAGAATTAAAGGGAGTAGAATCCAAAATCTCCAGTGTCTTCAAGTATGCCATTGGGCTATGGAGTCATGCTACCTAGAAATGGAAGGCATAAAAAAAAGGAAACAAACAAAATAAAATAGAATTAAAAGCTATATAAATATACATATATACAGATGCAATGATCTGATACTTCAAGAGTTGAAGTGTTTCAGATGCTGCCCATTGTGAGGGAGAAAAAAAAGTGTGTCATCTTGATATTTTAGTTGAAAGCTATTCTCACCAATGTGTTGATGAATTATAAATGGGCCTCTCCAAAGGGAGTCAAACTTTCCATGCATCCCCTTTGGTTATCTCCTTTTGTCCCACAACAAGACTTGATCATCAATCTGGAAATCATGATTTCTAGCCTTCTGGTCAAAAAATTTCTTTACCAAACTTTGATGAGAAGCAATTCTATCCACCACCATGGTTCTCTATTCATCCAGATCAGTCAGGCACATGATTCACTTATCAAGAGAGCTTTCATATGTCTGATCTTCAATTGCCTTTGCCAATTTCAAGGCTAGTAATTCTAAGGTGATTGGTATCTCAGCATTGATACCATAAAGAAGTTGAAAAGGAGACATACCAAGTGCCCTCTTTGGTGTGATTCTATCTACCCATAGAGCATCAACCAATGCTTTATGCCATGTTCTTTGATTGTCATATGCGAGCTTCTTGATAACAGTTACCAAGTTCTTATTATTGGATTCAGCTTGTCCATTCCCTTGTAGAAAATAATTAGAAGAGTGAGAGAGTATAATTCCATAATGGAAATAGAATTGTGTAATCTCCTAGGAGGTGAAACAAGTTGCATTGTCAGTAAATTTTTTGATTAGAACTCCAAACCTAGAAATTATATTCTCTTTGAGGAAGTTGCATACAACTTTTGAAGTACCATGCTTAATTGGGATTGCTTCTACCCACATTGTAAAATAGTCAGTTGCTATAAGGACATAATCATGTCCAACACTTGAAGATGGGTTTATAGTCCTAATAAAATCAATCCCCCATTACTGGAAAGGTTCTTCTATGATCACTGGCTTGAGAGGCAAGCAACTAACTTGGGTCTTCCAACAAATTGATGACAAAGTTCACATTTCCTTCCCCACTTATGTGCATCTTGGAAAAGAGTTGGCCAATAATACCTAGCTCACAGAATTGTGTGAGCAGTCACAAGAGCAAAAAAATGTCCTCCATAGGCTAGATTATGAAAAGATTTCAAAAGCTGGCCTTGTTGCTCTTTGTCTACACAGTGAAGGAATACTCCATCTATGCTTGTCTTATACAAGCCATTGTCCCAAAGGATGAAATTAGCAGCTTTCAACTTGATAGTCCTCCTTTTTTTGTAAGACAAATGAGTAGGACATTCACCATAAGTAAGGAAATGAGAAATACTTGAATACCACTCATTGGTAGTGGAGACAAAAAGGACTGTTGGTGTCTCTTCCACATTAGTTTCTTCACGTTGTGTGTCTTTTGGCTTATTGTCAGCAATTAATTGGCATAGGCCTTTACCCCTAACCAGCTTTGTTAGCTTGATGTCTAAATTAAACTCTTAGATCTTTGTAATTAAATTACCTCTTTTCATGCTAAACTCCTGCTGAGTTAATATAGACTTGACTGTAGTGTCAAGAACTAAGGTAGTAGTATGTGAATTCAAAATATATAAGCGGAAATGTTTGATGCTTTCACCAATGCATAAGCATGCTTCTCTACATTTGAATACTTCATCTCATGGGTTTTGATAGGGCAACTCATGAAAGAGATAGGAGATTCCATACCTTCCTTATCCTATTCAACAAGAATTGTTGAAAGAGTGTGTTCAGATGCATAGCTGTATATGATGAAATCTTTGTTGTAATCTAGACAAACCAAGGTAGGGGTGTGAGCAATGGTAGTCTTGATATCCTGAAATGCTAATTTGCCTTCTTTAGTATAGATGAAGGTGGTCTTCCCTTTCATCATGTTCACAATGTGTCTAGTCTTCTCAGCAAATTTGGGGATGAATCTCCGTAAGAAATTCACCTTTCTGAAGAAAGAATGAACAACATTCTTATTTTTAGGCAAATTAAGCTCTTGAATAGACTTGACTCTATCTAAGTCAATCTTTATGCCTTCTTTAGACATAATGTGTCTAAGGAGTTTCCCTTCTGTTACTCCAAAAATAGACTTTTTAGGATTCAAGGAAATACCATTTTGGTGGCATCGCTCCAGCACTTGTTGTAAGTGGCATACATGATCAGATCGATGCTTTGAAAAGATAGTCAATTCATCAAGGTATACCACTATGAATTTACCTATCTCATCTTTGAAAGCCAAGTCCATTGCTCTCTGAAAGGTAGCACCAACATTTATCAAGCCAAAAGGCATTCTTCTATATGTAAATGTACCCCAAGGTGTAGTGAATGTAGTCTTGTGCTGGTCTGTTTCACCAACTTCAACTTGATTATATCTTGAGAAGCCATCCATCATTGATAACATCTCTGAACCTATTACTATTTGAAGCACTTGATCTATAATTGGCAAAAGGTAATTATCTTTCAAAGATGACTGATTCAGATTCATAAAATCTACACAAATGTAAATTTCACCAATCTTCTTCCTTACAGGAACTATGTTGGCAATCCATGTGGAATGATGGATTGGGAAGATGATTCTAGCATTTAACATTTTTTGTATCTCAGACATATTATTACCTAATATTTTTGGATTATACTATCTAGATTTTTGCTTGTAGGGCATTGAGTCAGCCTTGAGAGGAATGTCATGGTAGATTTCATCAGGTCTGAGAGACTTCAGGTCTTCATAAGAATATGTTAAGACATACATGTATTGATGGAGTAAAGAGGTGAACTTGAATCTTTCTTTAGGGGTGTAGCACTTACCAATGTTGACCATCTTGGGATTTTCTTTAGTGGTCAAATTTACTTGATCGAATCTCTAAGAGAAACTTGAATCTATTTGCTGTTGTTTGATGAATCTATCATGCTTGTCAAATAGCTTCTCAAGAGAAACCAAGCATTTGGGAATTTTATTTCCTTTTAGCTATAAGAATTATTCATTTATATCTAAACTAGATTTAGAGGCTGATTCATAATTTTGAGGTTCACTACCTTCAAAACATAGTTGTTCAAAATTGTATTTTCATTCTAGGAAAGCAATGCTTTGATGATCATCATTAAACACTTGCCAATAATCAGCATTGTCAGAAACACTTGGTCTATAGACTAGCTCAATAGTATACCTATCTTCTTTGAAATATGAATGAGGAACTAAGAGAGTTCTTGAAATAGCAAGTGCATCAGCTCTATCATTAGACTCTCTGGGTATGGCAAAAATGTTGAAAGCATCAAAGCTTTCAATTTGGTCCCAAACTAGGTTGTGATAGTGGCATAATCTTTCATTCTTGGTTTGGTATATATTTTTCACTTGACAAACCACTAATTCAACATCCCATTTGGCATGAAGAAACTTGATGCCTCTGTCTTGAGCAGCCTTCATTCCAAGCAACAGAGATTCATATTCAGCTATATTTTTAGTGTTGCTAAACTATAATTTCTAAGATGAAGGGAACATATCTCCTTGAGGAGATATCAACACAATCCCAGCTCCCAAACTGGTAGAGGAACAACTACCATTGAATTCCAAATTCCATAACTCATCAAACACTGATTTTTCTTTAGATTTTCCTTCATCAGAGATGGAGGGTTCTTCTTCATCTGTATTGTAGCCTACTAGTTCTTTTTCTGTTCTAGTTAAACTGATTTTTGAGTTAACACTTTCAAGAATTATATGAGGTGTTTCATGTACTTCATCTATAGATAGAAAGTAGTTACCCATACCTACAGATTAAAAAAGAATATGAGCTTCAAGGGCTGATATCTGGGTGACTACATATTTTGCCTCCTTTTTAAGGAGAAACCTCTTCATTACACCTTATACAAGGATCCTTGCCTCAGATAGATCCATGCTTAGTTCTCCTCCCACATCCTTACATAAATTTCATCCAAGAAAAGTGCCATAGGATGTTGGGACGTCAGCCACCAAGATAGTCATCTTGATTTTCTTATTTGGAAAGGCTACAAATGCAAATTAGGCATCTTTGATTTTCCCCAGCAATGGTACTTGCTTGTTCTCCATGGAAAAATATCTCCCAAATGTCTTGGTTAGTGTGAGACCTAGAGACTCAGCTACTTTAGTAGGCATGACATTGTCAAATGCACTTAAGTCTATAATATAGTTACTCAGCTTGTGACAATTTATTAATAGGGAAACATAGTTGTTCAAAATTGTATTTTCATTCTAGGAAAGCAATGCTTTGATGATCATCATTGAACACATGCCAATAATCAGCATTGTCAGAAACACTTGGTCTATAGAATAGCTCAATAGTATACCTATCTTCTTTGAAATATGAATGAGGAACTAAGAGAGTTCTTGAAATAGCAAGTGCATCAGCTCTATCATTAGACTCTCTGGGTATGGCAAAAATGTTGAAAGCATCAAAGCTTTCAATTTGGTCCCAAACTAGGTTGTGATAGTGGCGTAATCTTTCATTCTTGGTTTGGTATATATTTTTCACTTGACAAACCACTAATTCAACATCCCATTTGGCATGAAGAAACTTGATGCCTCTGTCTTGAGCAGCCTTCATTCCAAGCAACAGAGATTCATATTCAGCTATATTTTTAGTGTTGCTAAACTATAATTTCTAAGATGAAGGGAACATATCTCCTTGAGGAGATATCAACACAATCCCAGCTCCCAAACTGGTAGAGGAACAACTACCATTGAATTCCAAATTCCATATCTCATCAAACACTGATTTTTCTTTAGATTTTCCTTCATCAGAGATGGAGGGTTCTTCTTCATCTGTATTGTAGCCTACTAGTTCTTTTTCTGTTCTAGTTAAACTGATTTTTGAGTTAACACTTTCAAGAATTATATGAGGTGTTTCATGTACTTCATCTATAGATAGAAAGTAGTTACCCATACCTACAGATTAAAAAAAGAATATGAGCTTCAAGGGCTGATGTCTGGGTGACTACATATTTTGCCTCCTTTTTAAGGAGAAACCTCTTCATTACACCTTATACAAGGATCCTTGCCTCAGATAGATCCATGCTTAGTTCTCCTCCCACATCCTTACATAAATTTCATCCAAGAAAAGTGCCATAGGATGTTGGGACGTCAGCCACCAAGATAGTCATCTTGATTTTCTTATTTGGAAAGGCTACAAATGCAAATTAGGCATCTTTGATTTTCCCCAGTAATGGTACTTGCTTGTTCTCCATGGAAAAACATCTCCCAAATGTCTTGGTTAGTGTGAGACCTAGAGACTCAGCTACTTTAGTAGGCATGACATTGTCAAATGCACTTGAGTCTATAATATAGTTACTCAGCTTGTGACAATTTATTAATAGGGAAACATAGAAGGGTTCTATTTTTCCAGGAGCAACTGGAGAAGTAATAACAAGATTATTCGAAATGGGCATGTTCTTTAGAGAATCAAGAGTTACGTTTTTATCTTTTTGCCCTACAGGGATAGTTTGGTTCTTGACATATTGGACCAACTTATTCAATTGATTAGGATTAGACTACAAATATTTGAATTCAGACATTTGTATTTTTGTCTTTTTGACATGATCGATTATGTCAAATGGCTGAATTGAGCTAGGTATAGAGGAAGGTATTTCAACCTTTTGAGTTTTAGGAGGGATGGGAGAAGGGTTAGTTTGTAAAATGAGAGTAGAAGGTGAAGGTGAAATTGATGTATTTTCTTTTTGGGTGATCACCGGATCCTTTGATTGAAAAGGTAGAGTGGTTCCACGCTTAGCAATCATAACTATTGGTTGAGGTTGCTATTTTATCTTCCCTTTATCAGCTTGCTAGACTGATTGATTTTTGGACCTGGTAAACATTGTATATGATCCATCAAAAGCTTCTCCTTTGCTTTCAAGTTCATCTTGGTAGTTTAGGAAACCAATGTGGGAGTCACCAGCTAATTCTTCTTGATTGTCTTCAAGGAGATCAACATCATTTTATTGATTCAATTCAAGCTAGAAAGAGAACTCTAATTTTACCTCAAGATATCCCATTGCTGAATTGGTTGGAGGAGCTTCCAGGGCAAGTTTCCCTTATGGGGGAGGAAGGTGATTCTATTTCCCTTGATTCCTGGTAATATTGACTTGATATTGGTAATGTCCTTCTTAGCATATCTCTGTATGAAGGAGCAAAAGACATTCCTTGTGCCATTTGCTTTTTGAGAGAAAGCAACTCATTTGCCAACTTTTGCACCATTGGATCTGTGGTGCTTATAGATGAATATTCAGAAGATGATGAAGCTCTATTTCTATTTGGATCTCTTCTTATCTTCCTTGCTAAGATGACATCATCTTCTACCTTAGTGGCCAAATGTTGAGCTATAGCAAGATCTATTTGACTAGCACATCTCAAAATAAAACTTACTTCAAGTAACTAAGAATTAATGAAAAATCATTTGAGATTATCAGTTATAGGTTGAGCTATTACAAGATTTTTGTTCCTCAATTTTTCAAATTTGGCTATGAAGTCTCTCATTAGTTCATAAGGCTCCTTCTTCATCTATGTAAGTTGAGCCAGAAGTGCATGTGCATCTTCTACAAGTTTGACTTTGGCTTCAAAATTAGCTTTGAGGGTATTCCAATTAGTCACTACCAATCTTTTAGATGTTAAAACCAATCTATAGTAGCACCTTGTAATGTTTCTGAAAATAGCCTAACTGCTACATCTTCAAATTCTACTCCAATTACTCCACAGGCTATGATGAAGGTTGCAATGTGTTCATCAAGATGAACTTTCCCATCACCATAAAATTTGGGGAAACTCTTCCTTAAACTATGTGGAAGCTCGTGTAGAGGTGGAGTAAGATTGAGAGGACCAAAAGCATTACCCCAGGGGCCTTGAACTGCCATTATAGGATTATGAAAAGGAGGGATAACAAATCTTAGAGGGGTAATTATTGGCAAAGATTTATCAATAGCAAAAGTGGATACTTCATCTGGAAATGGAGATCTAACTTTAGTAGGAGGAAAGCTCTTGGTTTGTTGGAGATGAGATGGTGAAGGAAACATATCAAAATCACTTTGTTGTACCAACTCGAATACAAGGTCAATAATCCCTTTAGCACTTTGGCTTTGTGTATACCTTAAATCTGCTAGATTGTGAAACAAAAATGGAAAAGAACTAACTTTGCTTTAGTTTGAAGCTTGAGGCTTTAAACTGTGCACTCTTTCCTAGTAGCTCTATTTTTTGCAAACCAGATAAAATAACGGAGGTGGAGGAAGATGGTAAGGCTATAAATGGATAATGGGTAAGACATGAAACAAAGTTGTCAAAGTCTATAATGGATAAGGGTTATAATGTTAATGGGTAAGACATAGGTGATGTTTCAATATAAAACTTGAGGTTCCAAATTGCACAAAATTATGTATATCTCCAGTGGAGTCACCAAAAATTATTGGTTGAATATTTTGTCGATCAAAATATTGATAAATAAAATAGGTCTGATCAGCCAAAGAAGGAAGATTGGTCATCCAAATGTGTAGGTTTACTACATCAAAAGGGGACTCATCTCTCCTCTCATCAAGGGGAGGTTCCCTATAGATATGCTATATATATATATATATAAAGAGAAAATAATATTCAAGGGTAGGACAAACCATCCATCTCTCTTTTTTTAGAGATGATGCATGCAGATCAAAGGAAAAACTCAATGGAAATGATAGAAAGCACTCCTCTTCTTTCAGAAGTACTATTCATCAAACCACAAGAATACTCCTAGTAGTAATAGCAAAATGTAGCAAAGGACGTAATAACCAGCAAATTGAGATGCAACACAAAGTCTCCACCTGAATTGCTCAAGAGTAAGATACGAAGGACAATGAGGGCACAAATTCGTCCCAAGGTACTTTACATAGAAATGAAAAGAAAACACACTAAAGGCAATTATGGGGGCACAAATTCTCTCCACAATTGACTCTTCAGGACACCTTTTTGACTACTTTCACTAATTCTGCTTGTTGAATTAAAAGAACAAAAAATATATCAAGGAAAAAGACATAAGAATAGTTTCCCCAACAACAAAGATATTACAACACAAAGTCTGAAAAGTCACTTGTTTTCTTATTCCAATAAAAAAATATGATCAACAATCTGAGCTCAAAGTCTTAGTAATGCCTTTCAATTTGGGTAGAGTTTTGTTTCTGATTGCCAAAAAGAGATCCATTTACAATAAAAGAGAGTCCCTTATATAGCCTCTTCAAGAAGGACTCAGGAATAGTAACACATCATGTTACATTGAAATCTATTAAGAAGATAGGCTAGAACTTAGGGGCATTTACCCATTTGCTTTTCCCAATGTAGAGAAATAAGTCATGCTATTGAAAGTTTGCATCTTTCAATGTCCATCTGGCGATCTGATCTTTCTTCATCATTCCTCCTTTTTTGGTTAATTGAATCAAGTCCTGGATTTAATTTGTTGTTCTATTCTTTAGTTACTTCCTATCGGTCTTAGCCTTAAAGCCTTTGAATGCATTTGGGTCTGTTGATTACAAGGATCAATGGCTATTTTATGAGCTTTGAAATTGACGTTCGCACGCCTGTCACTACGTTTTCAATAGCTATTTCGCTGTCTTAAATTTGACATCTTCAAGCACGTCACCCCTTGGTCCCTCTTCGACTTTCCTATTTTGCATCCTCCCAAAGGGAAGGTGACCATTTGACTTTGGGGGAGTGTCCTTTAAGTTGGCTATTGAGATTCCCCCGTAAGGGCACCTGCCCTTTGGGGTCCTTTGGTAGCCTTTTATCTTCGACAATCTCTCACAGCTTTCCTACAAACTATTTTCATGAACATTTTCCCATGGGCATTTTCCCCAGGCTTTCTCCATGGGCATTTTCCTATGGACAAAAAGTCTAAAAAAATTTCCCATAGACAAAAAGTCTACAGAATTATTCTATTTTATTTTGTTTGCCTTGGTCTTTGCGAATTCCTTTGAGATTTCTTCCCGCGACTTCTTTCCCAAATTTCTTTAGACTTTTTTTCCAAAGGAATTCCTTCAAAAAAAAAGTTTAAAGGAATTATTCCTTAGTATTTTTCAATTTCCTTAAACAAAATTCCAAAAGAATTTACCTTAACTGTTTCCTTGAAAATGACCCTTTCGAAGGGTGTTTTTGTTGACCAAGTGCCCTCCACAAGGGCACTTGTCCTTTGGGAGGCTTCTTTGAATTTTTGTGTTGAACCACTCCTTTGAACCAAGCTGATGAACCAAGGTGATGAACCAACTATTGAACTATTTGATTGAACCAAAGCATTGAACCACTTGGTTGAACCAAACATTAAACTACATGGTTGAACCAAAATGGTTCAAGCAGATGAACCCTTTGATTAAACCAAGTGAATGAACCAAAGTGTTGAACTACTTGGTTGAACCAAACATTGAACCAACCATTGAACTAAGCTTTGGTTCAATGGATCAAACAAAGCTTTTGAACCAACTTACAAACCATTTGATTGAACTAAAGTGATGAACTTTTGCCGATTGAAATTCCCAGTTGTGTTGAGAGCTTTTGAACCTGTTGAACAAAATGTGTTGAACCTACTATTGATGCTTGATGATGAACATTTTTGATTGAACCCAAGCACTAAACCAATCCCAAAAATGACCAAGTTTTGGAAACTAATTATTTTGATTGAACCCACCTGCAGAAGCCTTTGAACCTATAGAAATGAACCTACCTGCAGAGTCCGTAGATTCTTGAGAAGCTTGAAAAATGAAGAATTTGAATGTCCAGGACAAATTTTGGAAAGGGAAGAGACAATTTTGGTCTGTAGGACCAAAATAGTTCAAATGTTGTTCCAAAAATGAGTGATATTTATGGGGCACAACAAGCCCCTTCCTAAGTTTAAAACTATTTCTAATGGTTTACATTACACTATCAAGCCCATAGACCCTGTACTCTAATTGATAAAATATATTTAGCTTTTAGTTCAGCCCATGGTTAACCTAGACTAAGACCTAATTTTTTAATCAATAATGATATATAGTCAATTGGGATATCCTTATTGGATAAAATTTTAGAAAGGTTTAGGATTAGATTTAGCTATTTATACACATTATTTTTTCCATTTATTATATACAACAAGAGTTAATTATTCATTTTCACTTCTTTACAACCTACTATTCTACCATTCTAATTGAGGAGTTATATCTTAGGGTTTATACTTGGAGAAGAATATTTCCTTGTGTAAAAGTCTTAGATTCTTTGGCCTTTCTTAGTTATCCTCACAAACCATAATAACATATTATGAAGCACTTTTGGCCAAGGGAGAGATTGAGTCTTGATGTGTTCATCTTCAAGGTATCTCTAGCTTTAATCCTTTATTTAAGTAGATAGAAGTAACATAAGTAATGGATTATAAATATATTTATCTCTCCATGCATTAGGGTTTTTACTAGAACATATCTTAATTATTATTCTTTGGTGAATGTTTAATTTTATTTTTACCAACCCCTCTTTATGCCAAAATCTTTGGTGAGCACTAGCTTAGACTTTACTTTACTTTGAATTTACTTTATGAATATGAAAACATAGGACCTAGCTAGGGTTATTCCATGGTTTTTCTTGACTAGAGGCTTTTGAAACCTCTCTAGTGATGTTATTATGGTAAGATATCCCTTGGTTAGGTATAGCAAATTCATCTTGGCCATGACCCCAAATATATAATATATCAAAAATCAAAAATGGACGTAGGATTTATCTTCTCTGAATTAGGATTGATTAATAGATCAGTTGTATTTTGCTTTGCATAAATTCTAGTGAACTCACCATGAATCAATCCCTTTTAGGTTTTCTTTCACCCCCTCATTTTGTCATCATATTATATTTTTCTATTTTTACAGTATTTTATCAAACCATTTAGTATAGTTCTAAAATTATGTGTGCATGTTTAACACGTATTCACTCCAACATGCCTCTATTCTATCTGTGTAGTGTTTTCACCAAATATAGGTTACTAGATCAATTATTTTGGGAATAATATTATTTTTAGCTCCAAATAGACATACATAGTTTAACTAGTTGACTATATCTATAATTCTCTTATTCTAACATATAGGTTTGTAAACATAGTCAAACCATTTGAATTTGTTTATAATTTATTCTCTAGTATAAAAGTTTTACAAACTCTATCACACCAATTAACTTAGTTAAAAAAATTTGAATTAGCATTAAAGCATCAAAACATAAAAAAATTCAATCTAAACATGTTCAATCCCATTAAGGTTAATTTATTTCTCTCTCTATCATTTAAATTTTCTTCTTTCAGTGATATTTTTCATAAGTTTTTAGTCTATAAAACTATAGTCCTACAATAAAATGGGTCAACTTATTTAACATGGTTCTTTAGTCTATCTTATATCTTCAAGACATAGTTGACCTATTAAACTATGTTCTTTTATACCTTGCTTATACATAAGAGTAACCACCCTATCGATTATGTCCTACACTATTTGCATATATTTCTACCTAACCTGACTATGTACTCTTCTCAATAAATTAGTTAACATATATTTAATAGTAATTAATTCACATTTACTTTTCATTTTCTTGCATGCTTAGAGTAAAAAACATTAATTAAATATGTGGTTTTCTAAATTACCATTTTAGTCACACTATTTTTCTCTTCTTTCACACACTAACACATCAATTTTTATTAAAAAAACTTTAAACATTTGTCTTACTGAGGTCTACCTAATTTGATTTCATCACCAATGGGTAAGCCAACTTGGTTTTTTGGCCAAGTATAAACACATGGTTGATGGTATATATTGGCAAATCACTCGACACCCTTATTATTGTGGGATTATTAGTTTAGGGGGTAGGCCCCAATACCAAACTAGTACTATCAATGATATATATCCCTTTTAGTCTAAATGTCCTAAAACTAGACTTAGATTACTTTGTAGTTCCTCACTACAACCAACTTCCTAATCACATTAAAAATAAACTTCATTATAACTTAATAACACTTAAGATGACCAGTTATTTAGCATTTACTTTCTAATTTTTTCTTGCTCTTTGATCATTGTATGTTTTATTTTAAAAATTTCATTAGCCAATATTGGTGTAAGTATATTTTATGTGTTGCAATTCGATCAATCACATTGATCTAATTACATGTGTGCTTATGTTAAGTTTTATTCAAAATTATCTTGAAAAAAATCTCTCTATTTTAGAACACTATATTTTTTTTATCAATATAGTGTCCTAAAAATTGTTTAGCCTTTCTACCTATAATACATAGTCAACATGTCTAATTGTGTCTCCTTATCTTTATGTTCATCCCTTGTCCAAGTAGTACATTGTCAACCTATCTAACTATGTCTTATTATTTCCATAGCCTATTCATTATTTAGTAGTACATTTCTGACCCATATAATTGTGTATTCTCTTTAGCTTGTTTTAAAATTCATCCCTTACAGTACACAATTGACCAACTCAACCATGTCCTCTTATTTTTTTGTTCTATGAATTTTCTTCACATAATCTATTGACCTAGTTGACTATGTATCTATTGGGTGACATTTTTCTCTATCTAGCCAAATTTATCCCTATTTTTCACTCTTGTTTACTAATCTCATATCCTTTCATCAATCATCATGGAATCCCTTATCATAATCTTCTTAGATAACTTGAATCTATTTATACACTACATCAGGTTCTCTTTTATTAATTTCTTTTACTTCCTGAGAGGATCCTCACTCTTGGATTACTTATTTTCCTCCCTCATCTTTAGATTGAAAAATCATTCAAATCACTCCACAAGATGAGATTGGTTGATTAGATCTTTTCATACCTATGAAGATGATTCCCATATTCAAATATCTCACCATAATGTGTGGGAAATTGACAAAATTCCATCAAATAATCCCATAGGGAATATACCACCTAATAACCCTCCTCCTAAAAACATTAACCCAACAATTTATACCACTTATATTCTTACATAGATAGTATAATAAATGAACATAATGCAAACATCTAACACCTCCCAAATTATGCAACTACAACATCATTTGATCAACATGGCTAATCAACCTCTTATTATTCTTCCTCAAAATAATAAAAATTGTATTCCTCCACCTCTTAGATATGTTGTGGGGAATGTCATACCCAAACCTATCAGGAAAAATAAGATGATTCAACACATCCAAAATGAGCCTTTAACCCCTTTCATTATTTATATTGATATTGGTAACATATCTCCAACTATTAAATATGATGGGATTAAAGACCCTACATATTTTATCAAAGCATTTAGAAATAGTTATAAAGAGCAGATCCAAACTAATGTTTTCACCAAAACTAAACTTTTAGTTAAAACTTTCACCAGTGATGTATTAGAATGGTAAAATCAACTTTCTAAACATTCCATATGGCAACTAGAAGATTTAGTTAATCCTTTAGTTAAAGAGCTTCAACACAATGATCTTCCCAAGAATTGCCTTAACCATTTCATCAATGCTAAGCAATCTCCCACCGAATCAGCCCAAGATTTTATCAAATGATGGAAATACTTAGATCATAAGGTCAATCAGAACATGACTAATTATAACTTATTTAAACTCTTTATAACATCATCATTAACTCCTTCACTCTAATACAAGTTTGAAACCTTTACTCCCCAAATGTTAAATGAATATCTTGACCAAGCTAAGAATCAATACTCTTAATGAAACAATTTTAACCTAATACTAAAATCATTAAAGGATATTTTAAACATTCAAATAATGTGATAAGTGGAAATCCTCCTTAACCCAAACTAGGAGTAGCCAAATATGACAATACCCAACCTTATCATACACCACTAATTCTACATAAATGAAACAATTTTTAGTTCCCTATAACCATTTAGTTACCCCAATAATCCCATAAACTAGTATGATACTACTAATCTTTTTTGGTTTCATGCCTATATAGGTCATTCCCATGAAAAATGTAGAGGGATAACAATTTTTTTTGGATCTTATATGCTTGGTGATTCACTCAATCATGAAACTATGATTCAAATCTACCATCAAGATTAAATTAAAGCTTCTTAAAAGAGACAAGCCTCAAAATATCTTATTTTGACAACCAAAAACATTCTCCACATCTAACACTCAATAAGCCAAAAAAAATGTTTGTGTAATTGATGTCTATTATGACTAGTATTACACTATTTCCCAATACATAAATGTAATTACGGTCAATTATCGATGTAAAATGACCCATAAAGATCTTATTTCCAAACTTAAGAAACCATATTTGGAAGAGAAACTTCTCAAAGATACTGCTACTACTCATTTATCTTTAAAAACCAATGAGGAACCATCTCCTCCTTCTAAAACTCCAATCACTTCTCTTCCTCTTAAACATATTTGAACTTCTAAGCCTTGTGCTAGTTCTTATTCTTCTAAAACCCAATGAAAATTATTATAATAACTTAACTCAATCCCTTAAAAAAATCCTTTTATGGATTTATTTCATACCTCTCGTTATCATCATAAATTACTCATGCAATAACATCAATAAATTGAATTCCAAATTACTCTTATAAGAGGAACCATCTTCTCGTGGGTCTCAATCAATAAAAATGTATACCATAAAATCTATTTGTCTTTATTTGAAATCTTTCATAGAGTTATTTGAATAATACATGATCAATGATGAAATTATCTTTCAATCTAATGATCTTCCCCTCTTTATTAAACTATCCATTAATACCACCCTCATTCATAAAGTATTAGTAAATGAAGGGTTTGATGTTAATATGACATCTCTTTGGCTCATCCAACAACTTGGATATAACAAAGATCATCTTAAAAAAACTTGTTTGACATGTCATGGATTTGATAAAACTAATCAAAAGATAATTGATTGTATTTGGCTCCCTCTTACTATTGCAACTAATACTATATGAGCTAAGCTTATGGTCCTCAATTTACCCTTGTCTTACAACATACTCCTAGGATGACCATGAACTCATAGAATAAGGGATATCACCTCTTTTAGAAGCCAATGTTTCAAATTCCTTCATAATGACAAAAGTTATAAATATGAGTCTGATATTAACCCATGGAGTATTCAAATTCCAAATCCTAAATCTCAATAATAGATTCCCACTATTCTAAGGATTAATAGTGCTCGTTTACTTGAATTCATCAATATGAACCTATATTTACATGTCACTCTTAATGATTCTAAGAATTATGAACCTAATGACTTTCAAAATACCTATAACACCACTAAGTTACCTCTTGACATCTTGGAGTGGAAACCTCCTTCTAGATTACCTTGTGATTGTACCATCCTTCTCATAGATGAGATCATTGATTTCCATCCTCCATGCAATGCTCATGAAGAATATTAAATATAATATGAATTAACATGAAATGATTATAGAGTGTATAAATTATTTAAATATCTTTTAATCATGTTTCCATGTAAATTCAATGATTTAGGCATCTCACCATCTGAAGTTCCTCTCAAATCACAAACATGTACAATTTATCCAACTTGTTATGATAACTACATCATGTCCCAAGCTCAATCATGATACTTGGATGTTCAACATTATCATAAAACTCTATCTAAAATGCATGATTTCAATCATGATGTTCATACCATTTTAATAGATTTTAAGTTAGCACCTAAAGGTAATGTACCTCCTACTAATTCTCCACTTCTTGATACCCCTTGGGTGGTGGAATAAATCTTACCCCTCTCACCTCTAGAAATTACATCATATTATATACCTCATACCAAACCAATCATTCTCTCTAATCCTCTCCCATCAATAATGATAATGATAAACCAATTGAATTGGATCACCCTTCTCTAGTTATACCTATTCACGAGATCGCCTTCACTGCAAATGCCATAAATATACATTAAATACATTATTAATATGACCACCATGGTAACAAAATTACTAATCTAAAATTAAGTGTGGAGTATTATGGCCATCTTCCTACTTTTCCTAGTGATGAATCCATCCTCAAATTGCTCCATGCCCAAGAACCTTGACTTCCTTGGCAACATCATAAACTTGGGTATTTCAAATAAAAAACCCCTAATTTTAACAACTTCATCACTATAATTGATCCTAAAACAAAAAAAAATTAATCTTTACCTAATGTACCATATCATTTATATGATGGACATGCTATACTTATCAAGGAAACTACAATAATCAAATATGGCACCCCATCATGCCATCTACCTATAATAGTCTCTAGAGAACATACACTAATTAAATATAATAAATTTAGTTTATTATTTGATAAATATCATGAGACTTTAACTTGGTCCTATGAGTACATGCTTGGTATTCATCCTAGTATATTGGTGCACGATATCATCACCTATCTTGATGCCAAACCCATGAAAAAAAAATAAAAAAAATAATCCCCAAAGTTTCCAATTTATTCCATAAAGAAATAATTAATCTTATTGATTCTAATTTTATTAAACTTATGTAATATTCAAAATGGGTCTCAAACATTATCGCTATCTACAAAAAATCACCATGGCCATTCACATTTGCATCAATTTTTGTAACCTCAATATTTCTTGTCCTAAAGACAATTTATCTTTACCTTCTATAGATGCCATCATAGATTTCACTAATAGATATGAAATTTGGTCCCTTATGGATGGTTTTTTGGGCTATAATCAAATTCACATTTCCCTTTAAAATCAACATAAGCCAACTTTCACCATGGAATAGGGCACCTATTGTTATGTTAAAATGACATTTAGCCTTAAAAATGCTAGAGATACCTATCAAGAGGATATGAATCACATTTTACTTGACCTTATACATAAGATTGTGGAAACATGTGTGGATGACCTCATTACCAAGTCTAAAATCCAAAAAACTCATATTTTTTTATCTTTTTATCATCTTTGATCACCTCATAAAATAAAAAGTTAGACTAAGCCCCTAAAAATGTGTATTTTTTATCACATCTAGAAAATATCTATGGTTATTAGTCTCTCTTCATGGTATTTATGTTATTCCTACTAATATCAATGTTATTTTCAACATGAGCATTCCTCATTCCATTCTTGATATTAGCACTTACCTTAGAAATATTGGGGAAATAATATGATTTATCCCCAAAATGGATTATCACATCTATTATGTTAATTCTCTACTCAAGAAAAGTAATGTTATTGAATGGATGAATCATTTTTATAAAGTGTTTTACAATATGAAAGAATTTTTTCTTCATCCACCCACCCTTTGTCCACCTTCTAACAACTTTACATTAATCTTATATACTTTTTCCACACCCATATCAGTTGGGGTAATGCTTAACGAAAAATATGATACCATAAGATATTATTTCATCTATTATATTAGTCTAGGTCTTATTGACTATGACAATTTTTATACAAAAGTAGAATGTGATTTCCTTACTATATGTTTTGTAGCTAAAAAGCTCTCTCATTATATGATTTACCAAACAACTTATATTATCATTCATTTTGATCCATACATCACTTCTTATCTAAATCCTTTCTTCTTGGAGATATAATAAGCAAGTGGAAGGTCCTTCTAATCCAATTTTATCTCCACATTATTACACAAAAATATATCAAAAGATAAATCATTTCTGACCAACTCATAGAAGCTCGTATACATGATACCAATCACCTTCAAGGTAGTCTCCTCAATGATAATATTATATATTAAAGGTCTTAATGAGGTTATCTCTCTTAAATATTGCATATATAATTTAAATTACTAATCTTGAATTAAGTAATCATGAATATTCCTCTATCTTTACCAATACTACTAAATCTAAAGTAGTCATCAAAGAACTACCTGACATCAACATCAATCTACATGAATATATGTGCAAACTTAATTTTTGATGGTATGAAATGATTTAAAGGAGCTAGGGTAGGTTATATAATCTCTATTCATATTTTTAAAATTATTAATTTGGCATTTTGACTTACATTTAATGTCACTAAAAACTTGGTATAATATGAAGCATTAATCTTAGACATGAGAGTGGCACTTGATTTAGACATTACATATCTACATGATTTTGGTGGCTCCAAACTCATATACTAATAAGTTAATGGTGATTATCAATGAAAAGGTGAAAAACTTATTATTTATCATCAAATAGCCACTACCCTTTCCAAACAATTCAATTCTTTTACCATCAATCCCATCCCGAGAGATCAAAATTATATCATTGATTCACTTACTTCTTCATCATCATTATTTCATCCACACCAAGTTCTTACTAGTTTTACATTTATTATTAAAATAAAATAGTACCCATCTTCCATTAAATCATAATATTCTCTTATCTTTCATATTAAGGTTGTCACCATTTGATAGAGCATGTGGTACAAAGACATCTTCCAATTCCTTGAGCATAAAACCTATTCTATGAACATGGATTCCCAAGAAAAAAATTGAATTCACAAACAAGATTTAAAATGTGTATTTAAATATAAAATCATTTATTATCATAAAACTCAAGGTACCCTACTCCACTATGTTATGAAAGAATAGGTTCCTCCTCTCCTTGAACAAACACATGGGGGAATTTGTAGTGGTCATTGTAACATACATGTTAAAACATGAAAATGATTATGTATGGCTTAATTTTGGCCTACTCTTGAAAATGATGCTATCAAGTATGCTAAAAAGTGTAGTATTTTATAACTTCATGATTCTAGCCAAGCTCTAAATTGTGGAGTCTCCTTGGCCATTCTCATTATGTGGATTAGATGTTATAAGCAAAATACCTAGATCATAGGATGGGCATGCCTTTATCATCACAACTACCAATTTCTTTACCAAATGGGTCAAAGCTATGCCTCTTTTCAATATCACCAGAACCACCATTTCTAAATTCATACTCCATTAAGTAATTTTTTAATTTTGATTTCCCCATAATATCATTTCTAATAATTACAATAATTTTAAAAATAAAGATATCAAACAACTCTATGCTAAATTCAAAATCTCTCATAAATTTTCCACACCCTACCATCTAAAATACAATGGCCATGTTGTGGCTACTAAAAAAATACTCAATAAAATTATCTAAAATTCAATCTATGAAACCTTCATGGATTGAAATATTAATCTATATACCTCTCTTTAGGCCTGTTTAACTAGCATACACATTTCCACTAGGGCAACACCATTTTTGCTAGCCTTTGGTTATGAATCATTCCTCCCATTATAAATTGAGCTTCCCTCTCTAATTATATGTCTTCATGGTATCATACCTGATGAATAGTTATGCAAGGCTCATCTTCATGCTCTTGAACTTCTTGATGAACATCATATTTTTACTCTATATAATAATCACTAATACAAGGCTCATATCATTAAACAACATAACAAAAGGGTTAAAGTCCATAATTTTGATATTAGTGATCTTGTCCCTAAATTATAATACACACATGATAAAGAGGGAAAATATGCCCAAAAATGGTGTGTCCATTATTAAACTACATACTTGGTCCTAACACATATTGCCTTCAAACTAATGAAGGCCATATTTTCAAACAACCCACCAATGTACAATTTTTAAATAAATATTTTATTTTGATCTTCCCCCTTTTATCTTGATTTATATTTTCTATCCTACTAACACTTTTTGTAATATTATACATAGGTCTCACCCTTTGCAACATTATCCTCTTTTCACAAACCATAATTCCTTCTTTTGGTCCCTTGGTTTTTCTTTCTCATGGGTTGCATTGTAAAATTGTCGATAGGACTTGGTCTTCCTCATGGCTTTCTTTCACTATTATTATCTTGTTACTTTCCAATGATTTTTTCACCCATTGGATTTTTATTTTTTGATTTCTAGTGTAAAACCATGGATAGGACCAAAAATTCCTCATAAATACCATCTTTATCATGTTTTTTTGTCCATGATTTGTTCACCCTTTTGGGTTTCTATTTTATGAGTTTTAGTGTAAAACCATGAATAGGACTAGGCCTTCCTCATAAAATTGCCATCTTTAATTATTCAGTGTTCCTTTTATATAATGTTTTAGCAATGGTTGCAATTTTATGATCCCTTGTTATTATCTTTAGCTTTTAATTCTTTTTTACATAAACATTGCACAATAAGCTCTACTAGCACATTTCCCTACACTTCCAACATTCTTATGATAAGGAATCACACTTTCATGTCACTGTATCCCACTTTCACCTTTGTCACATTTTTTGTAATTTGAAGAAATTTAAACTTTTTCATGTTTCATTGCTCTTGATTTATTTTACTTTCATTTGACTCTAGATAAACCAAGGTTGAAGTCAATATATCACATTTATTTCACTTGAATTAATAAGACTCGTTGACACCATGTTATCTTAGTTCTCTTTATTAGTAACCAAGTCTAAAGTATTGAAATGATACTCATCTTTAGCACCCAAAATTGGTTATATGAATCCATATGAAGTAAGAATAGAAAAATCCATCAAAAAGTTAAAATCCAAATCATTTGAAAAAAAGGAAATGATCAAAAGGTAAGATACAAAGTCAAAATGAAAAATCACACCAAATGATGTGATTAATAACACATCTCCTACTTCCAATCAAATCTCAAACTCCAAAGTTGGCCTCACAATAGAGATGAGGTCCATTGGGGTATGGTAGTCTATTATATTATAATAGGATAATTTAAAATAATCTATGGTGCTACCTACTTTCTCACACAAGTACCCAATCTTCGCATTAGATTGATGACTCTATAAGGGGTCCTAAGGAATGAGGAAAACATTATTGGAAAGTAGGTACATTTTTATTTTTGTGCATATAGCCTCCATGGTATGCTATCCATACTTCATTTATTGACCTAATATTTGTGTGCCTAAAGGTTTTTTAGAGTCCTTAATGTTTAAAGTCCTCTTATTTTGAAAAACCTAATTTGAGTGTCTTGACTTTGATAAAGAGTTTCTCTACCTTGATTTTTACTTTATTTTCCCCTCCACCCATTTCATTTCTCCCCTTGATAGGAAAGTGTGATCCTAAATCTATTTTACCACTTCTATATTCCCTCTTCTTCCCTCCCTACAAAAATTTTATCACTATTTTTTTCATCTTTATCTATCTTTAAAATAAAAAATATATTGGAACACAAATAGATAGTGAGAGGGGGGTGAATTAGTATATCAATTAAAACTAGTTATTTAAATACTTTCAATGTAGATTAGAATATATATGTAGATCAAATAAAATATTCAAATATAATACATGCACAAATACTCATGACACCATTTTTGTACATGGAAAACCCAAAGGGAAAAACCACAGTGAGAATAGCTTCTAGAAACTACTCTTCTATTCTAGCTTCACAATTCAAAGCCTCACTGGTAAAACCTCACTAGTTATATTTAAGGACACTAATCCTAAGGAGACACCAATCCTATAGTTTAAGAGCACCAATTCTAAGGAAGCACCAACTCCCTAACTAATCACCAATTCAACTTAACCTCACTGGTTACAATGTTTTAGGGCACCAACCCTAAGGAGACACCAATCCCATAACTGAGCACCAAATTAACATGTTTGATGGTACTAACCAATCGGATATATGGAGTTACAACTCTAGTATACAAAATAGATTCATAAATTAATCATACTTTATTCTCTATGTTACAAGTCTAATATGTAACTACTCATGTTTTTAACATTATCTCTATGTGCCTTTCTTCCTCTCTACTCCTCTATCTGTGTGTCTGTATATGTATCTATTTGACACACTTCATCTCTCTCTCTACAACCCCTTCCTTTCCCCTCTACCCTCCAATTCTCTATCTATATTTTTTATATTTAAAACAATTAAAATAGCTCCAACAACTTTTCCTTTGTCTTAGATATCATATTTATAAAAAAATTACATAGGGTTTGCTTCTTTTCTATGTTCACACTTGGAATATAACACATCATTCCAATTCTAGACTCTAGTTCATTATGAATTAGAATGTAATTTTCCTGCATCTTGATTCCATTCATCATGCCATAATCATATATCTCTTTACTATTTATAGCATCTGCTAGACTGAAGTTTTGATGCACATGATTTTTAATGTAGATTTGATTAGTTGGATCGATCAATCTCATTATTTGTGTCAAGATATAGAGCTTATATGCAAGTTCCTGCATATTCTTAAAAATAACCATTTATTTGGACATGAATTTAAATGTCAGTCACTGATCTTGCCTTTGGCACCATGATATGATTATCTCTATTAAATTTGCTCAACTTTAAAATGTGTCCATTTTATCACCTTCCAATAGGCTCACATTATCTATTAGATCTTTGTACACTTTTTAACTTTAGCTTTGTCATCTTTAAAACACACTTATTGATCTTCCTAATATGAGCTAATATGTGTCATTGGATTTTAAAATATGCAATACCTTTACATTAAATTGGTCATTAAACTTTGACAATTTGACTTCATCTCACTGATTCCTATATCTTTAGATCATTTTCACTCTATCAATTTTATCAAACCTACTTGGTCTTTAACTCATCACTGTGTTGATAGACCTTGATCACTTTATAGAATTTGAGTCTATTTTCTCTATTATATCTCCTTTACATGATCACCCACTCACCATAATATCTTCTAACAAGATTGATCTTTATATTTGATAGGCTCACTCTCATTGGTCCTCTATTTGATAGACTCATGTAATCATAACACTTGGAATTATAACATTCACTTAGATGGACCTTTAACACTTTTAATTCATCGTGATCTATTATATATCTAATGTATAAATAAGTATGGACCATTGATATTATAACTAGATCAAACATTAACCTTTGACAAGCTTATGTGCATTTAGTTTATATCTAACAAGATTTTTGAATGTGACACTTGTCTATAACACATTTACTTAGAGGAGCCTTTGATAATTTGAAATTTTGTTTTACTGGATCATCTACGTACAATGAAGCACATTCTATTGATTAAGCTCATACATAATATAAATTCTAAGACTTAGGAAATATTAAGTCTTTTCAACACTACTCGATCCAATAATTTCTAGGTCAAGGGGCTAGTTCCATAATGACAATAAAGGTTTAAGTTATAACTTAAGCTACTGGGTCCAGGCTATATCTAGTCACCATAAAAAAAATTTGCTTGTTGATGCCATGACTAAACCATTAGGATTTTATTGAGAAACTCTATCTATTTTAAGAGATAAATAAATTAATTATGAGCTCATTCCTTCTCCTCTAAACCTATAGACCGTATATTCAAGATGATCATGAAAAACCCATAAAGGATACTCTATCTGTTTGACTTTAAACATCCATAATTGGTCTATGTAAAAGCATGACAACTTTGAATAGTGTAAATATGAAACATGCTCTTCTCTCCATCAATCTTGCTTGATATTTTTGGCATGAATGATATCCATAGTGTCCCTTTTGACATCAATAACAAACATATTACCAATAATCTACCCCTTTGACATTGATGTAAAACTAAATGCTTTGATGTAAACATAATGTTCTAAGCTTCTACTAATTTGATCCTTCTCCAACATTTATTGCATTGGCTTATGATGAGTATGAAATAAATATGTTCATCAAACATGCTCCCCCTTAGGCAATGACATATTTTACTAAACTCATCTTGGACACTTACGCTACTTGTTTAACATTTGCACTTTCTACTCTAAACTTTTACAAAGAGCATTTTATCTTTTTCTCCCATAGAGAGCATTTACACTTTTTCTACCCCTTTGACATCAATGGAAAAGGGAATATTTCTTATTGTTTGTCCAAATTATCTCTCCCTTTATCCTATAAAGGATTTTATCCAAGAATATGAAACCATCAACTCATTAGAAACTTTCACAACATACATACATGAGTTGCCTTTTCTCTTCTTCTTCTAGGAATTAATAAAGATTGTATGGTCCTCACCTTGGACTTAGAATCTATCACTAGTATCCAGCAATGTGATGTAGGATCTTCCATATATGATTAGTATCCTTCTCTATCAAATTTTTTTTATATTCTAATCGTAGGACTTGACCAATTATAAATCTCTTCTAGTCTGAGCCTTCTTGATCTTGACAGACTAAACAATCTATCTCCTCCTTACACTATGCATAGCTTCTCAATATATTCATGTTATCTAAGTTATATCCAACTTACTCCATGCTCCATCTTCGCACCAAGGGACTCTTTATAACACATCATAACTTCATTTAACACATGTGTCATCATTTTACACATGTTTTCTGAGTTTGGTGACCCAACTTCTTTACACAACCCAAGATACACAATGTCAAGGGTTTTTTGCATTAGAACCCTTATGAAAAATTAATCCATAGACCATATATATGAGATATACTCCAATAATCTCATTATGTCATATTGAAACACTCATTCTATCCTTATATACACTGTATACACAACAATTGACTTGGTTTGATCAAGTCATCATCATAACCTACTTGAGTTCATTTATAGAAGACATCAATTGATTCTCCGTGTAAAATGGGTCTCCTAAAAAGCATATATAGTGACACCTTACTTCATAATGTTATATAATAATGTGAAACTAGGAGTTTCCCATAACTCCTCATATTCCTTCTCTTCCTTGCTCATCTTATGTTTTCTATATTGCAGATATTTTAGAGTCATATGTTGATGGAAAATATCTTAGGACCTTTTTGAAAATGATTGATTTTTTTATTTATTTTCCAAGGCCTTTGATTGCATTGCCTATTTCATCTACCTTGAGAAGGTAGTTTTCAATCTTCTCTTCTTCAGTCATTTTAAGACTCTCAAACATTCCTATGTATTTTTATAGCTTGGCCTAATTTACATTATCATCACCTTCATATATTCTCTTCAACTTGTTATACAAATATTATGCATTTTTACAATGCATCACTTTAAAAAACTCCAATTTGGATAACCATAGAGAATAGCATTCTTTGCCTTGGCATTGCTCTCATATGACTTCTTGGTAGCTTGATTAGTAAGAGTTATAGAAGGGGTTATATATCCATTTACTACAGACATCCATACATCAAATCCTAATGAGGATAAGTATGCTTCCATTCTTATGCTCCAAAATTCATAGTTAGATCCATCAAAGAGAGGTACATTATTTGATGAAGATCCTTCTTGACTAGCCATTATGTTCGTTATTGCAAGATCTACCTGAGTTGATTAAGCTTGTTTCAAGGAACCCTAGGCATTAATAATAATTATTAGGACACAAATAGATACTAAGAGAAGGGGGTGAATTAGTTGATCAATTAAAACTAGTTCTTTAAATACTCTCAATGCAGATTAAAATATATGTGTAGATAAAATAAAATATGAATAGATAATACACACACAAATACTCATGACACCAAATTTATACATGGAAAACCCAAAGGAAAAAACCATAGTGAGAGTAGTTTCTATAAACTAATATTCCAATCTAGCCTCATGGTTTAAATCCTCACGAGCAAAACCTCACTATTTAGATTTAAGGACACCAATCCTAAGGAGACACTAATCCCATAGTTTAAGATAACCAACTCTAAGGAAACACTAACTCCCTAAATGATCACCAAGTTAGCTTAATCTCACTAGTTAAAATTTTTAAGGGCACCAACCCTAAGGAGACACCAATCCCCTAACTGAGTACCAATTCAGCTTGTTTGATGGCACCAACCAATTAGATCTATGGAGATATGACTCCAATATACAAAGTAGATTGATAAATTAATCATACTATATTCTCTCTATTACAATTATAATCTATAACTAATCATATTATACATATTATGTCTATGTGCCTTTCTTCCTCTCTGCTCCTCTCTCTCTATGTATGTATATGTATCTACTTGACACATTTCATCTCTCTTTACAACCTCTTATTTCCCCCTCTATCCTATATTTTTGTGTCTATATATATATATATATATATATATATATATATATATATATATATATATTGACATAATTTTAATGGCTCCAACATCTTTTCTTTTGACCTAGATATCATATTTATAAATAAATGATCTTTAGTGTTCTTCTTCTCTGTGTTCACACTTAGACTATAATACATCATGCCAATTATAGACTCTAGCTCATTATGACTTGGACTATAAGTTTATCACATTTTTATTCCATGTATCATGATGTAATTACATTCCTCTTTAATATCAATATAATTTATTAGACTCAAGTTTTGAATTACAGGATCTTTAATGTTGATTTGATCTGTTGGATCAATCAATCTCATTATCTGTGTTGAGATATAGAGTTAATGCACAAGTTCTTGCATGTTCCTACAACTAAACATTTGTTTGGACATGACTTTAAATTTTCATCATTTATCTTTCCTTTGGGACCATGATATGATGGTCTCTATTAAATTAGATCAAATTTAAAACATGTATATTCAATCACCTTCTGATAGGTTCACATTATCCATTTTATCTTTGTACACTTCCAAAATTTATCTTTTCATATTTAAAATGCACTCATCAATATTATTGATCTAAGATTTTGTGTTATTATATTTTAAAAGATGCATTGCCTTTACCTTGACTTGATCATTAAACTTTGACACTTTGACCTCATCTCTCCACTTCCTATATCTTTGGATCACTTTCAGTCCATCAATCTTTTTGAACTTGCTTGATATTTAACTCATCACTATGTCAATATACCTCAAGCACTTTATAGCATTGGATTCCATTCAATCTATTATATCTCCTTTGTATGATCAACTCAACATTTTTTAGTTCTTTTGATAAGCTCAATATTTATGTTTGATAGGCTCACTTTCATTGGTCCTCTATTTGATAGACTCATGACACTTGGCATTAGTAAATTCACTCAAAAAGACCTTTGACACTTTGAATTTATCATTCTCCATTGGATCTCTAATATTTGATAAACATAAACCATTGATCTTCTAACTACATCAAACTTTTACCTCTACTAAGCTTACACTCATTAGCTCTTTATCTTACAAGCTCTGTGAATGTGACACTTGTCACTAGCATGTTTTTGATAAAGTAAGGTGGCAAACTAGGGGTGAAACCCTATACAGTCAACAAAGACAAGAAGGAAAACAAACAAAAAATGCCTTCAAAGAGATGATGGCATAGCTGAGAACAATAGATAGAAATAAAACACAAGCCACGGGAAGACCAGAGTCAGAGAGGTCTCCCCTTACATAACTATTGATTTGATAAGATCATTGAGTTTCTCATTATCCACATTGTCATCATACCCAATATTACCCACCACTTCTAGCATAGACATGTTCAATAGAATTGTATTACGGAGCCCTTTGGTGAAGACCTTCTCCAGCATCTGAATGTGGTCCTTTAGGGCCCCAATTTTAGTTTTCCAATTACTCTCATTCTCCGTGCCCTCACCAGCTTCCTCAACATACATTTTCCCTTTATTGTTAGCAATTCCCATAGTGTCAGCACCCTGCTCCTCAGTAACCTCAAAATCCCTAGTAGCCTACTTCCCTCCAGTGTCCTCCAAAATTTCTTAGATTTCCAACTCCTCAGACTCTTCCTCCTGGGTTGCTTCTTTCGAAGCACTTTTTGAATAATCAATCAGTATGGCCTTTGGGGCTCGTTTACCAGCAATTCGCCTTGACCTTCACACTCCAGAGGGGAATCCTTCCTTATTAATTTTGGAAGGCTTGTGAGATTTTCCACCTTGGCCCCCCGTGGCCCTACCCAGATTCGTATGGGTCCCTTTCGTAGTCTCTTTAATATTTAAATCCTCTTCATCAACCTTTCTCTTCTTGCCCTTCTTGCTCGCAAAGGAGCCGAGGGTATCAACAGAGGTCTTTTCAGGGTCATAAATACACCTCATTCCTGACAAGTCATCTCCTTTTGAATGATCTCCCTAATGTTTAAGGGAATATGAACACCTTGTCACCACACCCTCCAACCTAAAAATTGCTGCCCAAGGTTGGCACAAGCATCAACGACCCTGTTGCCTTCTCTGTAGGTATGGGAAATCTCAACTTCAAAATTTTTTTATAAAAGAAATTAGATATCATTAATGATGTCTTTTAGCTTGATTCCCATGTTTGAAGCTTTATTAACGGCATCTATGACCATCTTAGAGTCTCCTTGTATATTCAAGTTCTTTATTCCTAGGGATATAACTAACTTTAATCCCCATAGTAAAGCCATTGCTTTAGCATAGTTGTTGCTCTGGCATCCAATTCCACTAGCATAGACATCAAACATCCATCCTTTATCATTCTTTATAATTCCTCCACTATATTTACCATCCAACTTGGATGCCCCATCAAAGTTGAGTTTCATCCAGTTAGGTTTAGGGGGGATCCATTTAGTATTAAGTCTCTGTAGAATTTTGGAGTTATTATACCTAGGGATCTGGTTTAAAACCTTCCATTTGGTTACAATTTGTCTTTCAATTTGAGATAGGGGTTTCTCCACAACACGAATATTAGTTGTTGTAACACTTTCCATAATGGTCTTAGCAAAGGAGTTAAACACTTGAGAAGCATTTCTAGCAGTGTCCCTGAAAATTCTATGATTGCACTCTTTCCATAAAGTCCAACTCAAACATGGCAGAGCTTGCTTCCATAGTTCCATAAGCCAGGGATGTGTGAAGTTTGGGTTCTAGCTAAGAATTAATTCTTTAAGATCAAAATTGTAGACCCATTCAATACAAAAGTTGTTAAGTATTGTGCCCCATAATTCCTGGGCAAACTCACAGTGGATAAAGAGGTGTGAAACTAATTCCTCTTTTGATCCACACAAGAAACATATGTTAACCAAAGTAAACCCTCTCTTTTGAAGGTTATCATGAGTAAGGATTTTGTTATGAGCAATAGCCCACCAAAACATGTTAATTGTTGGAATAAGTTTATGATTCCAAACCTTTTTCCATACATCTTTATTCTAAGCTTCAAGAATGAGCAAACGGTAAGTAGATTTGACAGAGAATGATCCATTCTTATCTAGACACTAGTATTATTCATCCTCCTAGGGAAAGAGAGGGATTTTGATATCTTGAATGCACTGCTAGATCTCCCAAACTCTTGAGAAAAGCTGAAGCTGGTGCACACATCAATTCAAAATATTTTTCCAACTCCTCATCCCATTGTTATTTTCCATATAATCACTGACCCTATCTCCAAAAAATTGGGTAGTCAAGTCAACAATCTCTCCATAGTTTCCCTGTGTGATGAGAGCCTTGTCCTTTAACCAGATATCATCCCAAAATTAAATATGCCGGCCATTTCCAAGTTTCTATCTAATTCCCTGTTTGAGAAGGCTTATACTTTTTAGCATTTTATTCCATATCACAGATCCTTGGGGTAATCCCATCTATTGAAGAAAGTTGGAATCATCAATGCTATGCATGTATTTGGCATACATTATTTCCCCCCAATCATTGTTTTTATGGATCAGGTTCTGACTAAATTTTGAGAGAAGGGATTTGTTCATGTTCTTGATGGACCTAATATTAAGTCCACCATGAGATTTTGGAAGACACACTTTTTCCCATCTAACTAAAGGCATTCTCTGTTTGTCTTCCACTCTAGTCTAGAAAAATTTCCTTTGGATTTGTTCCAGTTTCTCAAAAAAATATGTAGGGATTTTAAAAAGAGACAGGAAGTGTGTAGGAATACCTTGTAGTGAAGCTCAAAGAAGTTGCAGTTTACCAACACCGTTGAGTAGTTTCCCCTTCCAACCAAGAAGTTTCCCCTGCATTCTTTCCACAATTCAATTCCAAAATCTAGGAGATACCTCTTTGACCGAGAGTGGGAGACCCAGGTAGGTAGTTGGTAGGCTAGCTTCAACACATTCTAATATATCAATGATTATATGTCTAAGTTCATTAGGAGTGTTGAAGAAATACACATTGCTTTTCTGGAAATTTATCCTTTGTCTTGACTCTCTGGCATAATTATTTAAGATAATCTTCCATCTTCTAGCTTCAATCATTGATGAGATGCCAAAGAAGATGGTATCATCTACAAACTATTGTACCACCATAGGATGAAGGGAGGAGGCAGGTTTGATGCCCACTAGCTTTTTTGAGGCTATATCTACTTGTATGTATCTTTCTAGTGCCTCAGCCATAATGATGAATAAGTACGGGGATAGAGGGTATCCCTAATGAATTCCTCTTGATGATGATAAAAACCATCTAGGAACACTATTAACCAGCACTGAGAATTTTGTAGAAGAGACTACGTTCCATAACAAGCGAGACATTTTATCATTAAACCCAAATTTTTTGATCACTTGGAACAGAAAAGTCCATGAGACTCTATCATAAGCTTTAGAAATATCAAGCTTCAGAGCCATCTTAGGGATTATGCTCTTATCCATGGAGTGAATAGTCTCATGTGTGGTGATCAAAACATCTAGAATCTACCTGCTCGAGATGAAACCTTTTTGAGTAGGAGAAATAATTTTGTCTAGCAAAGTTGAATCCTCATGACCAACATTTTAGTACATAACTTATACATAGTGTTGCATAGATTAATGGGCCTAAAATCAGTGAGGTATGAAGGTTGTGATTGTTTAGGAAAAGGTACTATGAAGGTATTATTAACTTATTTCAAAAGTTTACTTGATTTGAAAAAATCACGCACAGCAGCTGTGAGGTCCGCTCCTACTATCTCCCAATATTCCTGAAAGAATATAGGAGGAAAGCCATCACGACCCAGGGCTTTAAAAGCACCCATGGAGAATAAAACAACATGGACTTCTTCCTTGGATATAGGCTTTAACATCTCTAGATTAACTTCTTTCATTATCAAACAGGGGATTTTATCAATAAATTGATTCATAGGTCTATCAATTCTATCATTATTATTTTCTTCCATAAGAAAATTCTAAAAGAAATCCCTAGCTTCTTCCCCTATTTCATTATCCTCAGTAATAATGTCACCATTATATAGGACAAGCTTAGTTATTTAGTTGGCTTTCCTATGTTTCATAGTTGAGAGATGAAAAAAGGTAGTGTTCCTATCCCCCTCTTTAAGCCACTGAACACGGGATTTATGTTTCCAAAAAACCTCTTCTCTTTCCATAAGATTCTTCCATTTTGAAGATAGGATATTCTCTTCTTCTAAAGTGTCCTCAGATTCATCCCCTTGATCTATCAGTTGCTGTATATCCTTGAGCTTTGCCACTATATTTTTCTTCTACTAGAAGACCTCCCCAAAGTTGTATCTATTCCATCCATGAACTTCTTGTTTAATGTGTTAGAGTTTCTTGACTATTCTAAACATAGGAGTACCTTGAATAGGAATTTTCCACCATTGGGCCACCATTTGTCTAAAGTCTTTGTGTTTGATCCACATAGCTTCACAATGGAATGGGGAAGGTCCAGAATGTCCCTGTTCTCTCCAACTGAGGAAGATCAAGCAGTGGTCAGACATGGTTCTAGGGAAAGCCTGCACCTGCATATTATGATAATCCTTCTAGTTGATTGATATAAGAAATCTATCTAATTTAACCTAAATCATTTGATCTCCTCTTCTTCTATTGGTCTAGGTAAAATTTTAGTTTTGCAGCTCTATGTCCAATAATCCCCAATCATTGATGAATTCAACAAAGTTGAACATGTTGTCTAAGTAATCCATAATTCCACCCTATTTTTTAGAAGGGTATAGAGAAGTGTTAAAATCTCTGGCTAACATTCATCTAATGTTCTAGGTATTATTCCTAAAACTGCTCAGGTCTATCCATAATTTCTATCTCAAAGCTCTGTTATTCGATCCATAGACATTGATCAATGACCAGTTCAAAGATTTCATATAAAAATTGGTAATCAAGAAGTGTTTATTATAAGCCATAAGAGACCCCTAGATTTTAGCACTATTTCACATAGTGACAATCCCCGCTGAAGCCCCTTCAATAGGGCTAATGCAAAAAGCTGCCTTCGGCCATATATAGGCAACAATTTTTTGTAAAATTCTCCTCATTCATCTTGACTTCTTGAAGTAATAAAATATCTAATTTATTATCTAAAATGCAGTTTTTAACCTCAAACTACTTTGAGGGACTATTAAAGTCCCTCAAGTTCCAAGATAATATTCTCATTTAAAGGGTTTGGGGGGTTGGGTCTCTAGTGTATTCTATTTACCATTGGAAATCTCCCTAACAATCTCTCTTTGTCTTGTTTCTCTTAGGGTTGCCTCCCTTGTTTGGGCTCAGTGCCAACATCTATATATTTTTTACCTTTTCAGTTCATTTTCTTTGGGGTAACCATTCCTCCTATTCATTACTACCGCTTTGTCCTATTACACCTATTATTAAGTAGTTTCCTACTTGGTCTCTGACTTCCAGAGCATGGAAAATGTCTGTATTTAGCTGTGGGTCTACTTCCCCTTTAGTGGGACTTTCTGGAGCTACTTCTTCTTGTCCAAATCCTGTAACTTTGTCTTCTTCATTGACTTCCTCTATCAAAAGGTTACCTCTTTCTCCTTAGACATATTAGTCTATTTTTTCTAGAGGGTTGGCTGTGTTAAATATAGCCTTTTGACTATCAGCTGATACTATATTTTCCTTTGGGATAGTTTTTCCCTCACTACTAGTGATATCCTCCTTTCCCATCTCCTCCTCTCCCTTTTCTATGTTGTCAGGATTTTCCACATTACTCTCTATTTCCTGCTTGCTATTATTTTTATAATTGAGAGGCTGATCCTCCCCTTCAATCTGGGAATCATCTTTCCTCCCCTTTTGCTTTGTTGTGCATTATGTCATTAAATGTCCCTTTCTCTTACATATTTGATAAAAAGTGGTAGCATTTTCATAAGTGATCGGCTAAGTCTAGGTCCCATATTTAGAGTTTAGCTCTATGGTCATAGGGAGAGTCTTATTTATTTCAACATTAACACAAAGTCTAGCGTACACACATCTAGACTTTATTCTAGTTGTATGATATGTAGTGACATATTGGCCAATAGAATTGCCAATAGCTATGAAAAAATTTTCATCCCAAAATTCCAAAGGGAACCCTGGTAGTCTTACCCAAGTAGGAGCAGACTTATTAAGGTCTAAGTTAGGATCAAATCCTAGTTTCCATGAGCATAGGGTAAGAAAATGTGGGCCATACAGCCATGGTCCTCTAGCAAGAGTAGCGATCATGTCCTCCCTTTTTGTAAAACTAAAAATTAATAGGCCTCTTGCCATAGCAGTGATTGAAACACTACCCTTAACTTTCCACCTAGATAGAACCCATTTCCTAATCATTTTGATACTAGGATAGAAAGAAAAAAACTTACCTACCAACGCAAGGTCTATGGATGCCATGATTTCCTCCACCAAATCATTTGGGATATGCAGGGCCATGCCCTCTGAGATAATAGGGAGGGTCATCATGCTTTTTAAGGGGCACATCTTTTCACCTATAAGTGCCTTCTTCCATCTGTTGGATGGAATATCCACTACCATATTTCTGAACAGATCCCCAGAGGCACTACCACCAGCACTGTCCTCCATTAGATTCGTGATCCCACTAGTCACACTCAGGGGGCCCAACTTGGTGGGAAAAAACTAGTTTCAAATGTTGTCCATGCGTAGCCATTTCAAATGTTCACTTGTTAGTAACATGTTTAATCAGAGGAGCCTTTGATGATTTGAATTTCTTCACTTCATTGGATCATCTGAATAAAATTAATAACATCCCATTGATCAAGCTCAAATATAACATAAAGTCTAAGAGTTAGGAAATATTAAGTCCTTTGAACACTAGATGAGCCAATAATTACTAGGTTGATGTGCTAGATTCACAAAAATGACAAAGGCTTAAGTATAACTTAAGATACCAGGTCCAGGCTACATCTAGTCACTATCAAAATATAACTTTATTTATTGATGCCATGGCTAAACCCTTAGGGTTTTAATAAGAAACCCTATCTAGTCTGAGAGCTAAATAAATCAATTATGAGCACATTCCTTCTACTCTAAACCTGCAGACCATATATTCAAGATTCTCATGAAAACCCCATAATGGAACTTCTATTTATTTGACTTTAAACATTAATAAATGGTTTTTATAGAATCATGACAACTTCACACAGTGCAACTATGAAGCATGCTCTTCTTTCCATCAATCTTGGTTAATATTTTTGACATTAATGACATCCATAGTGTCCCTTTTAACATCAATGATAATAATATTGCCAACAAAAACATGCTTGAGTGACTATGGATTACTTCTTTACATAATTGCTTTATATTTTTATAATTGACATACTTTATTTTACCATTTTCCATTGTTGTATTTAATTTTTTTGGACACTTGAGTCCATTTATAATTTCATGTCCTTTTTCTATTATTGAATGAGGTTGTCTTGTTACTTCTCACTCACCAATTTTATATTCTCTTTCATGTACTTTTTCCATTCATGATTGAGTAAGGATTGTTAATCCTCACTCATCATTATTATTTTACCTTTTTCTTGTCCATGTTTGTTTAAGTAAGGATTGTTAATGCTTTCACATTGATGTTTGATTACCATTTTTGACATTTATCCTTGGTTTTACTTGGTGAGTTGGCCTATATTACTTAAGGTTTACTTTTTAAATTTTTTCAGTCTTTAGTAGCCTTGGATTTTTGGTTACCAAATTTAATCCAAAATTTTGACTTGGTCATTTGGTCCTAACTTAGAATTTGTCACCCCAACTTACCAAAGTTTAAAGTACATCTTATATACACCATGTGAGTTATCTTTTATTTCCTGCATTTATTTATTTTTACTCTTTAGTTTTGTATCCTTGGGTTTGTCGAAATAATCATCTATACCCTCTAAGACAAAAATTGAAAACACAATAGACAAACATCCCATGATAAAGGTAACTCAAGGTATCAATACATTACTTTTAGTTTTAGTTATTTCCCTTTCCATAATTTACTTTTAGTTATTTTATGCTTTAAAATACTACAATTTATTTAGCTTCAACATTGTGTGTTGTTATGTTATTTTCTTGAATTGCCATCTCCTGTTACACCGAAGTGAAACATGATGAGATTTGAGTGGGTCATATGTATACAAATAAAATTTTAAAACATTATCAATTACTAATGCTTTCTATCTTATAGGAACCCATCAATTCTCAATATATTTGAGTACACACCTTAAAGGGTACACTGAGAAAGGGGCAGTGAAACCATTGGTGCTTCACAAGATTGTTGTCCCCTATACCATCACTTGACATAAATATAACTTTATCCTATTCACTTTCTTAATCCTTGTATCCTATTTTTAATAGTCTTTCAACCATTTAACACATTCACTACCCCCTTCATAAGTATAAAACCCTTTACAATGGTTTATGTTACATTATCATCCCCATCAACCCTATAACCTAATTGATAAAACATATTTAGGGTCTAGGTCAGCCCCTGGCTGACCTAGACCAAGACCTAATTTGTTTTTATCAATAAAAATATAGATTCGATTGGGCCAACTCTGTTAACTAAAATTTTGTAAAGGTTTATGGTTAGATTCAACTATATATACACATTCATTTTGCAATTTCTTAGATACAACAAGAGTTAATTATTCATTTTCACTTATTTACAATCTATTCATCTACCATTCTACTTGAGGAGTTATATATTAGGGTTTATACTCAGAGAAGAATATTGTCTTGTGTAAAATCCTTGGATGCTTTTGCCTTTCTTAGTGAACCTTACAAACCACAAAAACATCTTGAGAATCAACTTTGGCCAAGGGAGATATGATTCTCGATGGGTTCATCTTCAAGATAACTATCTCTAACTTTAATACTATATTTTAGTACATATAAGTAGAATAAGTAATGGCTTTTGAATATATTTCTCTCTCTATTTATTAGGGTTTTACCTATGCATATATTAATTAGGATTCTCTTATGCATGTTTACTAACCCCACTTTATGCTAAAAACTTTGGTGAGCACTAGATTAGACTTTACTTTACTTTGCATTTAATTTGTGATTATGAAAACATAGGACCTAATTAGGGTTAATGCATTGTGTTTCTTGACTATAGGCTTTGGAATCCTCTCTAGTGATGTTATTATGTTAATATATCATTTGGTTAGGTCTAGTGGATGTATCTTGGTCATGACCCTAAATATCTATTGTATCAACAATCAGAAGTGTGAATAGGATTTATCTTCTCCGATCTAGAATTGAGTAATAGATCAATTGCATATCCCTTTGCATATACCATTTTTTTATGTATAGGTAATAAGAATGCACTATAGTCAAATAACATGTTTTTTGAGAGCATGACTCCTAAGGACTAGTCTAAACTATTTCTAGAGATTCCTATACTAGCTTTGGAGATCATAAATGTGGATTTGAAGATCACTAGTCTAGATCTATAGATGCCCACTCCAAATACTTCCTGTTAACATAGGAAAGAACACCCAAGGATTAAAGACATCCATTCTTGATAAGAATTAATCTAGTAAATTTTTGGGAACAATTTTAAAAGTTATATATAGAATTTCTAAAAATAGTAATATATATTGTTATACATGATATTTATAGAAGTGTTCTTATGATCAACTATAAGTATTCTGTTCTTATTTAATATTTTATTAGAATCACATGGTTATAGCTAAAAAATAAGATATAACTAGTGGTAAATCAGGAATTATGTAAGAAATCAAATCCAACTCATTCCAATGATTTCTTTAAAAAGTGGAAAGGATGTTGTTATGATATTGTTATGGAATAAGCAAGATCCTAATTATATTTGATATCTCTAAGTTGTTAATTGTTTTAAATTAGTTTTTGTAAAAATAATCATATATAAATATTATCCCTAGTATATAAAGATGTAAGAAAACTATAGTTTGATCAAGTTTGACTTTTAATTTCCAACATTATAATCATTTTCTTGAAGTAATGAGAAATTGATTTCATGAAGTTTATACAAATATACTAGTGTTTTAATTATATTAAAAAGGAGATCAAGGGCCCACTCAGCTAAATAAGCAAGATATACTTTTGTATTTAGTATGTATATTCTATATTTTTTGGGTCTTAATTTTTTTAATCCATTCTCTAATGTAGAGTATTGTGGTATGCATCACACTTGCATGATTGTGTGTGTTTCAAGGAAGTTTACTTTAAATATTTTCATTTTAAATAATTTCCATTCCAAATAATTTCCATTTTTAGTAAATAGATTAATTATGTGTTTTTATTTCATGCAATTTACATTTATGTAAATATACTTAAGGTTTGTTCACATTAATTCAATTTTAATTCCAACAAATGTGTTTCCATTCCAAGTACTTATAGTTCATTAACTATGTTTTATTTGACAATTAATATATTAGACTTCAATTAAAGTAAGTGTATTATAACCATAGAAGTGAATGATCCATAACTCATCCTAAATAGACAAATGCTAATCACCTTTTGTATACCTTATAGTTGACTATCATTAAAAATCACCTAGATTGACATGTCATATTTATCTAAATGAATAGGATACAAGCACCCTCATCACCAAGAGATTTATCAAATCAATGGTCAATTTCATCAAAATGTTTTATTTATTTTGGATTATGAGGTCTTAAAATAATATAAAACTAGAGATAAATCATAATGTGTAAGATAACACAATATCATATAAATTTGAATTGGTAAGGAATAGACTTATATGACACTTAGACAATTTTAAATTGAAAAATAAAAATAGGGGAGATGTACTTATCTTGTTTAGGTATATTTTCAATCACCACAATTGTCACTAGTTTTGAAAATTCTTTGTGTATGCTTTATTATTTCTTAGATTAAAAAAATTGACCCAAACCTTACCTAGATATTGTTCGTAATTTGTGAAAATTGTGTTAGTTATTATTGTCTTGGTTATTTCAAAAGTGTCCATATGTGTTGCTTAATTCTTTAAATCATTATAATCATATGAACATGAATATAAATGATATTTGTGTGTATGCTCCCCCGAGGTTATGAACTAGTACATTTTTTTATTCTCGTTTTGTTGAAACTTTAATTGTGCTTTTGACCAAAAGACGATCCTTTAAAAATGGATTATTATTTTAGATTGGGAAGCCTCAACCACTTCTTGCTGAGTGACTGAGTGTTTCCTACACTCCAAAATTATGAAAAGAGCTCAAACTAATTGTATTTATCCCATGTATGTCTCTCTCTATGTGTGTGAAACATCATGATCAATCTATAATGAAATACAAATTTTAGGAAAATAATAATTGGCACCATGTATATTTATTCAAACTTGTCTATAGGTTTAATCCTTTAAGGGGTTTTTTAATATGCATGCATTTTTAATACATTATCAAGAGGGTTCTTATATATTTATCAATATTTTAAGTGATTCTCAATATGATTTATAGGTTAACAAGTTGTGACCAAGTGAATGATAACCTTAGGATTCATTTGTATTTATAGTTGAATCTATTATTTTTATCTATAAAAAACTAATTAAACATGTCTAAAAAAACTTAATGGAGACTTCCTAATTTTAAAAATGTCCATTGAAGGTTCATGGACACTTCCAATAGATTTGGACATCTATATTAACTATAATTTTCCAATTATTACTAATAGTATCTTGGGAGTGGAAATAAATGATCTAAGATATGGATAATGTCTACATATAATTGTATAATGTTCAGACTAGGTTGATCATAAATATGTGTATTCAATGAATAGAGTTGTCTAAAAAGTAGATTTTTTAATGGATAAAAGGAAAGTTTCCACATGGTTCAAATGTGTAGGCAATGTCCAAATATGTCAAAGTGTACCAAAGTCAATGTTTACAAACTCTATAGTATAAATTTTTGTACACTTTTATGTTTACACTTCATCCTAAACCTCTACATTTTCATCTCAACATATTTCCTCTGATAAAAAAATATTTACTATTTTATTGATCCCTTTAAATTTCCAAGCCAAAAATAAACTTCACAACAAATATATTATTAATATCAAATTGATATGATACTTAATATTTAACTTTCTTGTTCATTCCTTATTACTACCAATGAAAAACAAGTTATCTAGATACACAATTATAATAAAATAATATATCACCTTACTTTTTGAAATATACATAGAGATAAAAATTTATTCATATAAGCATAAATCCTAAAATATACCTACCAATATTATAATTCCACATCCTTGGTGATTAGTTATGGCCATAAAGAGACATATTCAAACTGCATGCCAAGCCCAATTTTTATTTCAGCTTAAATTTTTTTGGCTACACCATACGGATTTATTCATCAAGTTCACCATAAGTAAATTTTGAATTTACATCCATATATTTTATTTCAATATCAAAACAATCTTTAATATCCAAAATAAATATAATTGAGCTACCTTATATACGTAAGAAAAAATATCATCAAAATAATTTCCCTCTATCTAATATAACCCATTTATTTCCAAGTGGAATTTATATTTATCCATTTTAAATTTTGCATTTTACTTATTCTTGAACACCGATTTGTAATCAACAAGTTTTATATTAGAAATAAATTTTACCAAGCCCCATGTTTTATTTTTATCTAAGTGCATAATTATTTCCTCCATGGAATTTTTTTAAGACTTATTTTCATTTGAGACAAGTGTCTCCTTCATAATCTTGGGGTCTTCATTAGTAACTAAAAAAATAATAAGAAAAATTCATAAGGAAATTAGGTTGACTATATCCTTCTGATATTCTTCTAGTTCAATTTGATTTTCTCAAGACTACAGTTTGAGATTCTTACTCTTTTGGTTCTTCACATACGGTTTCATTTGAATACTTCTCATAAAAATACATATATAATGAATCTTATTAAATTTATTTGTATTCAAGCACATATTCTCCCTCTTTTAACTAAACATAAACATTTTCATATTCTTCCTTTGGTTTTCTTTCCTATTTTTAAAACCCTTTAACTTCTCTAACATTTACATTTTCAATGTAGAAAGTTTTTTTCTAGGTTGCAAATTTTTTTATCCTTATACAAAAATAATATACCCAATAAAGATACATATATACGATTTATAACTTATATTATCAGTTTTTTATTTTGGTATATGCATTTAAGCATCACAACCAAAGACCCTAAGATGTTCTTGAAAAGGTTTCTTACTAGAACGTTCTTCTTGTGGAGTTTTATATACTAGATCTAATGTGGGTGATTTGTTATTCAGGTAGCAAGTAATCATGATTTTTTAGGCATGGAATTTATTTTATAATCTTACACTTCTAATAATACTTATTTCCTTATCCATATAATTCCTATTCATTCATTTTGAAACTTCATTTCAAGGTGGTGGTTTTTTAATTATTTTGTGATTAACATGATATAAATAAGATAAAACTATAACTATTTATATTATATAAAATTAGGTAATAATCATACAAATATAAAATTAAAATGGTCAATTTATATTTCACTTACTATATTTAGAATTCATAAAAATAATGGAGGAGAGATGTACTTAGTTGATTTCTTATTTCAGTTAGTTGTTTTATAATTTGTATTTCTCATCATATTCCTCATAGTCCTTTAAAATGATTTATATTTAATTTATGACTTATATAATCAAGAAACATTATATCAAACACTATGTAGACATTATCAATAAAATCTTAGACCCTTATGGATATTAGCACTATCTAGGCTCTGATCATACCATATTAATTGACTAGGTAGGTATATGTTATCTTAAACTATTTTGATTTCACTTGTAGATATATCCTTTATGTGTAGTATCATTTGATCCTAAATGATGATCCTTATATTTTATCTCCTTATTTTGAAACTTTTGACATAATATGACCCTTAAAATGGGTTATAAATATGGTTTATAAATCCCCAACTAGTCACCACTAGGGAAATGAGCATTTATTACATTTTAATACTATGAATGGGGTTAAAACCACATTTAGTTCTCCAACCTAAGTATGTGTTCACCATAATTATAAATATATAACGTAATGTAATGTTTTAATACAATATTTATCTTTTGATATATAAAATAAGTGCTTTTGATGTACATTCATATTCAGACTTGGATCTACCAAGTTAACAAATGAGTGATAACCTTAGGATTGATTTGTATTTATAGTTGACTCTTCATTATTTCTCACTTATAATCCAACCTAATGGAAACTTCCTAGTTTGAAAAGTATACATTACATGCTCTAGAAAATTTATATTAGAGTTATACACTTGTGGTAACTATAAATATCCAAATACTACCATTATTATCTTAGGAATTTAAATCACTTATCTTAAATATGGAGAAGGTTTGTGTAGGATTATGGAATTTTAATGTACATAATAGGTTGATACTTAATAGGTATGCCTATTAAATAGTGTTGAATAAGATAATAGGTGGGTATAAAGATATAGTAAATGTGTGATAAAAATTAAAATGTGTATGCAATGTCTAAGTATGTCAACGTGTGAAAATTTTGATGTTTCTAGAGTGTCTAATAATGAATATATGTTTCTAAAAATTACCTCATTTTATTCTATAATTTAAAAGTTTATATTAAAATTATGAAATACTATTTTTTTTACCTATGATTAATCACACTTATTATTGATAGGGATGACCCAAATGTCTCATTTACTTCATGAAAATACTACAAGGAAATACACATTGATCATTAAGAAATAAAGATAGAAAATATGAAGTAATCTAGATTATTTAATTGTTTATAATTGAATATTCAAGGAATAAATAAACATAAAGGTATAAAAAACAAGTTTTGATTTATTTTAATTGTTTACATAATTTCATGGGATGATTATTCCCCAAGGATATTAAACTAGGTGTTAAGAAGTGTTAATTCATCAAACTGCAATAGATAATGATAAGTGTTAGAATTTGAACATTGTAAAACTTAATTTTACTACTTTGAATATTACCATAACCCTTTTTAGAACCATGTACCAAGTTCATATGCAAATATTGAACCCTAGAACAAGTTTGTATGTAAAAATTGAACCTCGAAAGAGGTTCATATGTAAATTCAAACTCTAGATCAACCATTACATATGGATTTAAGATACAAAGTGATTATATAGTACCATATATTCCTATCAATCCTCAATATATAAATAAAAAAATATTTTCATGAATAATATTCATGTTCTAAATCTGATCCATCTATACCTCAAAGTGGTATACAATGTCATCATCCATCTATCATAATGTCAAGGTATGGATTTCAATTTACTCAATATGATGAATCTCATAAGTTTTCTCAAATTAACCATATAATATGTATCAAAATGTCATATAATGTTCAAATTATTCCTTAAAATAATGCACAATATCCCACATATACCTCAACATGCCTCAATATATCTAATCTACCCCTTATTACTCATATAATTTAACCCAAATTATGAATTATTTATTTTTCATGTCCTAAAACTATAATATGATTCCAGTATATTCCCTCCTTTTGATAATAGGAATGAATCTTATGAATCAATCATATCAAAGAAAATAGTTAAGTGTAACATGTATTATATATATAATTAATCATGTAAAATAAATATGCAAACATGGTAATATATGTCATCATATAAATATTTGATCACTAGTGCACATATCAAACATGTAATCCAAGGCAATGGGAATATAATTTTCATATCAAGTATATATCAATTAGGCACACAATAATAAACATCTAAACTTATAAATGATATAAATCATGACATCAATATTATTATAGTCATATATGTATTCACACACACACATATCATTATTATGAATCACCCAAGCACTCAAACCACAACACAACTTTACTTATCATGGACACACCATGACCATAAAATGGACTAGAGGAATTTATGATACAAATAATAAATTATGTGAAAAAATTAAATGCACTCATATAGTACACAATATAGCATACATAAATTATCACACAATATGAAAATCATCAGCATCAAGCACACATAAATAAATCAATGTTAGTCTACATAATCAATCAATATCATCATCCAAATAGAAAATCACAATATCCATATTAAATAAAACTATAAAAAGTATAATAAATATAAATTCATGTATAATAATATCCTATGATAAATGGATCAATATATAAATATATATCGTAACAAGTGTGAAAATATACCTCTAGTGTAGAAAGGTATCCAATGGGTGTAAATGCTACGCCCCTAACCTATCACATGTATGAGGATAGTATTAGCTGAATTGTGGCTTACTTATCACTCTTTGACATTATATTAAATTTATATATGCTTTATTTGGATTAGTAGGTCTGCCTATGGAGTAACCATGGCCTAGTTAGACTATATATAGGAGGTAGTGGGTAATCATTTATCATCATATTGTGAATTCTGCTCTTACTGAAGCTTGTGGAGGTTGCCCCCTCGAAGTGGCTTATCTATTATCATATATTCAGATATATTTCAGTCATATTTGGATATAATTCTGATGTTATACTTAATTCTTGAAGTAATTTCATTACAAGTGGTATCAGAGCTACGATTTGGGCAATCTTGTGGGCGAAACACTAAATTTTTAAATTTTGAGACATATAAAAAAAGTTTGTGAATTTCTCTAAATTTTTTTTACTGAAGGTGATAAATAGTCACATTAAGCTTCCATTAAAATTTCAGCTCATTTGGATCTATTTTTCAAAATATTTCGCTCTTTTATGGTTTTTCATAAAATTGCTCTATAGTGCGCAATTCAAAGAATTTTTCTGAGTTGCTTACATTTTTGGAAAGATAAGAAAAATTTGGATATAGTTTTTTATTTGTATATTTTTAATTGAGGCCTAAATAATTCCAAAATTGCTTGATCAAAGTTGGGTCAAAAGTGTCAATGAGGGTCGACATCGTAAAACCCTTTTATGGCAGGGCCACAAACTCGGGGCTGAGGAAAGGGTGCTAAAACTCCAGGAAAAACTCCTAACAAGGATGAGATGGAGCTAGAAGGGGGGTGTAATAGACCCTTTACACCAAGGTTTTCTGACATAGATCACAAAGTAAGCCAGCTTGACTATAGTGTTCAAGGCATTCAGAGTAAGGTGCAAGACATACAATCTAATATGCAATCCATACAAGATAGTTTGGGATATATCATGATGGATTTGAACATTAATCAATCAAATCAAGTTAAATCTATTTCACAAACCCACCAAGGTGGTTCTCCTAACCAGTCTACTTCAAATCCAACTCCATGGCCATAGAAGAAACTATTACCAAAAGTGGATATGCACAAATTCGATGGAAAAGATCCACTCAATTAGATCAACCAAATGGAGAGTTATTTTGACCTACATCAGATTCCAAGTGGATAGAAGGTTACCATGGCATCCTTGTATCTTGAACCTGATCAATTCATTTGGTATCGATGGTTGTGTGCTCAAAAGAAAAAGATGGGTCTCAATGTCACTTGGTCAATTTTTCAAGAGTAGCTACAATTACACTATGGCAATAGTGTGACAGATAATTACTTCAGCCAACTAGCAAAATTGTGAAAAACTAGCTCCGTCAAGGATTATATTCATCATTTTCAGAACCTATCCTTACGTGTGGAGACAATTTCTGATGCAAACTTGAATGACCTATTTTTGGCTGGACTCAAGGACCACATTCAACATGAGGTATGCATGTTTAATCCACTTAATATTTTTGAATCTATTATTCTAGCATGTAGAGTTGAGGAAAAATTCATAGCCAATAAGAATTAGCCATTCACTCACTTCAAAGATCATAGCATATCATCATCAACATTTCCTCCACCTACTAGATTGACCCCTCAGCAAATTGAAGAAAAGCGTGCAAAAGGATTATGTTTTAGCTGTGATAGCAAGTGGAGTAGAGGACATAGATGTCCTGAGAAGAAGTTATTCTACATTGAGGGACCAAATGAAGATGAAGAATCAGATGATGCCTCGAATGATGATGAGGAAGATATAGAGGAGGTACCTAGAGATTCCCAACCTACAATATCTTGTCATGCATTTTCAGGTATTAGCACTCCACAAACTCTTAAGGTGGTGGGTTTCCTCAAGAAACAAAAGGTGGCAGTGTTGATTGATTCAGGGAGCACACATAACTTTATAAACCATAAGTTAGCCACTTGATTGAACTATTTCATCTACCTAGCACTAGAATTTTAGGTCATGATTGCAGATGGTGGCACAATTAATTGTTCAGGCAAATGCCATAGTATTAAGCTTACTATGGGTGGGTACAATCTTGACTCTCCTATGTTTGCTATTCCCATGGGTAACACAGACATTGTTTTGGGAGTCTAATGGCTCACAACCTTAGGTACCATTGAGATGAACTTCCAAGAACTATTCATGTGCTTTCATTTTGAAGGTAAGAAAATTAAACTACATGGATTACATGCAAAATGTCCACAATTGGTTAGTTCACATCAAATGACCAAGATGCTAGAAAATGGGGCAGAGGGAATTATTACACGATTATGCTCCATAGAAGTTCAACCCACAAAGGTATCTACACATCCTGATCTACAAATAATTCTTGAAGACCACTCATCTATTTTTAGGGCCATGCCACAAGGACTACCACCAAAAAGAGAATATGATCATGCCATTCAATTGATTCCAGGTATTCAACCACCAAATATTAGACCATATAGATATCCATATGCACAAAAGAGTGAAATTGAAAAGATGGTCCATGAGATGCTGGAGGCAGGGATCATCAAGCATAGCCAAAGTGCATATTCATCACCAGTGGTCATGGTGCGAAAGAAGGATGACACATGGAGGATGTGCCTAGATTATAGGGAACTCAACAAGTACACCATCAAAGATAAGTTTCCTATTCTCGTAATTGATGATTTACTTGATGAGTTTCATGGTGCTAATTATTTCACAAAATTGGATCTTCACTCGGGGTACCATCAAATTAGAATCAAGGATGAAGATGTTCATAAAACTGCTTTTATAACACATGAGGGCCATTATGAGTTTTTGGTAATGCCCTTTGGTCTTACAAATGCACCGTCTACTTTTCAGAGCTTGATGAACACTATTTTTAGGCCTTTTTTAAGGAAGTTTGTGCTAGTTTTCTTTGATGACATATTGATTTATAGTCAGACATGGGAAGCACATCTACAACATGTGAAACATGTGTTGATAGTTTTGGAGAAGCACCAACTTTATGCAAAGCCATCTAAATGTGCTTTTAGAGTATAGGAGGTAGAGTACCTTGGTCACATTGTTTCCCATGAAGGGGTCAAAGTTGATCCTCAGAAGATCAAAGTGATAATGGAATGGCCCATGCCAAAAACTCTCAAAAACCTTCAAGGTTTTCTTGGACTAACAGGTTACTATAGAAGATTTGTGAAAGGTTATGGCAGCATAGTAGCTCCACTCACTACATTGTTAAAGAAGGATTATTTCCATTGGAATGAGGATGCCACCAAAGCATTTGAGAAACTAAAAGTAGCTATGTGCACCATTCCAGTTTTGGCTACTCCAGACTTCTCACAAACATTCATTATTGAATGTGATGCTTCTAGGTCTAGATTGGGGGCAGTACTAATTGAGGAAGGAAGACCCATTGCATTTGAAAGTTGTCAATTCAAAGGTAAGAATCTACAAAAACCTATCTATGAGAAAGAAATGATGGTTATTCTTCACGCAGTTAAATAATGGAGGCCTTATATGATGGATAGACACTTTAAGGTGAAAACGGATCGTGATAGTCTCAAATACTTTTTGGAGCAAAGATTATCATCTGAGGAACAACAAAAATGGGTAACCAAAATGTTGGGTTATGATTTTGAAATCATCTACAAGAAGGGTAAAGATAATGTAGTAGCAGATGTACTATCTAGAAGCGATGCATCCACAGAAGCATTACTTTGTGCAATGTCCATATTGCAAGTAGATTGGGTGGATGAAGCTAGGTTAGAATGGGAGCAAGACAAGGATACACAGGTTCTGATTCAGAATCTCCAGCAAGGTAATTTATCCTCTAACAAATTTGAATGGAAAGGTAATGTCCTATGGTATAAGGGTAGGTTATACTTGTGCAAAACTTCAGAGCTTAAGCATAAGATTCTTGCAGAGTTGCATGCATCTCCACTTCAGGGACACCCAGGGTTCTTGAAAACATATCATAGAATTAAGAAAGGATTATTCTGGGAAGGACTCAAGGGAGATGTACAAAAGTTTGTGGAAGAATGCATGATATGCCAATAGAATAAAGGTGAAATAGTTAAGACCCCAGGTTTGTTACAACCATTAGTAATCCCTAGTCAAAGGTGGGAGGAGGTTTCCATGGATTTCATCACTGGGTTGCCTTGTTCTAAAGGTAATAATGTTATTTTGGTCATTGTGGATAGGATTACAAAATATGCCCATTTTTTTTCTCTCACACCCATTTTCAGCAAGTACAATCGCGACTATTTTTATGGAAGCAGTTCTCAAATTACATGTAACCCCAAAAATAATTGTAAGTGATCATGATCCTATTTTCACTAGTAATTTTTGGACTAAACTATTTTCTTGTTTGGGTATTCAACTAGCTCATAGCTCATCTTACCAACCCCAATCTGATGGAAAAACTGAAGTGGTTAACAAATGTTTAGAGGGGTATCTCCATTGTTTTGTATCAGATAAACAAGAACATTGGGTTAAATGGATACCACTTGCAGAATGGTGGTATAACACATCTTTCCATACCTCTTCTAAAATGTCTCCATTTCTAGCACTATATGGTTACTGTCCACCTTCCATCACTTCTTCATTAAAGGTGCACACCAAGGTTCGAGATGTGGAAGATCACATTCAACATCAACAAGAGGTTTTGGCTAGTTTGAGAGAGAATTTGGCCTTAGCACAAAATAAGATGAAGCAACAAGCAGATCAACACCAGAGTGAGCAAAATTTTGAGGTGGGTGACTGGGTATTTGTTCATTTACAACCTTACACGCAGATGTCCTTGAAGCAACAGAAAAAGGGCAACAAACTTGCTCCAAAGTATTATGGCCCTATCAGGTTCTATAAAAAATTTGAAGTGTGGCTTACAAGCTTGAGTTACCTCATTCATCTCACATACACCCAGTATTTCATGTTTCTTGTTTGAATAAGGTCATTGGACAGAAAGTTTCCGCCCAAACAGAGCTCCCAAAACTAGATGAAGAAGGACGAGTTATTTTGGAACCAGAGAAGATCCTCCAAACACGTACTAAGAGGTTGAGAACTAGAGAGATTAAGGAATATTTGATCAAGTGGAAAAACCAAAGCAGTGAAGATGCAACTTGGGAAGGTGAAGAATTTTTGCAACAACATCCATAGTTGTTTAACGTTGAGGACAATGTTGGTTTGAAGGGGAAGGGCATGCTACGCCCCTAACCTATCACATGTATGAGGATAGTATTAGCTGACTTGTGGCTTACTTATCCCTCTTTGACATTATATTACATTTATCTATGCTTTCTTTAGATTAGTAGGTTGGCCTATGGAGTAACCATGGCCTAGTTAGACTATATATAGGAGGTAGTGGGTAATCATTTATCATCATATTGTGAATTCTGCTCTTATTGAAGCTTGTGGAGGTTACCCCCTCGAAATGGCTTATCTATTATCATATATTCAGATATATTTCAGTCATATTTGGATATAATTCTGCTATTATACTTAGTTCTTGAAGTAATTTCATTACAGTAAATAATATAACAAATATATATATCCATGTATCATATTTAACATGTATTTCCTAGATCCCACTCATGTATAATGTTATTTACATGTGCATATAAAGTTGATATGTAATTTACCATGTATATGATAGATAACATCAATAAATCATGTATACTATAGAAACATGTCATTCATAGGTCTTAGTTGGATTTGAATATTTTAATTGCCTATTTTTGTTAACTATGTTCCAACTATCCTATGATCCCATTAGTTGGATGCTCATGTGTAGTTTCAAAATCAATGGTTGAAAATTTCACATGCCATGGGTGAGGAATAACATATGTATATTTATCCAAATCATATAAATGGTCATGCATTGTAAAATATATAGAATCATCATCATAGTCAACATGATCATGTATATGTTGAATATATTTAGTATCCATCATAACTTGTGGACTTCATTGTATTCTAGGATAATGTGTCAATATTCACTATGAAAAAAATACACAACATTTTATGTAGAATTATATTTGGATTTGATAGACTAAGTAACACCAACTAAATTCAAATTGATCATAATGTAATGGACATTGTATAATTGGTATTTTAGGAAGATGAATTACCTATATCTCATTTTCCATTGTAATATAAAATTTTATATGTTTTATAATAGAATTTTGTGAAGGTGGTGGATAAAATGCCTCTAGTTTATTGGGGTAATCACATGGAATAATTGGAATTATAACCACTTGGTTACTATAAATATATTTTAGGAATTAATGTATTAAATATGGTATTATATGTAACTCATATATCTATGGAAATCCTAATATCATGTTGAATGTTCCAATATTGGGAATAAATAAGAACTATGTAGTAATAGTTTTGGGATCTACCTTAAGTTTTAACAAAATGACCCAAAAATTATTTTGTCATTTTTCGTTGAATTCTTCAATGATATTATTCATACCAATAAAATATCTATGCATGTACCCAATATTATTAGCCAATGTCATAATTAATAGTTTTTCACTTGACTTTTTATCTACCATTAAATTATGTATAAGATGTGAGTAAATAAAATAATGTATGAAAAAGGTACATTTTTAGAATCACCATCAATAATTTCATAGTCATCAAATTTAATTTTAATTGTTTTTACTTGTACATCTTCAAATGTACTAAAAAATAATATCTATAAGATGAGTCTGTCTAGTTCTAAAAGCCTAAGAATTAACATTGGAATGTGAGTTATAAGTCATATGTACCTTAGGATTAGATGGATTTCTTATCCTACATGACTAGGAAATGGTTCTAAAAAAATCTTAATTTTCACATTAGATTATTCAATGAAATAATTTCTAGGTGTATTAACATCATTGACCTCAATATTATTATTCTCATTTAAATATTTTATCTTATGTCTCAAATCATAAAATATATTAATATAATATCATGCAGATCTATTATAATCAAAATATGAATTGATATCAAAACCCCTTAGGTTGTGACTTGGTCATATTAACCTCCACTATTAGATGGAGAGATATGGTATTCAACTCAATTATTTTTTGTAACACCGTATGAGGAGGTTATAATAATTTTGTAAATTTCCTTCATTGAGGAGCTAATAAGATAAACCTATTAGTAGGTTGTGAAAATTCATCAATCATTATTTTAGCCTCATTATTAGTACCATTTTCCTTAAATTTTGAAATTTAGTTTCATTTGAAACATTGAATTGTAAGATTTTAGAGTATTAGTCCCATACTTTAGCTTGTTTATGGAAATTAGTTTAATGTCATAGTCTTTGACTATATAACACATGTCATCTAAATATTGGAATCATTTGAAAATAATAGACTAATGGATAGGATAAAGTAAGACTTTTTTTAATATGTTTTGAAATTCATTAAAATACGTAGGAGTTTTCATTTTAAATAACATATTCTTATAATAAAGCACGTTGTCACTAATTAGCTCATCAAGTCCTTACTTAAGATTTATAATTTGAGCCATAAGAAACCTTCTTACTAGCATTGGTATAAAATTGATATAATAATTGATCAACGAAAGGATTTAAAGCATGTACTAATTAGAAATTAATGTTGTAAATCTTCACAATACATAGTAATTAAGGATCCTTGGAAATATGTTTGTTAATAACTTATCATTAGAGGAATAATATAATAATGTTGTGTGGAAGACTCTAAGATGTTATTATATATCACCTTTACCATCATATGGTTTAATATTAAGTTAAATTAATCCCATAAGTAAAGGATAATTTTTTGTGTAATAATTCTAAGAAATGATCCACAATATGATCAGACTATTCTAGTTTAGAAACCATGGCTTGAAGATCAAGAAGTGTTTGTAAAATATTTTAATTAGTATGCATATGATATTGATGAGTAATAGATGATGTCCCATGAGTACCAACCATAAGATTTATAAACATAATTTGGATATTAATAACCATATAAATATGAGGATTAATTTATTTTAATCACACACCATGTGTGGTTATAACTTATGTATCCATAGGTGTAGACACATGAATAGTAGAAGTATGAGTAATGGTATAGACACATATTGTAGAATCTATACCTATAAAATATTAATTTGTATCATTAAAAATTTTAGCATTTCATTCCTCAAATGTAGGTTCCTTAGAAATATTTTTATTTTGATATCTATTTACATGTAACAATGAATCAATCATGTGTGGATTAATTTTTATATATTTGATAAGTTCAACTTGAAATATATCATAAAAAAAATCACAAATTAAGCATTGTAATCACTTCCTTTCTAAACATCCACATTAATTATATCTTACATTATGACTATATGAAAATAATGGAAAACAAAAAATCAAATATTAATTTCAAATCCTAATATAAGATAAATGTAAAACCCTCAAAAGAAATAAATAAACCCTGAGGTACAAATTACCTATGGTTTATTTCGTTCAAGTCAAATATCATGTTTATATAAATGTTTTATTTATTTGTGATTAATATGATATAAATAAGATAAAACTATCAATATTCAAATTCTATAAAATAGGGAAATAATCATACAAATATGAATGTAAAAGGCTAAACTGATATTGATCTTATTATATGTACAATTGAAAACATAATAGAAGAGATATACATTTACATGATTTATGTTGCTTACTGTATTCACCACAACCCTTGAAAATTCTTTGTATCCTCTCAGTGACCATTTAGATTGGTAAACATGTGCTCAAACCCTATAAATATGCTTCTAATGAATCTCAAAACCCTATGGAAACTAGTATTAGCTAGGATTTGTTGATAGTATCTTAGTTGATGTATAAGACTATGATATCTCAAACCACTATGATTTTACATATAGATATATCCTATGTGAGTGCTCAACTTCAGTCTTGTGCACTGATGCATTTTTCTTTCCTTCCTATGAAAACATAAATTTGATTTTGACATAAGACTACCCTTGAAAAATGTGTCATAAATTTCAATTAGAAAACCCCAACCACTCCCCATTAATATAATGGGCATTTATTGTGTTCCAATACTTTTAAGAGGGATCAATCCATAATTATTTATCTATCCTAGATTTGTGTGTGAACCATAATGATCAATATATACTACAATGTGATTTTTTTATTTTGACACTTAATAATATACAACTTTTACCTACACATATATTTAGACTTGGATATTAAGATAATTATGTGAGATATATTAATATATGTATGTCTTTGTGAAAATGTCTCAAGAGAGTGATAAATGGTTTTTCAATGTGATTTCCAAGTAGTGAAAAATTTTAAAAGTGATAAATAACATTAATATTTATTTTTATTTATAGATAACTCTTTGATATTTCCTGTTATGACCAACCTAGGAAATGAGTCTATGCTAACCTATATGATTCTGCCTAATTTGAAAAGTATGTGTTGAGGGTTCTTGGATACTACTAGTAGAAACATACACCTATGAAAAAAATATAACCATGTGATTGTTTTTGGTACTATATTTTTATTTCAAATTAGTGAGTTAAGATATGGTGATATTTTATTTATGATTGTTAGTGTTCTTGAATAGTCCTTGAAAATTATCTCTACCTAGTCTAGTGATAGTTTAAATAAGTAAATAAGAGCTCAAAACTTACATTAATGTTATTATTTAATCTCAAAACCTTACCTAAATTGGTATTATCTGATCTCTATCAATATTATCTTAGTTGATAGTGTATGTTTATTCCACCTTAGATTATTATGCCTACACCTTTTTCATGTCTCCTATGTGTGCACTCACCTTTGGTCCTCTAAATTTTTCTATGTTTTATTTTTTTATTTGAAACCCTAAAAACACTTTAGACATAATATGACATTTTGAAAATAAATTTCTTAAGTTAAGTTGGACAAACCCAACAACTCCTTATTGAGTTACTAAGTGTTTCCTATGGTTAAATACTCTAAAAATATCTCAAACTTCTCATATTTCACCAACCTAGATGTGTGTGTGCGCTATCAAGATTAATATCTAATGAAAAGTAATGTTTAGATTTAAACACTTTAAAATATGTAATTATAACCTATGTTCATATTAATACATGGATCTAATGATTATATTTTGAGGGATGTTTATACATGTATGCATTTTTATAATGTCTCAAGAGAGTGATAATAAATTTTTGAATGTGATTTATAAGTAGTTACAAAGCTACCAAGTGATTGATAATATTAGTCTTGATTTTTATTAATATCTGACTCTTTTCTATTTCCCACTATGACCATCCCATAAAAAATTTCTCAAAAAACCTAATGACTACTTTCTAATTTAAAAAATATTCACTAAATGCTTCTATACTTTATCAATAGAAGAAAACACCTATAATAACCATAATTATCTCCCTATTAATGGTATTATAGGATTCTAAAATTTTAATCTATAAGATAGGATGATAATTAATAGGTTTTTTTAGTGAATATATTTTTCAAACAAAACATGTAGGTATGTGGATAGAGGGAAAGTGTGCACAATATTCAAATGCATACATAATTTCCAAGTATTTGAAAGTGTGTGAATGTTGATAAATTTTAATATGTATACATGCATTTATGGATTTATACTTTTAATTTATATTCCAAAACCCTTACATAAATTCTTAAATGCATTTAAGAATCATTCTTAATAGTTTTCACTTCTCAATACCTTGATCTTGTTTTGTGTTTAGTTTTCAAAAAGATCCTTAAACTCTTTAAACTTACAAAAAACCTCAAATTTATTCTTAATATAATAATCCCAATTTTTCCATGTGTATTTATATATAAAATATAATATAATGACTTTACCATTGATGTAAATTTCACATATCCAAACACACATGTATGTATTAACTACATAATCCTATTTTCTTTAGTAGCACTATTGTAAAACTTTACTTGAGTTATAATCCTATACACATAATGTTAATAATTTAGACACATAAATATGGTATTAGATACTTTAAATTGTTATTATTTACCTATATTTACCTTACATGAATTATGCATACACATATGTCTCTTGTAAACCTTTATATCATATAAATTTTCCTTTTATAGGCTTGACCTTCACAAGTTTATACGAGTCACCTAAAACTATTCCCTAGTATATGCCTAATATAACTATTATCTTAATTGGAATATCTCCTAATCACTAGATCATTGTACATGTCTTTCTAGATACCTTTGATCACACTTAGATGGCTCTGAATTTATAAATCCATCCACATGTGATAGAATTATCCATGTGCCTATAAATGGTAAATTTAAAAATTCAAATAGTTTTTGTGGGTAGGATAATATGTTTTTAAATTATTTTAGACACAAATTAACATTTAAGCTAAAACATTTTAATTATAACCACTCTTTTAACACACTTAGCTCATGACCCATCCTAGGGCCTTTTGACCATTTTTAACCACCTTGTGCATAAAATACTCACTCTTCTAAGATAATTGATGAACACAAGATGTGCATATATATTATGTTATTATCCTCAACCATAATTTAGTCTATTTTAAACCTCTAGCACCACTATTTTACCTGATTAGAAAGCAACAACCCATTGGTTAAGAACACATTGCTCTATTGTTTGAGTACCCATTATATTCCCACCAAATAATGGTTATTTTTTTAATTTAAAGTTATGAAAAAGGTCATCTTGTATACCTAATAATCCCCATTAAAATTAATTTCAAAGACATAACTATATAAGCATGCTCTGATCCATTTTGCATATAGGAGGCTACCACATATAAAAAGACAAGAATTATAATTACACATTGAGATTAAATTCCCTATTTCTCCCAATTATAATTACATACATCCCTAGTATCATAGATATAAAGTATAAATACATATCCAAGGTCACAAGTCATGGTTAAGGAAATTAATCACAACATTATTAACATTATTCAAAACCCCTAACTCCTTAACATTATTATCATGGTTGGAGTGTTTATTATCATTTGTATGTCTCTTTTTTCTTGTTCTCATTTTAATGTTTTGAAAAATTAAAACGGATAAAAATGAACCTTTCCCTAATAACCCTCAAGAGGGTGAGAATTATTTTCCCTCTAACCAATTCCATTTTATTGGCAATTTAATGGGTAATATGGCCCATCCTCTAGTTCCAAAAATAAGGTAACCATTTTACTCTTCCTCAAACCCCTCCACCTCTCAAATATCCTTAAGATGGTGTGTGTATGCATATTCATTATGAATTACCTATGGTTTGTTATTTTGAATATTTTAAGGATCAAATTATCATTATGAAAAAGTTAATATAAGATTTTAAAAATCAAAATTAGTGTTTTAGATGAAATATCACATCATTGGAAAATTAGATCACATATGCAAATAATCCATAATGAAATTCATGGGAATCATAAAGATCATTGATTACTTGCATTTAAAAAATTAAATACAAAATTTAATTGATATTATTGATCCTACAATTGATACTTTAATCAAATAATATGCAATGGAATAAGAACAAATATCAAAATTGGAAAAATTAGAACTAGTAAAAAATGATTACCAAAGGAGAAATTAGAGGAAGAAAAAGTTTAAAATGCAAAATTCAATCAAGAAAATATTTAAAAAACTAATTTATATCAATAAATATTACAAAATGAAAAATATGAAAAAGATCAATTACAAAAGGAACAAATTGAAAACCATAGGCTACATTAAGAAAAAGTGAAGTTACTACAAGATAAGTTTCAAAATAAAATTCAAGATAAGAAAAAACATTATTTAAAGAGGGTTTCTAAAAAAAGAGTTTCCAATGTAAGAAATACCTAAAAAATACAATGTTATAAGAGTGGTTTTAAAGGATTTAAATAAAAATATTTCATCATTCCTAGAGACTTTGACTCTTAATCACCTCATAGATGGAAAGTAATGCACCAATGTTGTGATAAATAACACTATTGAAATTAATGTTTGTAGCTTTAAACTATTAAAATTTATTATATAAATAACATTTGAATAAGATTAATTTATCGAAATCATTTATTTTATCTTCTTAGTTACTTTTAAAATCTAGGAATAAATCATGTTCAATGGTATCTCACATATGTCCTAGTTTGGAAAAATTTAATGTTGAATTGGGAAGATCATGGATGAGAGTGATGGGGTAAACAATGGGATAAATATTATAATCATGTCACATTTTAACATGCAATTATAATGATCATAATTTCAAGGGAATATAGAGTTTATTTACAACAAGATCAATAGATATAAATAATGTCTTTAGTTAATACACATAAATATTCAAGTATTGGCATAATAGTAAAGATAAAAGACACAATACATATTATAAATTATAAATAATAAAGGATAATAACAAAATATATTATAGATTAATCAAAATTATCTCATAATATTTTTAAAAAATAACATCATTAGAGAATAAGAGGCACACTATATCAATGACTACATTATAGACAAGCATAGATAATCAATATAATAGTGAAAATCATTATACAAAAGGAAATTAGTACTTAAATTAAAAATTCAAATCATTTAGTCACATTAATATATCCCTTTACATTCATTAAGGGTTATCATTCTTATTATAGACACATGGCCCATTGATTGTGAGTCCCTTTCAAGACTCAGTAGTTAGTATCTCTCTTTCACTTTGTACTTCTCCATTACATATATATGAAAAAATATAAAAATGTAAAATATCTCAAAAAATACCAAAATCAAAATTTATACATGTTTACATGTACTTTTACATACATTATTTCATTTTTAAATAGTTATTAGATACTTTTGTAGTCAATTTTATATCATTTATGCTTCACTAGTGTACATGATTAATTGTAAATTACACAAAATATCAGTTCCCAACCTAGTCATAGGAGATATGAATGTTACACATTCAAAAAATAAAATTATAAAAAATTCCCTATTAGATAATAATACCCTTATATAGTTAACCCTTTATTGTACCAATGAGTTTAGAATATCACTAGTTAGTTCCATACCACACATAGGTTATACAACATGTACATTCATTATATATCTCACTAGGGGCATCCTATACTTAGGTTTTATCCTTATTTAGAAACCTTATTTTACCCATATCTTAGTTATTTACATATCATTACATAATTTCATATTTCTCACTCACTAACATATTCATATACCATTGGTTGTCTTAATTATTTAATCTACTCATGTTTTAAAATTTTTTTATTGATCAATCACATATTTTCATTCATGCTTCTCGTGTTGTTTACCTAGATTTATGTCTTGTATACACTTGTTTGCCTTGAGGACATTTTAATATTTATTTTTCATGTCCATATAATCCTTCATTATTTGTTTCTATTCATGTGATTACATTTGAACATGTCTTTGTGTGTGTATTCTATGTGTATACATACATTTGAATATGTATTTATTTGTGGCTCTAACCCTTCATTGTTTGATTATTTACATGTTAAAAAAATTTAACATGTAATTTTGTGTTATTATATTTGAGTGAGTGGTTTTCATGTACTCTTTTATTGTGTGTGTCATGTCCATGACACCTTGCTCACTTCTTTATCCAAATTTTAAGTCCATTATGGATATCATGCATCCACCTAGCCCTTATAATGACATTATGGATATCATGAATTCATCCCTAAGTATTTATACATAGTGTTTCATTATTATTCTGATAACTTATATTCATGCCTAAATGTTAACATCTATCTAGACACTTGTTATGAATTCCTATTGCTAGAATGCATCTAACATTACTACTATGCTTAGTTTATCTATACGATGATGCCATGATTCTCTATACTATCATTATTAATCATATTTACATATTTATATCATAAAAATATATCACATAACATTTTATTTTGAGTTAAATTATTTCACATGATAAAAAACTCACCTTAAAAGAGGGGAATTCACATTGTTTTTTTAAAGACTAGGCCTTCTAGACTAGCACACAAACATAATCTTGTAGTTATTACATAATTAGCTTAGTATAAGTCTAAAATAATGCAAAAAATTGATTTTGGATAAGATTAAACTATTATAAAATACAATAATTCTCTCTTTTCCTTCCCATAATTATTGTCCAAATACTTAAAAATAGGCATTTCTAGAATTTCTTAGAATCTCAATTTATCCAAAGCAATATATAATAGTTTTACAATAGTTATTTCCATAGTTACATATTTTTAAGTCATATTTTATTAGTTTTGGGAATAATGTGAGGCATATTATTCTATGTTAAGACACATTTTTTCTTACAATCATAGTTTTTATTACTTAATCTCATAATCTATATGCATCAAATATCAGTTTAGGGGCATGTGCATGGCACATGCCTTCCACGTTACTATGTTTTACTCTAGTTTAATATATGGAATGAAAAATTTATGTCATTATCCATTTTGTATACACCATATCAATATTATACATAGTTTTGACACTAATTTTGCACTAGAATTGAACTTTATTCCTTGTATAGTGATTATTTTTCTATTTTCACCAATTTTTACACTAGAACAATCTATTGGTATTCATATATGAATTTCAAATTACTTCTATATTTTGTGTATGTGATGATTGATTCAATCACACTTTGATTTATTAATAACACACACATATTGATGAGTATTGGGTCACGCACAATTTGATCCAATGTATTTAATGCAAATGAAATATCCAAAGGTCATATCTTCTACAATCATAAATTTTGCAACAAGAAAAACAAAATGGTCTATGTACCCAATCAAGTGTATTTTTTATTTTTTATTCACTATTTTTATATATTTTTGAATTTATGGTATTCACCTTATGTAAATAATGATATTACATATGTTTCATTGTAGGTTAATGTGGATCATAATTTAGTATTATGGCATACATTTAGGACTGCACTTCACATGTAAGTTTAGGTATGTAATTTTCCTTTTACTTTAGTAATTTTCACTTCTATGAATTACTAAAATAAAAGAGGGGAAAATGTAGACACAAAACATAACATTTAAGCAAATACAATGCATTTATGACCACTCTTTCACACACTTATCTCATGACCCAGTCTAGGGCTTTTTGACCACTTTTAACCACCTTGTGCATGGAAGATTGACTCTTATAAACTAGTTGATGAACATAGAGTTAACTTATTAATTATAAAATTATCCTTAGCCATTATTTATGGCATAATAGACCCCTATTACCATTTTTCCCTATTGGATAAGATTACCCTACTCTTTTGTTTGAGTCCCCTCTCTTGTCTTCTTAGTAAAGGGAAACTAATTTATAAAATTCAAAGTTATGAAAAGGTTGAACTATGTCCATAATAATACCAATTTGAATAAATTTAGAGGATACCATTATATAAGCACATTCCAAACCACTTTTCATAGAGGAGGATACCACATGGAAAATGGCTATAATTCTGATTATGCATTAAGATAAAATTCCATATTTTTTCCAATTTTGATTACATAAGCCCTAGTAGCTAAGGTCTAAAGTATAAATAAATTTATAAGGTCACAAGTCATGGTTAAGTATACTAATCACACTAGTATTATACCAAAAAATATAATATTGTACTTTATATTCACACACCACTATAACATGGGATAACTACATGAAATTTTATCCCTCTTTAGAGTATTTGTATGGAGGTAGTGCTCAACACATGGGATGTTGAGTGTATACACATAACCTTTTCAAATATTATTAATTAATGATGCTTTTAATCATATAGAAACCTATCAAGTCTCAATCTCTCTGACTACATGTCTTAAGGGGTGCACCAAGAAAGGGATTGGTAGACCATTAGTGCTTCACAAGATTGTTATCCCTTATTTCCACTTATTATCAATCCAACCGTCTCCTTAAAACATTCCCCTAAGCTTTAACTCCTATTGTGTACACTCATCAAGTCATTTACCACCTTAATTAACCCTTTTCCTAATTTTTTGGAACCCCTTTTGATATTTTCCATGAATATGTTGGATGTGTTGACCTTGTACTCTTATTGACAAAACTTATTTAGGATCTAGGTCAGCTCTTAGCCGACCTAGTCCGTGACCTAGTGATATTTTTTCAATAGTAATACTAGGTCAATTGGGTCAACCCTATCTGTCGAAGCTTTTAAAATGGTTTAGGGTTAGATCCACCTATATAAACACATCCATTTATCCATTATTTAAAATTATAAAAGAGTTATTAATAATTTGTACTTATTTACAATTTCCTCTTTCACCATTTAACTTAAGTAATATTAGCTTAGGGTTTCTACTTGGAGAATAATCTAGTATTATGGAGAAGTCATGGATGCTTTAGATTTTCTTAGTGATCCTTATAAACCATAATAACCTCTTGTGAATCACCTTTGGCAAAGGGATAGATTGAGTCTCGATGGGTTCATCTTCTAGGTAAGTATCTCTAACTTTGCTCCTCTCTTTAGTAGATAAAAGTATCATAAGTAATGGATTTTGAATAATATTTCTCTTCCTCTCCATGAATTAGGGTCTTACCTCTCTCTCTCTCTCTCTCTGTATATATATATATATTAGGATTCTCTTATACATGTTTAAATTTATGTTTACTAACCCCAACTTTATGCCACAAGATTTGGTGAACACTAGCTTAGATTTTGCTTTACTTGTTATTACTGTAGGGAATATAAAACCATAGGTCTTAGTTAAGGTTATTGCATAGTTTTGCTTTAATGGATTCTTTATAACCCTTATTAGGTCTAGAGGATCCATATTGGTCATGACCTTGATTATATAATATATCCCCAATTAGAAGTGTATGTAGGATCTATCTTCTTCGAGCTAGGATTGATTTGTAGATCTGATGCATTTATGATTGCATACATTTTGGTAAACTTGACATAAATCTAACCCTTACAAGTTTTATTTCATTTTTAAAATTTATATCATTTTATTATTTTTATATATTTTTGATACTAGGTTGATCAGGTTCATATAGTTTCTATCTTATGTGCACATGTTTAACACATATTCACATTAAAATGACTCTATTATTTATGTGAAAGTTTTCATTAGATACAAGTTACTATACCAAATAGGTTGACATAGTAATCTACTTCAATCTTAGATCTAGACTATGTCAAATAAGTCAACTTAGTCTCTTTTTCAGTTATATAACAATAAACTAAGTCATGCAGGTTGACTTAGTAGCATAGTTAGCTTCTAGATAACAAACCAAGTTGACCAAGTCAACTAAGTCATCTTAAATAGGCTTCAAAAAATATGGAAACATAGAACTAGGTTGACTTAATTGACTCAATTGTAGAGCTTATAAACAACATTCAAGGCACTTTAACAAAAATTTCAAAGTCTTAAACATCTTCCAACCCACCAAGGTTCTTTTCTTTCTCTCTCTTTCAACTCAGTTCCTCATTATAGTTCTATTTTTCACAAAGTTTCCAGTCTTCAAAACTGTAATCCTACAACAAACTAGGTTAACTTGGTTAACCTAGTTTTATAGTCCATCTTTAATCTGAAATACTAGGTTAACCTGGTCAATTTAGTTCTTAAGAAATCTTACTTTTATAGTACATTAGTGACCCTGACGACTCTATTCTATAATGTTTTCATATAGTATTGTCTAAATCAACTATGTATCATGCTTAATTTGGGAATTAACAACTATATGTTGGTAATTAATTCACACTTTCTTTTTTAGCTATTTGTATGCTTAAAGTAACTCACATATTATAATTTTTGGTATTTAAATACACCATTTAGTTACATTATTTTGATATTTTTTCACACACTACCAAATCACATTATTTCAAAAATGCATTTAAACATTTGTCTACCCAAGGCGTACCTACTTGGATTTCATCATCAAGGGGGAAGCCCACTTGGTTTTCTCACCAAGTATAAACATGTGGTTGATGGTATATATTGGAAAAGAACCTGACACCCTTATTGTTATTGGATTATGAAGTGATGGGGTAGGCCCAAATGCTAATAAATTAACATTGTTGACATGGATACCTTTTAGCCTAAACATCTTGAAACCATCCATAGATTACTTTGTAGCTCTTTAATTTCAGCCAAATTCCCTATCACACTTAACACTTTTTAATAATCTAAAAACATGAAAGATGACCACTTATCTATCAGTTACTTTTTAGTTAATTATTTTCTCTTTTCTCATTGTATGTTGAATTGTAAAAACTTGCATTTATAGTGTTGGTGTAAGGTTTTATGTTGTGTTCCCCAATTGGATCATTCTCATTGATCTAATTGCTTATTTTTTTCTCTCATTTCTTATTTCAATTACATTGGAAAATATTTACCTATGTTTAGTAGACTATTAATCTACTCGACATAGTCTCTTATATATTATTTTCTCTTTGCTTGTGGTATTAATTCAACCTATTCAACTATGTATCCCTTTTACCAATCATATTATGGTACTAAGTCAGCTTGGTCAACCCTATATCCTTATCAGACTATGTTTTTCCCATTTTGTAGTATTAGGTCAACTTCGTCTACTTTGTACTCTTATTTATGGCCTTGATTATGAACATCTTAGTTCTTTATTTCTCTTTTCTTAGCATTCTATTCCTTTCCTCAATCATCTTAAAGTCCCATATTTAAATATTCTTGGATAACTTGAATCTATTTATACACTATATGGGATATTCATTTATCCCTTTCTTTTCCTCCCAAGAGAACCCTCACTCTTGAAGCACATTGTCCCCTCCTTTATCTATAGATTGTAACATGGTTTAAATCACACCCCAAGATGAAGTAGGTGGATCCTATCCTTTATGTACTTATTAAGACAATTCTCATCTTTAAAAATTTCATAATAATGTGGGAGTAATTGACACAAGTCTATCCAATAATCCCATGGATAATACACCTTCTAATGACCCTCCCCCTAATACCAAACTAGGGAGTTCTCCTATAAACACTAATCCACAAATTGATATGACTCAACGTATTTCATAGGTCATATAACAAATTAACATAATGAAAACTTCTAACACCTCTCAAATGATGTAATTACAACATTGTTGATCTTATATATCTCTTACACACCCATATCTATTGGGGCAATCCTTTCCCAACAAGATGATATTGGAAGAGATTATGCCTTCTACTATATCATCTGAGGCCTCATTGATTATGAGAAACATTATACAAAAGTCGAGCATGATTGCGTCACCATATATTTTGTAGATAAAAATATTTGACATTATATGCTTTATCAGACCACTTATGCTATCATCCATTCTAATCCCCGTCATCACTTCTTCTCCAAATCCTTTCTTCCAAGAGATATAATTGTAAAATTGATGGTTCTTATCATACAATTTGATCTCTAAATTATTACTCAAAATGCTATCAAAGGACAAATCATCACTGATCAACTTGTTATATTTCATGTGCTTGCTATCAACCACCTTCAAGATAGTCTTCTCAATGACAATATTCTCTAAATTGAAGGTATCAACCAATCCATATCCATTAAATATTAATTTTATAACTTCACTTCTGAAATTGAAGAAAGTAATCTTGATGAATCCACTATCCTCCCTGATACTACTAAACCAAAATTAGTTATCAAAGAGCTTCCAAAAATTAAAGTTAATTTACACAAGGATACTTGGACCTTTCATTTTTATGGTACTAAAATTCCTTCATACAGATGGGGTAGGATTTATTATTATTATTCCTCTTGTTAAAATCAATCTTTTACTTTTTTTCTTAACATTTGATGTCACTAACAACATGGCAAAGAATGAAGCTTTAATATTAGGCATGAGAGCTACTCTTGATTTAGATATCCAATACCTACATGATTTAGGCTATTCCAAACTCATTTTACACTAATTCAATGGTGATTACCAATAAAAAAATTCATAATTTCATTTCTTATCATCAAATTACACCTACTCTCACCAAAAATTTCATTTATTTCACCATCGAGCCTATCCCTCAAGATCAAAATTTTATTGTTGATTCTATTACTTTATTAGCATCTCTTTTTCATCCACACCATGTTTTTATTGATCTCAATTTTCTTATCCAAATAAGAAAATATCCATCCTCTATTCAACCAAAAAATTCACTTATCTACCACATTGAGTAGTCACCATTTGACAAAGCTCATTTTATAAAGACATCATTCAATTTTTGGAACACCAAAATTATCCTCCCAACCTCGATTCTTACAAAATGACTCACATTTTATAGAAATATTTTAACTATGTATTTAAACATAACATCTTATATTATTACAATGTTCAAGGTACCTTTCTCTATTATGTTATGCAAGATAAGGTTCTTCCTCTCCTTGAACAAGCATATGGAGGTATTTGTGGTGGCCACTATAACATACATGCTATATCCTATAAATTATTATGTATCAGATAATTTTTTTATAGTTTTGAAAATTATGCCATATAATTTTTTTTAAAATGTAATCATTACCATATACATGATGATTTAATTCATTCACTTTTAGTCAAGATTCAAACTATAGAATCTTCCTAGCCATTCTCCATGTGGGGATTAGATCTCATAGGGAAACTACATTGATCTCAATATGGGTATGTTTTTATAATAAAAAACACATAATATTTTACCAAATGGGTTGAGGCTATTTCCCTTGTTAATTTCACTAATACCACCATATCCAAATTTATGCTTAATCAAATCATCTACTTCTTTGGTGTCCATCATACTATCATTTCAAATAATGGTGGTAATTTCAAAAATAAAGATGTCAAATAGCTCTATGATAAATTTAAAATCAATAACACATTATCCACACCTTATCATCAATAATTTAATGTAAAACCTAAGGATACAAACAAAATTATTAATAAAATAATATAGAAGATGATTCATGAAACCTGCATGGATTAACACTTGTATCTCTATCTTACTCTTTAGGCCTATCGCACTAGCATACACACTACCACTGGGACAATGTAATTGTATCTAGTCTATGGTTATAAATCAGTCCTTCCATTATAATTTGAGATTAATCTATTTGTATTATTTTCATTGTATCATAATTGATGAAGAATTATATGAATCTCACCTTTATGCTCTTAATCTCCTTGATGAACACCATCTTTCTACTTTACAACATGTTGACTATTTATATCACAAGTCAAAATAAGTCAACCCTCTATATTAAAAAAATTAATATATGGGTCCTATAATATCTTATATGGTGTTTCATGGTCCTATTTGATGTCATTTAATATTTCATTAACCTTGGTCATAGTCAATTTTAGTCCTAAATCACTTCCTGTCACTTCAGGTTACTATTTGAGCCATTTATGAAGGTTTGATGGTTTCATATAATATAAAAGTGTCAAAAAGTATATTTAAATTTGTTTCATGTCATATACTTGTCAAATATATTATTCCTAACTGAAAAATTGTAGGTACTATGTTTAAATCAAGAAAATAGTTAGAAAAGGGGAATTTTTGGTAGTTGTGCAGCCTACACAAGTATTTTGGCATGTGTGGAAGGTTTTAAAATGAATATTTATATTCCTTGAGTTTAATTATAAATTTAATCTACTTTTAAAGTCTTTAAATTATCCCAAAACCATTTTTCTCATTCATCACTCTTCTTAGTATACAAAATTAGTCAACAGGTTTTGTCATGATACGGCCAATAGGAGAGGAATTGGTTAAAATGCCTCTAAGGGATGTTAATAAAATTAGTCTACTTTAATTTCATGGTAGGATTTCAAAGATTAGTTTCCCATTCTTTATGAACCAATGATAAGAATTTAACTTTTCCTTTTTTCATGTTTATCCCCATTCCCTATAGGTTTCCTCTTTATTTGAGATAATGTGTACAAACCAAGTACTTTACATGTTCCTAAAGAGCAAGAAAATCCTCTTCACATAATTATTTAAAATTTTTACATGTGTTGGATGAAATAATAGATCAAAAACATCTCTAATTGATAGTTGAAAGACATTATGGAGTCTATAGATAGTTTCATTAGTTGTAAGAGCTTTCATCTTAGTTAAAACTTCATAAAAATTAACATGAAAGTTGACATGTTGATATTTTATCTTTCACTTCATGGTCAGTAGTCCCTTCTTGTGAATATATGGTCTCAAGGTCATATGGTGAGAAAGAACATAGTCATGTATGGTTCACAGTTAACTTTTTGATAGCATCCACCTATAGGCAATCATTAGTCCCCTCGCACAATCATGATGAAGTAGTGAGAGGTCCCTTTATGTGTTTTTAATCAAGTTTAAATCATGAAAATGGTTTGATATTGGTTAAAATAACCAATTCATCAAGTACATAGTCTTGTATTATTCTTTCATAGTCACATATATTGTTGATGTACAACTACAGGTGCCCTATAAAGAGACTAATAATGTTAGAATGAAGACATTGAAATTGGTTTGAACTCCTTAAATATGGAAATGATCAATTTGAATAATTTAAGAAGGCTAATATTATCTATAGGTCCATCCACTATGTATAGTGTCCATAGTTCACCTTCACTATCCTATATCCTGAATATGCACCTAGAAGTAGCTCCAATAGAGTTTTGAGGGTGTTACATGGAGGTGTTTGAACATGTTTAAAACCTTCATAAATGTTTAATAAGTTGATTAATACCATTAAAAAAAATGATAGATCTGTAGAGTGGAAAAAAAACTTGAATCATGTTCATAAATGGAAAAAGTGAGTTTAGGGACATGTTACCTATTGATGCTTGGATTTGCACCCTTGAAGAGATGCTAAATTCTCCTCATCCAAGTGGTAAAATGTAAAAATCTCTCTTTCTATGGGTAAAAATTTCATTGAGATGAATCTCTAGATTAGGGGCTATCTCCCCTTGATGCACCTTTAAACTCTCTCTAATATATCAAATGTGCATGAAAACGGTAAGGAAAACAACTAAGAAAATAAAATGGTGATGCACCAATGAATAATGTCCTCCCAATTTTATTGAAAATACACTACTTAAAAACCAAAAAATCTACTTTCACACAAGACCCACAACTCTTTGTGCATTATCACATCAGTATTTCACATGTTAGATTCAAGAAGGCACTCAACATCTTGGAGAGCAATAGATAATTCTAATAAGGAATACTAACAAGGAAATGTAACAATACTCTTTCTATACATTTTGTAAGTAATTAAGGATAACATGTTAGGAAAGATAAACTATTACTAAACAAGAACAACATGATTTGAATTAATACACAATAGTATAACATGTGAGTGGCAAAAACTTGTATTATTTCTTCAAGAGTTTTGCAAGTACAAATATGGATAGAGTTTCACCATAAATAGTGGAGGATATAAACTGATCCAAGAGAATGCATATATATATATATTCTTTGAGAGAGAGGTTGAGCCAAGGGTGTTCAAGGGTCACTTGGACATGTGTCATCTTCAGAAAATAAATAGTTAAATTACATTCTATAAGATGATTTTCCCATGGTTACATCAATGGAATCAAGATATTCCAGACTCTATTTTTCTATAGATAAGCTCATCTTTTGGAATTATATTTAGATGCTAGCTTATCTTTACTAGTTCATCAAGTTGTGTAATAGTGAAACAACTTGAACCATCAACCTACTTATTTATGCCTACTATGCATTATATGCTCATGATCTTGACATTTTTGACCTTTATCTTTGCCTTATAGTTTCAATCAAGCCTTTATTTTAAACTCAAATGACTAGTTTACATATTCTAAAATTGATTTCTTGTGGGTCATCACTCCTTTGGGCATTTTATTTGAACTTTTATTTCTTCAAACTTCTTGTCTTGGCAGTTTCCCAAAAGAATTTATTCAAGTCTTTTATCTTTTTTTCTTCTTTTCCTTTGGATTTTCACTTGGTCCTTCATGCCTTAAACAATTTCTATAGACAAAATGTCCAAAGGTAATGGACTTTGGCACCTTTTCAAGTTTCTTGAAAGAATTCTTTGAATAATTTATTTGAAAGAACTCCTTCAGACCTTTTGTTTGGCCCTTTTTGATTCTTTTAAACGGCCCTTTAGAAAAGTGAAAGAGACCCTTTTTAAAAGGAAACATACCCTTTAGCTTCTTAAAATTGACCTTTTAGAGGATTTAAAAGTGTCATTTGGCTTCTTGAAATGATATTCTAAAAGGAAAAGATACCCTTCAAATTTTCTTAAATGGTCCACCTTTCCATGAAATAATATTTTAGACTTTTGAAAACATCCCTTCATAAAATTTGAAATGTCCTTCAGAAAAGTTGTCACATACCCTTTAGGAAAGTTGAAGTGGACCATTTCTTTTGAGAAAGATACCTTTTGAGAATTTTTTTTCTAACAAAATGTCTAAAAAAATTCCTTCAGAAAAGTTGCAAGTGATATTTTAGCTTGAAAAAGTCCTTCAAAAATTTGAAAGTGTCCCTTCAAAAAAACTAAAATGCCCTTCAAAACTCTAAAATGGCCCTTTTGATTTTTTTACAAATGACCTTTCTGAAAGGAAAAATACCCTTTGGGAACATTGAATCAAACCAAAGTTCCCTTTGAAAAAGTTGAAGTTCCCATTTGGAAAGGAAACATACCCTTTGAAAGACTTGTTTGGGCTATTTCTTGTGAGAAAATACCCTTTGGGAATGTTGTAACTTACCCTTCAAAAAAGTTGCATGGACAATTTTATTTAAGGAATTAGAATTTATCTTCAAAAAGTACCCTTGGACAATTTTCCCTAAAGAAAATTCATGAATGAAAATTCTAAGAAATAACACTTAGAAATAGACCAAAACAAGCTTCTTGAAAGAATTCATTGAAAAGGACTTAGCCAAAATACTAAAGAACAAATATTTCAAAAGGAAAACACTTTGGTTATTTATATGTAAAAGACTTCATATTTGTATAAGAACACTTCTTCCTAATGAAACTTGCATACTAGACGTGGACAAAGGTATAGATTCACATTTTTTTGCAAAAAGGGGTGCCCAATTTTGGCCTAAAGGGCCAAAATTTGGTCAACAGATTGGTGACTTGCAAGGGTATTATGCCTACTATACTGACCAGATTAGTACCCTTATCCAACTCAGGGCCAATGGATTCAATGGATTCTTAAAGATGACTAACAAGGATTATACCAAAACAGAACATAAGGAAATACACCACACAACAACAACAAGACCATGAAAAGACAACACAAACCAAGACCAAGATAAACTCAAACATGTGCATAAGCACTTATGAAACATAATAAAAAAATAGGAACTATGTATAAAATAAAATAGAAATTCAATAATAATATTTTAGATATATCCCATTAATTGGGATATGCAACTCCTCTCCATCTAACTTTTAGAGTTGGAAAGCATTGTGGTATTTATATTGGGTAATCGTATATGGGCCACTCAAAAAAGCATCAAAATTTGTGTCTCTTCCATGATTGACCCTATCTTTATACCATTTTAGGATAATTTCTCCTTATTTAAAACTCCTTGACATGGATTTCTTGTCAAAATACCTCTTTGTTTTCTCTTGGGTAGTTGTCATGGTCTGCATAGCTTGATCTCTTATCTCCTTAAGATCCAACAACTCACATAACCTAACTTCTATGCTCTCATTCTCCCTTAGTTTTAGCTGATAGGTGTGGTCTAAAGACAAAAACTCAATTCAGATATGAAGCTTAACCTCCCTTCCATACATAAGTTTGTATGGTGATTTCCCAATTGCTCTCTTTGGGGTGATCTTATCAGCCCAAAGGGTTGTCTTCAACTTGGTGTGCCAAGTCCTTCAATTCTCCTCCATATTTATCTTTATGATCTTGATAAAATTCTTGTTTGTGGACTCAAATAATCAATTTCCATATGGATAGTAGTTGGAAGAGGTGCTAAGATAGATGACATGCTTCAAATCCTATTCACTTATCCTTGTTCCTAAGAAGGCTAGTGCATTATCTAAAATAATTATTGAAAGAACTTAAAATATAGTTATTATACCTTTATAGAAGTCTAGCACTGAGTTTTCATTTGCCTCTTTAAGAGCTATAGCTTTCATCCATCTTGTAAAATAATCAGTGGCTATCAACACCCACTTATGACTAGCACTAGAAAGAGGATTGATCAGACTTATGAAATCCAAACCCCATTACATTAAGGGTTGATCAAGCTAGATTGGATGAAGAGGAAAGGTAGATAGATTTTGTTTTCCATAAAAAAGAGCACACTGTTGGCATTTCCTTACCCAAGCATGGGTTTCTTTAAATAAGCTAGGCCAAAAGTATCTAGCTCTCAAAACCTTAGCAGTTGTAGTTCTTAGAGCAAAATGGCCACCAACTGGGCCATCATGGAGCTCATGCAATACTTTTTTAATATTATTTGAATCAATTCACCTAAAAATCACACCTAAAAATTCCTTTCTAAAAATCACTCCATCAACAAGTACATGAGGAATGGATTGTAGCCTAAAATATCTTCTTCTGGCTCTGTCAAGACCTTATGGACACTCACCAATTTAAAGTAAATTAATCATGTCTTGTGTATATATCATTGTGGTTAAAGTTATAGATTTTAAAGGATCATCATGAAGTTCTAAAATAATCTCCCTTTGTTATTTCAAATCTGAAGCAAGATGCTCACACAATCCTTTTCCTTTCACTAACTTGGTTGTTTTGATCTCCACATCGTATTCCTTCACTTTGGTGATCCAACCTACACTTTTATCATTCAAATATATAATCAATATAAAGTATTTTACATTATGATGAGGTCCAAAAATTTGAATCTTTTTGCTATACAAAATATGCCTAAACTTCTTCAAACTCCTTATGACTAAAATCACTTTTTTCTCAACATATGTGTATCTTGTCTCATAGCCTTCCAAACCTTGACTAAAAAACGTAATTCGTTATTCCAAATTTTCATCATTATATTGAGTAAGCATGACAAATATTACCTCCTCATTCCCAAAAGTATACAAGTTAAATTCCTTGGAGAAGTTAGGACTTGCAAGAGTAGGGGCTTGGGCAATGGCTTGCTTAGTTTCTTTAAAACTTTATTTTATCCTTCTTATCCAAGTGAATATCTCATCCTTCCTTAGAATAAATGTCAAGGGATTTACCATGTTAAAAAAATCATGAATTAACTTCTTAATTAAATTTATCTTACCAAAGAATCTTTTTAGACCCTTCATATGTTTAGGTAAAGACAATGCCAAGATGGCACTTACCCTTTCTGGATCAATGGATAGACCTTTCTTGGAAACAATGTGCCATAAGAGTTTAAATTTATTAATATAAAACACACACTTATTTGGGTTTATAGAGATCAAAAAATCTGTACACCTATCAAAAATATACCTTAGGTGCTTCAAATGATCATTTTCATCCTTGGAGAAAGTTTATCACATCATCAAGATAAACCAATACAATGTCATTGATTAGTCCTCAGGAAGCCATATCCATTTCATGTTGGAAATTAGATCTAATATTTGAAAATATAAATGGAATATTCATATAGGAATATTTACCCCATTTTTTGGTGAATTCCATCTTGTATTTATCAGTTTCTTTCACAAAAACTTGAAAATACCTAGAATAACCATCTAGGAGAGAAAACCTCTCATTGCCTACCATCACTTGCAAAATTTGCTCCATAGAAGGGAGGGGATAATGATCTCTCAAAGACACTCTATTAAAATCCCTAAAGTCCACACACAACCTAATATCCCCATTCTTTTTTCTAATAAGGACTAGGTTGGCCAAGTCAGAAGAATGCTTGATAGAAAAAATGATCCTGGACTCAACCAACTTAGTGAGCTCTTTCTTCATGAGTGGTTCAATCTTGGGATTGATTGGAATTTGTCTTTGTTTGATGGGTTCATAATTTTCATCTAAATCTATCGTATTTTGGGCCAAGCTTGGATCCAAACTCTTTAAATCATTATACTCCCATGCAAAAATATCATTAAACACATTTCATAGCTCAATGGAATCATGCCTCTCTTGACTAGTACATACTTTCCCAAGTGCAAGTAACTTATCTTTAATGATTTATACCCTTTCATAGTTATTTTTATTTGTTGACATACTTACCTAATAATTTTTTATATGGTCATCTTCATTGAATATGATTTCAAGAGTTATTAGGCCTTTAGGAAGCTTGTTGGACTTCAATTGGACAATCTACCCTTCATATTGTTGTTATATCTTAGACTGATTCTTGGAAGAAAACTCAACCTCCTCTTATAGAAAAATTTATATTTAATGATCACTATCAAATACCTACTAATTGGTGACATTATATTGTATGGATGGTCTGACAATCACCTTTAGATGGGGTTGGTTTTTGTCTTCTTTGATACCTTTTGGAACATCAAATTGAGCATTAATAGATACCAACTTATCATCATGCTTATTATTTTCTTTTGAAATATAATTAATATTGAATTCCATTAAGTATTCCATAAGGTCCCAAACTCTATGCTTGTAGGACTTGAGTAGGGAATTCTTAGTCACATTCTACCCTCTAACTTGATAGACAAGTTCACTATCACCGAACACTTGTAATTATTTGACACCTCTTTTCCTTGCCCACTCTAGGCTATGAATGATGGATTCATACTCTACCATATTAATATTGAATGAAAACTAAAATATGAATGTTGAATAATACCTCTCATTGAAACATGAAACCAACATAGCTCCACCACTTCTAGACCCATCAAAGAAGAGCTACCACAAACCATTTACATATTCACTTGATTTCATTAGATTACACATGAAATAATCCTTATAATGCATATAATAGACCCTAAGACCATATTACTCAATAAATTTGTAAGGATCATGTTTATAGTTTTTATCTCCCCACTCATCTAGGATCAAATCAAAAACTCCTTCAAGGGAAGATGATGGGGATTAGTCAATGTGAAAATACTCTTCATCAATGATAACATAGTTAACATTTATTACTCTAGGTGAGTATGGTTCCAAGTGATCTCTATGGATAGGTTTTAACTCAATATTTACTTTATTTCCATATTTTGTTATAAACACTATAGAGGACCAATTATCTAAAAAATATCCTCCTATCTTGGATGTAAGGTCCCTTGACAAGTAAAGAGCAAAATAGGGAGGTAAATATGATACTACTACATTGTGGGGAATTGAAAAATTAGGACAACCATGAAGTATCAAATTCACATTTTTCACTATCACCAAAGTCTTGGCTGGTGATCCATCCAATTATAAGACTCCCTTAGTCATTAGCTCATATTTTAAGCCTAGTTTATTAGCTATACATTTGGGCATAACTAATGTTATTGATCTACTATTTATGATGTAATTATGAATCAAAAAATCACAAATAATTAAAGATAGGTAGAAAGGATGAGTATTCTCATCTTTATTCACTTGACCATCTATAGATTGAGTTCCATTGACCAGAACCACAATGTCACTTATAGATAGGCCAACTTGTTTACCTAGTCCATGTAATTACTTTTGCATTATATATTTCTACATTGGTAATGATAGAGAATATGATAATGAGATGCTCATATGATGGTTTTTCATCTAGTCCACAACATTAATGGAAGGAGTACTTACCTTGGGGTTCTTTTTATGAACATTTTCACCTTGTGATGTAGCTTATGGAGGTAGGGTTGTAGTAGTTGTCCTATAATTTAGAATCCTTTGTTTTTTTTTATGATTTAGGAGATAAATTATGTCCTCATCCCATCTAAGTTAATGTAGGAGTCAAAATAGCTCCTTTATTGGTTCTTTGAACTTCTTCAATGGCCATTTTATTTGATCTAATATTGGCAACCACACTAGCATTTCAATTGCTTATATTCCCCACATAATTAATGGCGCAAAACTCACCCTCCAAATGATTCATGAGAGTGGAATCAGATTGAACCTATCTACTCTCCATCTCAATTTTTTTGGGCATCTCAAAATTTTAAAATTGATATATTTGATCACCTTGTGTAGTCATGCCTTGATTTTGCATCTCATTGGCATAAGTAACCTATTCTTGACCTTGCTCAAGAGAAGGGTAGTTGGGTTATACCTACACTAGATTATTTTGAGTGGAAATAAGGGATTTGGAGGATGAGGGATAATTAGGATTATAAATTTGATAAGTTTTGACATGGGTGATTTGGCCTTATCCATGATTATTTCCCTAAAAAGGAGGTCTATTTGTTTGTCCAAACTAGTTGTAGGATTGATAAGGCCTATATATTTAGGATTGTTTCCTTTTGAGAGAAACAAATTCATTAATAACACTTTGAATTAGGATTTTCACTTCATGCATTTCATTTTTAGGGGTAATGACAAATTTATATTGAATATGAAAAGGAGCTAAAGTGGGCAATGCACTTTGACTAGGAGAATGAAAATTAGGGAATAGTGGCATTGGAGGTCTAAGATCTATCTTTCTTGCTTGGAAAAGAGAATTATTAGCATTTATGGCTATTTCATATACAATAATAAATGTGTTTCCACCTATATATTGAATCATCATGGCAATGCCATTATTTAATGCTTTTAAGTAGTACAAAAATGCATAGTTTGGGGTAGGTATCACATGGGTTAGGATTCTATCCCATTTCTTTTAGAACCTAGTATTAAAATCCTACATGAATTCATGAGGTGCCCTCTTGATTTTGGTTAATTTATCAGTAAGAGATAGGTGATCACTTTTTTCTCCAAACCTATTAGTTAAAAAATCCCCAACTCATCCCATGAGAAAATAGAATTTATAGGTAGGGTCCCATACCAGTCTAAGACATTTCCTTTGAAATAAAAGGCCAATAGCCTAATAGATACATTTTCCTAAGTAATATTATGGATATTATAAAAGTTTTTTATATTCCTAATATGTTTATGGTAGTAATTAGACTATATCCACTAAAATTTAGGACACTTTTGAGGGTAGCTCTTGGAATTTGATAATATTAGGCATGAGTTAAGGGAGATGCCTCAGTGAAAGGCACAAAAGGTTATCTTATAGAAATTTTGGAATGAATACTATGGGTTTTGGGGATGGAATGTAACACAAAATTGGAAGATTTAAACATAAAATATCTTTTGTAAGGATGAAGGTTGACAAACCTAATAATTTTTGTGGAATATGGAGGTAGTTCCACAAATTTGAAGGGTACACCTTTAGAAATAAACCTAGTGGTCACCTTTGGCATGGAAAATAGGACTGATCATCAACCAAAGACTTAAATTTTTTAATAGAGTCACTAGCTAGTAAATATATATGTTTATTTCTCTTTATTTATGTCAAGACCAACACCAATCTTGAACAATATTCTAAGACTTAGAGGTCCCATTGGGTGTCCCAAAAATTGTTGACAATTGGATTTGCACCCTTGAAGAGATGCTTAGTTCTCCTCATCCAAGTGGAAAAATGGAATCATCTCTCTTGCTATGGGTGACAATTTTATTGAGATGAATATTTAGATTATGGGCTAGCTCCCCTTGATGCACGTTTAAACTCTCTCCAATATATCAAGTGTGTTTGAAAAGGGTGAGGGAAAAAATAAGAAAATGAAATAGCAACGCACTAATGAATAATGTCCTCCCAATTTGACTAAAAATACACTACTTAAAGACAAATAAAGCTTATTTCACATAAGACCAAAAACTCTTTATGCATTGTCACATAAGTATTTTTCATGTTAGATTTAAGAAGGCACTCGACATCTAGGATGTCAACAGATAATTCCAAGAAGGAATATAGTCTTAAACCACTTCTAAAATGTTTGTACACTTAAGAAGGAATAATAAAAAGGACCTATAAAAATACTCTTTTTTTAAATTTTGTAGGTAATTAAGGATAATAGGTTAGGAAAGATAAACTCTCACTAAACAAGAACAACACAATTTGAATCGATACATAATAATATAGCATGTGAGTGGCAAAAACTTGCATTATTTCTTCAAGAGTTTTGAAAGTACAAATTTGGCCAAATTTTCACCATAACTAGTGGAGGTTGACAAATGAGCTAAGAGAATGCATATATATAGCCTTTGAGAGAGAGGTTGAGCCAAGGGAGTTCAAGGGTCACTTGGACATGTGTTACCCCCAAAAAATAAATAGTTACATTACATTCTATAAGATGTTTTTCACATAGATACATCAATGGAATCAAGATACTTTGAACTATGTTTTGATATAGATGATTCCATATATTGGAATTCTATTTTGATGCTAGCTAATCTTTACTATCTCATCAAGTTGTGTAATGATGCAACAGCTTGAACCATTGACTTGCCTATTTAGGCCTGTTATACACTAGATGCTCAAGATCTTGCCATTTGTCACCTTTATCTTTGCCTTCTAGTTCTAATCAACCCTTTATTTTAAACTCTAATGTCTAGTTTCTATATTCTAAAATTGACATTTTATAGGCCATCTCTCCTTTGGGCATTTTCTTTAGACTTTTATTTCATTGGATTTCTTGTCTTGGCACTTTCTTGAAATAAATTGTTTAGGTATTTTGTCTCTTTTGTTCTTTTCCTTCATATTTTTGATTGGTCCTTGATGCCATGAATAATTTTTGTGGGAAAAATGTCTAAAGTAAATGGAATTTGGCACCTTTTAAATTTTTCCAAAAGAACTCTTTGAATAATTTCTATGAAATAATTCCTTCAGACTTTCTATTTGGCCCTTTTTGTTTCTTTTAAATGATCATTCAGAAAAGTGAAAGAGACCCTTTTTGAAAGGAAACATACCCTTCAAATTCTTTCAAGTGACATTTTATAATATTTTAAAGTGTCCTTCAGCTATTTGAAATGACCTTCCAAAAGAAAAAGATACCCTTCAGATTTTTTGAAATGGTTCACCTTTCCATGAAATAATCTTTCAATATTTTGAAAACGTCCCTTTAGAAAAGTTGAAATTCCCTTCAAAAAAGTTATCACATACCCTTCAGAAAAGTTGAAGTGGACCATTTATTGTGAGAAATATACCTTTCAGGAAAGTTGTTTTGGACAAAATGTCTAAAATAATTCCTTCAAAAAATTTACAAGTGATTTTTTAGCTTGAAAATGTCTAAAAAATTGAAAGCGTCCCTTCAGAAAAATTGAAATGCCCTTTGAAATTTTGGAATGGCCCTTTTAGATTTTTAGCAAATGAATTTTGTGAAAGGAATAATACCCTTTAGGAACTTTAAACTAAGCCAAAGTGCCCTTTAGAAAAGTTAAAGTGCCCCTTTTAAAAGGAAATGTACCCTTCAAAAGACTTGTCTGGGCCATTTCTTATGTGAAATTAACCTTTGAGAAAGTTGAAACTTACCCTTCAGAAAAGTTGCATGGACAATTTTCTTAAAGGAATTAGACTTCATCTTCAAAATTTTCCCTTGGATAATTTTCCTAGAAGAATTCCACTGAATGAAAAGTCTTAGAAATAACACTTAGAAAAAGACCAAAAAAAACATTCTAAAAGAATTCATTGCAAATGACTTAGCCAAAAGACTAAATAACAAAGCTGTAAAAAGGAAAACACTTGGGTTTTTTATATGTAAAAGACTTTAGATTTGTATAAGAACACTTATTTTGAATGAAACCTACATACTAGACTTTGACAAAGGTATAGACTGAAACATTTTTTTGAAAAAAAGGGTGCCCAATTTTGGCCTAAAGGGAAAAAAATTGGTCAACATTACCTTAATTCTTCTAAAATATGGCCTTGTATATTATTTTTCTATCATATAATAGGGTGACATAAAGTCTATATGGATTTGAATTATTCCATGAAGTAACCTAATCATAAGGGCAGTGAATTGACATGACAAGTGGTGATTTGGCCAAAAGAGTATGATTCTAAAGGACTCCCAACTCATGAAATCTTTCACTATATTTTCTTATTTTTATCTACAACACTTTGAAGTTTAAGTGATCTTATAAGGAAATAATGATAGGCAATGATATGTTTTCAAAACAAGTGACCTTGTTTGAGTTAAATATGGTGTTTTCTCTCCAAGTTAAATCAAGAGAGCTTGTATTCAATTATTATTGTAAATGTTCACCTACAAGAGGACACCATGTCTCTCAAATAAGGTGCCTATAGTCAAGGTCTATAACATAATCAGTTAGCATTGGAAATAATTTTAAACCCTATAAGTAAGTGACTCCACATGATGAGATATGGTAATTTTACAAATAAAAATTTGAGGGGTATTAAATCATAGAGTATAAGATCTGAAATATAACCTAAAAATCCCCTTTTCATCAAATAATGATCATCTAAAATTTACTACGGGATGATAGTGCACTTAAGCATAACTATCTTGATGTTGGCCTAACATATGCATGATGATAAAAAGTCTTAGTGACTATGAAGTGACCTTGATGACTTTGATAAATTATTACAGCATGTGATTCAAGGTCTAACATTCAAGTATCCACCTATAGATATTCCTTTTTCTAAGTGGAAACATAGTACGTAGTTGACTATAAACTAGCCTAGTTAAGTGAAAGGTGTACATTAAAGAGCTAACATAATTTGAGGATGATGAAAATGTTTTGATGAATAAAAAAATGATAATGACCATCTCATGAGATTTTAATCACATATAAATAGGTAAAATAAGTCTTCAACCCAAAAACTATAGTCAATACATAAACTTGGTGCAAAGTCAATGTCTAAAAGTCTATCTTAGGGAGTTAGAGTGTTGAGGGTGCTAAAAGTGTGATCTAACTCTATAATTTTATACATAATATCCTTATGACATTAAATATCCTCTTATAAACCTTTTTTAACTTATATAATAGAGGAATTGCCCTCTATTCTACCTCAAATAGAGGGTACTCCCAAATAGACTACCCTTCAAGAAATAAGTGTGAAAGGTAAGAGGAACATGAATAGAGTGTTGGATCACTAATGAAAGGTGTAGGGAGTTTATTTAAACATTTAAAAACATTAATAAGGCCTCAAAACACTACGAGACCCAAAAATATGGCCTAGACATGAAAAAACATGGTCAGGCCTATTGTCACCAAATCTTACATCCTAGAGGAGGTTGTTCAAGCCTCTTCCAAATTTGGACAACATGAGATTACTTATAGGAATGTGGGTTTACCTATACTATAATTAGACCTATATATTTAAGGGGTAGCTCCTTGAATATGCCTTGAAGTGCTTATCACCTAATTAACTAATTTCTTGTGGGAAAAGAGATAGAAGTTTGAATGAAATGAAAATACTCTAAGGGGGTGAAAAACTAGAATGAATTCCACAAGATCATGATACTTGTTTCACTAATAAAAATGGCCTAAAAATAATCTTTAAATTCTTAATAGGTAATAATATAAGTGTTCTAATATAGAGGTGATATATATGAGACAACACAAGGTAAGTGAACTAGAGGGTAGATTTCCCACTCTAAGTTCAATTTTACACTTAAAAGGATCCTAACACACTAGATACACTATATATGACCTATTATAATAGGAAATGTTACATAAACATGAGAGGATAAGGAGAATAAATGATACAAGATTATCACTTAACATCACCACACATCACTTTACACACTTAGACAAACTTTCATGAACTCAAAACTAGAATTTCATTTATTTATCAAAGGCAAAGTACAAAATCAACCTATTATGGATTCACCATACATGGAGTGGAATTAGCCTAAAATATCCAAAATCGCTACTACTTATATAATTTGAGAGATAAGAGAAGAGAATGAAGTCAAAGAGTCACTAAAACATGTGTCAAATTGAGAGGAGGAGTTAAATCTAAAAGAGAATGAAGTGTGAGATAGACCATATAAGGTATCATAGGACAAATGTACCTCAAAGTCATGAAACTACTGAAATGTGGCATAAGACTCTTCATTTGCATGTTTATAAATTGTTCTCATCATTTGGCCTTCCATGAGCACTCCATAGAAGAATAAGGATAGATATCATGATTTAAATGAGATGGATGGGTTATAAATAATCCCCAACATTCATTGGTTGTGTCCCTAATCATTAGGATTCTTATAGACATGATTTATTATTACCTATAGTCATAATCACTCCTCTTCCACTCACCTGTCATAATTGGAACCGAATTTTCCTTTAATTTTCCAGTCTAATACATACAAAGGAGTGTATGATAGTTTACAATATTCACCATTTCCTTAGATTCATCATTCAAACCCTAAAATACCTCCTACATAGATTTTTAACCTTCTCACTTGGAGGTTATTGCTTGTTCACTATGTCAATTTGTACTAGCTAAGATGAATGTAATTGTAGAGGAACTTTTGATATGTTTCTATGTGTTAAATTCACATAATGATTTATCTTAGGTCCCAACCTATCTCCCAAAGTATATTTCATCCTTTGAAACCCTTTCATAACTACACAACAATAAAAATAGTCAACAAAAGCCATTTTTCACGATGTCAATACAAGTAGGTTGAAATTAAAATGGATGGTAAGGAGTCTTGGTGAGTATTATGAAATATATAATCATCTCTTAGGTCATAATAACTCATATTTATTCTCCTCCTTCATTTTTCCAATTAGGGCCTTTTCAAGGGTTTTGAGTACTTCTGACCCTTGAGGTTTGTTCATAAAGTTATGATGTTAGAAAATTGAAACATTTACAAATACTATTTTTTTCAAGACCTAATTCAACATCCTACAACTCCTAATAATCACATGATAATTATCCATGTAGGTGTGATCTCTCAAACTTCCTTTCTTGAGCTCCTTTCTCCATTCTATACAGGCTTGAGTTGGCTTTAAGCCAAAATATGACTTCTTTGTGGTCTCCTCTAAATTATAAGGGATAAAAAACATATTATAACTCTCTATACAATGTTATAAATTTATTATATTTCCAATTAATTCTATAAGTGAAATCATACCCCTCTAGGGCTTTAGGCCAAATTGAAGCCTAAGAGGCTCAACCTACATACTTATGGGTTTAGGCTAGCCTAATTGGTTTCAGTCACTTGTGAGTATTTAAAATTGTTATTAAATGTATAACTAAACTAAAAAAATCTTCTTAAAATGTTTCATTCTCTACTAGTTTGTTTTCTCATCTTCTTTCCTCTAAAACTTGTAGATTTGTACCCTTGAGGAGTGCCCTCTATCCGAGACAAAACAAAGGGAACTTCTTCTATTTATCAGTAAAGGTGGACATATGAGGAAAATATCCAAGTGGTGTGGACCATTTTTTCAAATTTTTATCTCTTGGTCTCATTAATATTCCCTCCAAACATCATTCAACCCTCAAGGTAGACTGTCAAGTAACTCACTATGTATAGGGTGTTGAATATGGACTTTATATTTCCCTTAAAAACCTCTCCATGTCTTATTTTACACCATATGAGATTATATTGATATGGATAATCACATTTTGCAAGTTTTATAATCCATAACACACTTTACCACTCTGATAAACTCTCCATTGCATATCCTCTCTTAATTGGTATAGTTGACAATCAACTATGCCTATACTTTCTTGCTCAAAAAGTGACACTTGTAGGTATATACTTGCATGGTTAGAACTTGAATAAAATGATTAAATACCTTATTATAGTCACTAATATCATTTTACATCCATTTTTATCTATTAGCATCATGTTCATGCTATTACATACTCCAAATCCCTTGTTCTAGCTCACTATCATGCTATAATTGATTGTAGCTAACTAATTTAGAGCAAACAAGGGTCCTATAGGTGGTTTTTAACTTTGAGATATGTTATAAATGTTATAGTATACATTTTAAGTCATTTTAGGTGATTCCAATTATAATGTGTTTGTTTTTCCATGTATAATCTCACATCAAAGTCCTGTAGGAGTCTACAATCAACTATAGGTAAGTTCTCTCACGGTAAAGCACACTTTTCGGTGGTGATGCAAGTCACAACCTCATATTTTAACTAATTTTGATTATATTTAAAAAAATAGTGTAATACTTACCTTCATATGATGACCTATCATTCATATATACTCTTACTATGTTACTTTGGATCACGAGGTCATATGGAATCCACCATATTGTAAAAAACACTAAATGTTTGTAGTGAACAAATGTTAAAAATTGAGACCTCTAAACATTATGTTCCTTTAATTACACACCCACACTATTTTTTAAATTTATACCCCTTAATAAACTCTATAACATATATTTACTTGGATTCATCAATAATCCTTGCAACACTGCTATAGGTCATCACCAAAAGTGCCTAGGGCTCTATTTTGGAAGTTTTAGGGAACTTGTCCTTAAAATTTAGTTCTTCAACTTGAAGCGACTTTTATGTTTTCCTAATAATAAAATGCTTAAAAAATTATTATAATGGCATCTTCAATATACTAATACCTTAATAAGGGTCTCAAAATATGTTCCCAAATCTCTAAGCAACATTTTTAGATCTTTATGGGGCTACATGTAGGTGTGCATTCAACTGCAGACAAGGTAATGAATATAAACATCAACAATGTACATGATGTATAGGAGTTTAAATATTATTATAAATTATTAAGGTCTAAAAATTCATACTTACAACCTTAAAGGGTTTCACATAATCTATACACCTTGTCTCAATGTAATTATACTCCTTTAGGGCACCTTCAAGTGCATATTAGTGTTGCAGGCCTATGTACATATGAGAAATGGTTAGTAAAATAATTCATATGTCACTTGTAAATGTTTAGTTTGATTTATCATGTTTCAATCATATGTCCAACAACTTTTGGACACTTTGAACAACTTCATGAACATCTTCAAAACTTCACACATCATGAATGTAATTGGAAGCTCATAGGGAGGTGATTGTGTGTTACATATGATTGTGTTATTGTTAAATTCATGATCTTTAAAGACATATCCTTTAAAATAAAGTGATTTTTATGACATAAAAACATTAATAATAACATATCACATTCATAAGAAACCATTGTAAGAACTAGGACCTTTGTACTTGGTGGAATATGCCTACAACTTAATAATGGTAGCATAAACCTACAACTTGACATGTTTATCTCATAAATTAATCTTCAAACATGAAACAAAATATTTTAATAATGAGATAATGAACTTCATATCCTATGTAATTAAATTCACCAATTGGATTGTATGAACAAACTTAAATAGAAGCAAAACCTATAGGGTGTGGGGATTGGCAAGTGAAAAAAGATAATCAACTTATTAATAATGGTTAATTAATTATAGGAAACCATTATTACAAATCAAAATGTTAGAATAAATCATACTAATTTTACTATCCACCACCAAGATAATTTGACTTGGAAGTCCTGCAACTGGCCATACCATCACAAAAATCATTAACCAATCTTGCTTGCCTAGTGGAGTGATGGAAAAGAGAAATGGTTTTGGCCCATTTTTTCACTTATAAAGAAGATAAAGTGTGGAAATTTATTCAAGGAATATGAAAGGTCACTACATAAGCTTTTCCCATGTGTCACGCTTCCCCATAGTCCATACAACCTTCAAAGCTCCCTCTTTTTCACCTTTTTCCTGATTTTCAGTTAGGAACCTACAATTTTTAGTTAGTATTGACATTAATAACAATTAATATAACAATAGTTACATTTTAATAAATTTTAGGACACTTAGACACTTTTAAAACCATGCCACTTTCATTTATGACTTAATATGACCCCTAAGTGACATAAAATGACACAAGGACTAAATTAGACTATGGCCAAGGCTATAAACATATTAAATGACATAAAATAAACTATGAAACACCATATAACAATATAATAGACCCATATATAAAGTTTTTGATGATATAGGGTTGATCCATTTTGACTTGTGGTTAAAATCATCAACATTTTTAGCGATTTCCCAAGGGTAGTATGCTTACTATGCCAAGACAAGTAGCTTATTCCTATCCATTGGTCCATGGAGTCACCTATACACTATTTTTACACACAATTTGAATTTTATACCACACCAAAAATAAATTAAAGACACATAAAATAAGACACACCCAAAAAAATGCATATGTGTTTAACTAGAACACTTATGGAACACAACATAACTGAAAGAAAGACACACACACCTACTATACTATATATAAAGCCTCACTCTTGATGTAAAAAAATATTACCACACATAAACTAGGGTCAATTATGGTTCCTCTTTCATCATTTTCACTCCATTAAGGCAATATTGCATAAGAAGCATGTTCATCATCAAACACTTGCATATGTAGATGATCAAGAAGCCTACTACCTCTATGTCTTCTTAGGCCTACAAGAGGACTATTTGAAGACTTCATGAATGTTATGTTTTGATCTCTAATTTATATTTTTCAGATCTTATATTCCTTCTTAAAATTGTATATTAGAGTGTATGATAGTTTCCTCACATTTGTTCTCCCCTTGGGTAGACTGTACTTGATGTATATAGTCATCAAGTTCTTCTTATTTATGTTCTAATACGTATGGATGTGGATCAAAATTAGATAAATATTTTTACTATCCTTGAATCAAAACCAAATCTAGCTTGACCTCATTCTCCATGTTTACAACTTCTTGGGTAACAGATTCATCAAGCTCTTTCATGATTGTAGATTCTTGATCAACAAAATGACAATCATTATCATGTTTGAAAGAATACTTAACAACTTTATCATTAGTATCATTATAAATTATGATATCAAAAATGAAATATATTGTACAAAAAGGAGTCTTACCGAACTTATCAAATTCTTTTCATATGGCATCAAACCTTTGCCATAGTTCATCCTCATTCACAACATGACACACTTGTCCATGCTTGATAAGAAACTCAAAATCATATTTTCTAGAATAATTAGTAGAAAAATCAGATATAGACCTCTTACGATGGGAAGTAACATTACTTAATTAATATAACTCTTGACATATGACATTGAGCCTTTATCATAAGTCATCCTTCTCTCCCTCATGAGTATCATTGTCAAGGGCAGCTTCACCAATAACAATTAGAAATACATAATTCTTCGCACTATGGTGATCAATTATGTTATTCAACCTATCATCATCATACTCATGAATCATGTATTTACCTTTTTCATCTTGTGAGAAATAATGTTTGACACTTACCTCAGCTCCCTAAAATGCTTTTTCATGCATGATATAAGTGCTAAGGTTAGTTCACTCAAATTATGCACAAGTATCAAGATCATAATCATATACACCATATTAATATAGAAAAAATTTAGTTATTCCCTAAATTTTAGAAGAACCACAATCATCCACATTAGATTCTTCCCTCTCATTTATCACACAATTCAAGTTAGAACTTGTTTCAACATAGGGATCAATGTGAAACCTTACATGAGGCTAAGTTCTTATGTTTAGCTTGGTTACATACCTTGTCCTAAAATCCAAGATGGAATAGTAAGATAAGATATATCCACCTATCTCAGCTGTAAATTCTCTTGAAAGATAGATTTCAAAATGAGCAATAAGGTCAACAACAACTATGTCTTGGAGGATGGGAAAACTAGGGAAATCATGGAGGAAAACCTTCAAATTTTTGATAAACCATTTTTTATTAATAGGTATACCATGTATATGAAGCACTCTTTTTATATAGGGTTCATATTTTATTCCCAACTTATCATCTACAACCTTGGGTACGACTGATGTAGAAGCATCACTATCAACTATGCAATTGTGGACTAGCTTATCACCCACAATGAGAGTGAGGTAGATAGGTGGAAGATTCTTAGATTTAGTAGATGGTTCAAAAAAAATTTTAGGGTAATTGGTAAGATATACATGACCATGAATTTTAATTAAAGTTGAAATACTAGTAGGAATATTGGATAGTTGTTTTTTCATGAACTCTTTTTGGCCAAGCACATGGAGGACATCGCATAAAGAGATAGATACCTTATCATTCTTCAATGATTCTAATAATTTTATGGAATAATTTATTACCTTATCTTTAGTCATTACAGGTAAATAACTTTCTGGAACTTGAATAATTGAAGTACCTTAAGCATACCTTCCAATGTTTTGATCTAAAGAAGCTGTAGGAGCATTAGGGATTGCATGCTCATAGCCTTGTTTTACTACCTTGTATAAGTATTATATGAAATTATAAGTGAATTAATATCCCCTCATAAATCCTTCATATTTTATATAGTATTTTATAGAATATAGGATCCTTTATTGATCACAAAAGTATCTTCTACAAAGAAGTTAGTGAGGTTTTCTCCTTGAGGCTATCAATGTTCACTTACATCATGACTTCATCTTTAGATGATAGGAGAGGAGTGAATAATACTTGATAAAATATATATTTATCTCGACCCTCATTGGCATTCATAAATTGTCCTTTTTTACAATCTTCTAATTGAACCAAGTTTCTATGCATTAGTACCATCTCTATTTAATTAGTGGTGGAATTGGGATTGTACACATTGGTAGGCTTGTTGAACTTAGGCTTCCCTTAACCTCTTCCTCTCCCATATTTCTGACCACATTATTTTTTATAGGGATATATTTTTTGATTCAAACCTATTTGTATTATCTCTTTCCTAAGTTCAGCTTCTAAGGTTTGAATTATTATATATGGATCAAGTTCATCTACCTTCTTACAAGTAGTTCAAAGCTTAACATTATCATTAGGAATTTTAGAAATGTTTAGAGATACAAATGTACTATTAGGTAGTAGAGGCATAACCAACTTAGAATGAAACTTTCCTAATTTAATTAGGAAATTATTAGCTCTAATGAAAATGTCATTTTATTTGGAAAGAGTAAAACTACCCATGGATTGAAGTATGATGGAAATATCAATACTAATGGATCTCAAGTATATGGGGAACAAAAATATAGTAGGTGGTCTCATGGGAGGAAGAAATATATACCAAGTCTTTTTAAACCTCTCATTAAAGTAATAAAGTTTTTTCTTGGGGGATATTTTGATCACATTAAGCTAATGTATGAGAGAAGTATGGTCACTTTAATCTTCAAACCTTGAAGTCAAAAACACCCCAAAGTGATCCCATAATGTGATTCATCCACCGAGAAAAGTATTATAACAATCAAGTGATTTACCTCTAAGTTACATGGAAAGGATTATAATGGAAATATTATACTCAGTGACATTTTAGACTCTAAAAAAATTAGAGATATCCCTAATGTTTTCACTAGATTTGACATGAACTTCACCATTGAATGAGGGCACACTTTTGTAGCATTAAGGGGATTATCATCATATGCTTCAAGATGAATTGTATTATTAGTATTAAATTTAGGGAAGGAATGTGCCATATCCATGATGTATTGTATTTTTTCAAGTTCTTCACTTCATTGGCTAGCAAAATCTTCTTTTTCTTTAAAGGGTAGATTAGGCTGAGGGTATTAAACTTTAAGAGAATGTTTAGCTTGAATAGGTGGATTGATAGGATTGAAATATCTACTAGATGATTGCATAGTAATGACCATGAATTATGAGAGAAAATATATTAAAAAATAGTGGTCTTGAATCATATTTTACCTTGAATGGACTTGTCAAATGTTGATTGGCACACCAAATTATAGCTGATGTTCTCAAGACTAGCATTCACCTTAATAATTTGTCTTGATGACAATGGGTCCCACCAATAATGGAAAAACTATTTTCACCAAATATTGAACCCTAGAGGATGTTTTTCAAGACTCTTCCATATTTAGGAAACATGATAATACTTATAGGTATGTGGGTTTACCTATATTAGAAGTAAATCTCTAGGTTTAAGGGCTAGCTCCCTGAATATGTCATGAAGTGAATATAACCTACTTAACTAATTGATTATGGGAAAAGAGATAGAATTTTACATGAAAGTAAAATAATATAAGGAAGTGATAAATTAGAATTACTTATAAAAGACAATAATTCTTCTTTCACTAAGTAACAAGGCCTACAAATCAACTTCAAAGTTCCAAGAGGTTCTAACATAAGTATTTCAATATAGTCGTGATATGCATGATAAAACACAAGGTAAGTTAACCAAAAGGTATATTACATAATATAGGGACAATTTTAAACTTTAAAGAATCCTAACACATTAGTTACATGCTATATGACCTATTAGAATAGGAACTATTGCATAAAAATGAGAGGATAAGGAGAAGCAAGGATAAAATATTATCACTTAACATCACCATACATCACTTTTCACACTTAGAAAAATGTTCATGAACTAAAAACCAGAATTGAATTTATTTTTAAAATGTAAAGTAAAATAACAAACCATTAGGTATTCACCATACATGAAGTGGAATTATCCTACAAGAGCCAAAATGGCAAATTCTTATAGAATTTGAGAGAGAAGAGAAGAGGGTGAAGTCCAAGAGTCACTATAACATATGTAAAACTCAAAGGAGGAGTTACATATACAATATAATTAAGTGTGAGATAGACCTTGCAAGGTATCATTTGAAAAATGTCCATCAAAGGCATGAAATTCCTAAAATGTGGTGTAGGACTCTTCATTTTCATACCTAGAAACTATCTTCACCATTTGCCCTTCCATGAGCACTCCATAGTAGACTATGGATATATATCATGATTTAAATAATAATTAGAGGTTATAAAAAATCCCCAACATGCATTTTTTATGTTCCTAATCATCAAGATTATTTTGGACATGAATTATCAATGATTGCAATCATAATCACTCCCTTTCCACTCACCCCTCACACTTGGTACCAAATTTTCCTTCAAGTTTACAATAAATTTAATAAATATTAGTGAATTAAAATTTTAAATATTCCCCATGGAATTATATTCATCAAATAGACCTTAAAATACCTCCTACTTAGATTTTTCATCTTCTCACTTGGAGGTCATTGCTTGTTCACTGTGCTAGTTTGGATTAGTTCAGATAAAGGTACTTGAAAATGCACTTTTTATATTTTATGATGCATTAAATTTAAATGAGGAATTATTTAGGGTCCCAATATATCTCCAAAATTATATTATATCCTTTGAAACCTTTCTATGCCTACACAACACTAAAAAAATCAAGAAAATCCATTTTCCACCCTATCCATATGAGTAGGGTGAAATCCAAATGGATGAGAAGGATAATTTATATTATTATAAAATATAAAATCATCTCCCAAGTCATAATAACTCATCTATATTACCCTCCTTCATTTTACCAATCAGGTCCTTAGTAAGGGTTTTGGAGGGTTTTGAGTACTTATGATCATTACAGTTTATTCATAAATTTCTAACATTAGAAACCTAAAAATTTACATAAAGTCTTTATTTAAGATATATATCAACATCCCCCAACTCCTCATACTCCCATGATAATAATACATATAGGTGTGACCTCTCAAACTTGCCTTCTCAAGCTCCTTTCTCCATTCTGTGTAGGCCTAAATTAGATTTGAGCCAAAATATGGATTCCCTATTGTCTCCTCTATATTACAAGGAATAAAACATGTATAATAAATCCACATGTATTTATAATGTATTATAATACAAACATAATTCTATAAGTGAAATCATACCCTTTTAAGGCTTTAGGCCAAATCAAGGTGTAGTAGGCTTAGTCTACATACTTATGGGTTTAGGCCACCTTGATTAGTTTTAGTAACATGTGGGGATTTATAAATTTTATTACATGTATAAATAAAATATAAAAATATTATTTAATGGTTTTATTATCTTTTAGTTTGTCTTCTCATCTTCTTTCCTCTAAACCTATAGATTTTCACCCTTAGGGAGTGCCCTCTATCTAAGACAAAATAAAGGGAACTTACCCTATTATATCAACAAAGGTGGACATGGACATATGATGGGGATATCCATGTTTTTTGAGAATATTTAAAATTATTTATGTATTGTTTTCATGAATAACCCATTTAAACATTATTAAACCCTAAAGGTAGACTGTCAAGTAACTCACTGTTTGCAGGGTGCTAAATTGGACTTTATGTTGCCCTTGAAAACCTCTCTATGTCCTATTTTAAATATATAAGAGTATATTGAGATGGATAATAAAATTTTATAGGTGTTATCATCATAAAATAATTCACCACTCTACTAAAATCTCCATTGTATATCCTCTCTTGATTGGTCTAGTTGACAATCAAATATGGATGTACTTTCTTGCTCAAAAAGTGACACTTGTAGGTATATACTTTCATGGTTAGACCTTAAATATAATGATTAAAAACCTTATTGGATTATCCAAGGAAATTTTACATCTATTTTTATATATTCACATCATGTTCATTCTATGACATACTCCAAATCCCTTGTTCTAGCTCACTATCATGCTATAGTTGACTGTAGTTGACCAATTTGGAGTAAGCAAGGGTCTTGTAGGTGTGTTTTAACCTTAAAATATGTTCCACATGGTCTAGGATCACTTTGAGGTATTTTTAGGTGATTATTATTATAAATTGTTTGTGTTTCCATGTCTAATATCACATCAAGGACCTATAAGATCCTACAATCAATTTTAGCTAAGCTCTCTCAAGGTAAAGCACACTTGTAGGTGGTGATGCAAGTCACAACCTCATACCTTCACTAATTTTTATGTTATTTGGAATAATAGTGTCCTCCCTACCTTCATAAAATCACATATAATACATATTTAATCTTAATAGGTTACCTTAGATCATGAGGTCATATGGAATCCAATATACTATAGCAAACACTAAATGTTTGCAGTGAACAAATGTCAAGAATGGAGACTTATAAACATTATATTCCTTTAGTTAAACACCCACTCTCTTTTCAAAGGTTATAACCATTAATAAAAAATAATAGATGTATGTAATTGGATTCATCAATACTCTTTTCAAAACTACTATATGGCATCACCAAAAGTACCTAGGGCTCTATTTTTGAGCTTTTAGGGAACTTGTCCCTAAAGTTCAATTCTTCAACTTGAAGTGACTCTCAGGTCTACCTGATAATCCAATGATTCAAAAATTATTGTCATGGTATCTCTAACATCTTAAGACATAAATAAGGGTATCAAAACATGTTCCAACATCTCTGATCAACATTTCTAGATCTCTGTGGGGCTAGCTATAGGTGGGCATTCAATTGTAGACAAGGCAGTGAATAAAAACATGAATAATGTGTATGATGTATAGGCTTATAACTAGTATTATATATTCTCAAGGTCTAAAAATTCATCCTCACAACCTTGAAGGTCTTCACATAATCCATATGCCTTATCTTAATGTAATTATCCTCCTTTAGTTCACCCTTAGGTGTAGATTAGTGTTACAGGCCTGTGCACATATGAGAAATAGTTAGTACAATCATTCATATGTCACTTGGAGAGGTTTAGTTTTATTTATAGTTTTGAAATAATATTTTAAACATATTTTTGACTCTTCAAACACCTCCATGAACATCTTTACAACTTCACATGCCATGACTGTAGTTAAAATCTTATAGAGAGCTAACTATGTGTTACATATGACTATGTTCTTGATCAATACATGACCTATAGAGACCTATATTGTAAATAAAGTGATTTTTATGACATGAAAACATGAACCACATAATATAACATTTATAAGAAACCATTTTAGGAACTAGGATCTCTTTACTTGGTGGAATATACCTATAACCTAACAATGGTAGCATCAACCTAAAACCTAACATGTTTATTTCATAAATTCATCTTCAAAAATTTTAAAAAAGATTGTAATAATGAGATAATTAAGTCGACATCCTTTTAAATAAAATTAACCAATTAGATTGTATGAACAAGCTCAAATAGAAGCAAAACCTATAGGGTGTGGGGATTGACAAGTAAAACAATACAATCAACTTCTTAAGAATGGTTCATAAATTATAAGAAACCATTATTAAAACTAAAAACATGAAAATTAATCATACCAAGTTTAATATCCACCACTAAGATCATTTGATCTAGAAGTCCTCCTACTGGTTGTACCATCAAAAGACATGTTGACCAATATTACTTGTCCATTGGAGTGATGGAGAAGGGAAATGGTTTTGGCCCATTTTTGGCACTTAAAAATAGATAAAGCATGTAAATGGAGTTAGGGGAGATTAAATTTCACTGTATAAGATTTTATCATGCGTCACTCTTCCCCATAGGTCATACAACCTTCAAAACACCATTTTTCACTTATTTCCTTGATTTTCAATTAGGAACCTACAATTTTAAATTATTACTAACATTAATGACAATTAATATAACATGAGGAACATTTTACTAAATTTTATGACACTTAGACACTTTGAAAACTATACCACTTTCATTTATGACCCATATATGATCCCTAAGTGACATTAAATGACATAAGGTCTAAATTGGACTATGACCAAGGATAAAATAATATTAAATGACATAAAATAAACTAGCACACCATATTATATGGTAATATATCCATATATAAAGTTTTGGACTATAGGGGGTTGTCCAAATTTGACTTGTCATCAAAATAGTCAATAATGCCTACTAGGCTTATATTAGGCCTAATGCCTAATGGGGTATTAATATCATTTATAGGGATAAGTGAAGATTATAAGGCATTGGAGGAACTTAATGGGGATTTATAAGGTGATTAAAAGTATTTTTTTCATATAAAGTCATAAAGAAGTCATTTCCTAGCTTAGGAACAACTCAGGGTATACAAAATTTAGGGAAGAGCTTGAGAAGGCACCTTAAGCTCATATCTATACGGATGCTTAGCATGGGGACCTAAGGAATTGGGAGATGTTGAATAGGTCCATAATAATTATTATATTGTAATTTTTTCATATATTTAACATCATACTTTTATGAACAAATTCTTAGGGTCAAAACATCTAAAACCCTCCAAAACCCTTGCTAATGACCCGATGGGAAAAATGGGACAAAAATGTAGACAATATTGATAATATGAATTTAAAATTATTTTTAACTTTAAAATAACAATAAAAATACTCTTCCCATAAGTTTGGATTGTAACCTATCTAAACAAATAGGGTACAAAACTAGTTTTCTCAATAGATTTTTATGTTTTGTAAGCTCAATGGAGAGTTGAAAGATTAGGATCACTTTGGGAGATCAAATGGGATATAATATAACATATAATACTGATTTATTTCTTTATATAGGCACAAAAATACCTATGCTAACTCCTTCACTTAAGGAAATTGAAACTGACATAGTGAATGGAAGCTAATCACCAAGTGAGAAGGTGATAAATCTAATTGGGATGAATTTTAAGGTCTACCTAATGGATTTAGGGACATGAAGACTCCTGAAAAGTGTCATACCCCCCTTTGTATTGATTGGTTTTGAAAACTTAAGTTCCCTTGAATGATAAGTGTGAGGAGTGAGTGAAAGAAGGATTATGGTGACTTTACACAGTGAGAACACTTGTCTAGAAGAAGATTAGTGATTAGGGACACATCTAATGCATGTTGGAGATTTTTATTAACCTCCACATCATAGTGCAAATAGTATGCATTGGATTTCTCAATAAGGACCAAATGATGAGGGTAGTTGCAAGAATCTAGTTGAGAGGTCCTATGTTATATTTGGGGAGTTTTCATGCTTAGAGGGATAGTTGTCCACCAAGAGCTTGCATAGTCTATTTAATATTCCATTTTCCTAAAAATTTAACTCTATGTTTCTCTCTCCCAACTTGACACCTATTCTTGTTAATCTTGAGCTCTACTTCTCTCTCTCATCTCTCACATTCTATAAGTATTAGCCATTTTAGATCTTGTTTGGTAATTCCACACTTAGTATGGTGAAGCCCTAATAGTTTGATGCTGTAATTTTAATTTTAATAATATATGAAAATCTAGTTTTGATTTGATATATCATCTTTTCCAAGTGTGTGAAGATATGTATAGTGAATAGTCAAGTAATTTTCATTTATCCTTGATTTATCTCAATCCTTCCATGTTTGATGCAAGTTATTGCACTATATCGTGCCATATGAAGTGATATCAAGTGTATTTTTGTGTTTTCAAGTGTATAATTATAATTAGTATTTTAAAATAATCTATGGTTCACTTACCCTAGATGGTCTTCATGCATATCACTTCCATATTGAAATACTAATGCTAGAGCATTATAGGACTGTGAAGCTAGTGTTGTAGATCTTTTTTCTTAGTGCAAAAAGTATGATATAATAATGGAGATACTTATGGTATCTCACCCCCTTATAATAATTTAATTTCATGCATATTTATACCCCTTTTCGCACAAGAAATTGATTAGTGTAGGTGATAAACACTCAAAGGTTAATCTAGGGAACTAGAACTTAAACCTAGAGGTCTACCTCTACTATAGGAAAACCACAAGCCTAGAGGTATTACAATATTTCCCAAATATTAGAGTAGGATTGAAAAAACTCCTCTAGGGTGAAATATTTGGTCACAACACAATGCAATCTCCAATACAAGGCCCACATTACCAAAAAACATAACAAATGAGTTAAAGTTTACATGTTTAATGTTGTTGATCTTATCCTTAAATTAGACTACAATCATGAAAAATAAGGTAAATATGCCCAAAAAAAGTGGGGTACCTATTTATTTAAAGATATTCTTGGTCCAAGTACCTATCACCTACAAACCAATTAAGGTCATATTCTCAAAGATCCCACCAACACCCAATTCCTTAAGAAGTATTTTACCTAATCCTTCCCATATTTTAATCTTTATATATGATATATATCTAATATTTTTTATAGGATACTTACACGGGCCTCACCCTTTATAGAATTTCTTTGTTTTCACAAACCTTAGTCCTTCCTCTTGGTCTTTTGGTCTTTTGGTTTACCCTTTTTCTCATGAGTTGCATTATAAAACTATTGATAGGACCCAGTCTTCCTCGTGATTTCTTTTCTTTATTTTCATACATTTTTCACACTTTTTTCCACCCCTTGGATTTCTCATTTGTGAGTTTCAATGTAAGACCATGGATAGGACCTAGCCTTCCACATAAATACCATCTTTTTCTTAATGCATTTATTTTTCCAATACTTTTTGGCATCCTTATGGGTTTTTATTTTATGAGTTGTAGTGCAAGACCATGGATATGACCTAGACTTCATCATAAAATCACCATCTTGTCATTCATTTTTCTAAAATATGTTTTGTAAAGGTTATGATTTTTTGATCCTACGTTCTCAAACTTTATATTTTACTTTTTATATATATGAAATTTACATAATAAACTATAATAGCATGTTTTCTTACATTTGCCTCATTCTTATGATAAGGAATCACCCTTTTCTATCATTATATCCTATTTTTGCACTTTGTCACTTTTTTTGTGATTTTAAGTACTTTAAATTTCTTCATGTTTCATTCTTATTTGTTTTCTTTAATTTCACTCCACATTAGATAAAACAAGGTAAAATTCGAGATATCACTTTTTATTTTCACCTAGCTTTACAAGACTCTTAGACACCATGCTCTCTTAGTTTTATTTCTTAGAAATCATGTCCCAAGTATTCAAATGAAATTAATCTTTAGAAATCATGTTTGGTTTTCTAAATTTGTATGGAGGAATATAAAAATCCATCAAAAAATTTAAAAGACAAATAATTTGAAACAAAAGGCAATGATATACAAAAGGCAACATAAAAATTTCAAAAGTGAAAATCACACCAAAAGATTTGATTATAAGCACATATCATATATCTAGTTGAATCTCAAACTCCATAGATGACCTCATGATAAAGCCAAGGTCTATTGGATGTGGTAGGCTAGTATATTGAAATATGAGAATTCAACAAACTCCATGATGGTACCTACTTTCTCATGAAAGTACCCAATCTTCATAGTAGATGGATATCTCTATAAGGGGTCTTGATAAATGGGGAACACATTGTGGTAAGGTATTTCCATTTTAATTATCATGCATATAACCTCCATGGTATGATCTACATACTTTATTTGTTGACATAAGAATTATTTGGCCAAGAGAAGTTATTCAAAGTCCTTAAGTTTGAAATTCCTCTTGTTTTGATAAACCTAATTTGAGTGTCTAAACTTTTATTAAGAGTTACTCTAACTTGGTTTTTCCCTAGTTCTCCCCTACACCCATTTAATTTACCCCCCTGATAGGCATGTGTGATTCTAAATCTATTTTCCCTCTTCTATACTTCCTTCTTCACATCTTAAAAACATACTAGCACTAATTTGTTTCAATTTTATCTATCTTAAGATCAAAATAGCATTCTTGAGAAACTATGGATTACTAACTTTACACCATGGATCTACATTTTAGATATGCCTTACTTTAGTTTATAATTTATTATTATTATACTACCATTTTTTGGAGACTTGAATCCATTTCTACTTTCATGTACTTTTCCATTATTGAGTGGGGTTGGCTTATTACTTCTCAATCATCAATGTTATTTTTCCATTTATGCACATTTTTTCATTGATGATTGAGTAAGTATTATTACCAAGGTAAATTTTAGCAATGAATTTTCATTAATTCATGAATATCCAATTTTTGGATTTAGGTTTTGCCAATTTTTATGGTCAGCGGGTGATACTAGATCGCCAAAATTTTAGGGATGTAAATTATTTTGGGGGTCATATTCCCAACCCTTTTCAACATTATATTTATAAACAATTTAATTCTCTACACATATATAATATATCCCTTGATCCCAATATCAAATAAGACAACACATCTAAATTCTAACATAGTCAAATAGAAGCATCAAATGGTAGTGTTAAACGATAGTGTCAAATGGAATTGCAAAAAAATTCACCAAGGTTAAAGCTTAAGAGCATGGAAAGAAGAAAGGAAAGAAAAAAAAAAATTCAAAACCTTGGAAGATAAAACCATTAAATGTACCTCAGCTATTAAAGGATACCAAAGTGACTTTCAATGGAATGTACAAACAAAACACTACATGTGTACCTTTACATTTTCCTAGATATCCTATAGAAATAGGAAGTTCACATTTTGTTAAAGAAGATATTTCTAAATGTGAAGAGAAATAAAATATACAAGGGGTTTATAAGGGGAATTCAGATTCCATGTGTCAAAAGTAAGAAAAAAATGATGGTGCATATTATATAAGTATTGCCTTTTTTTAAAAACTAGTTGATATGAAAAAGTTTAAATTAGGAACTAGTGAAGGTACCTCTGGTAACCATATCATGGATCCATTGGATATCTTTAAAATGCATCTAGAATCATATGATCTAGCTAAAAAAAAGGTTGACAATGTATATTTTGAGGATGTGGGGCATGATTTAGATAACAAAGAAAATGAATAATAAGATATGGTAGTTGAATAATGATCAGATAATAAAAAAGATGAAACCATTGCTGACATAAAGATTGAAATATTTCATGAAATTCATGATTATAGATCACCATATATACTAATTGTTATTCTTGAATTCTATGAAATAGTTAAATCTTCATGTCACTAAGGGTTTCTTCTTTTTATTCATGGATCATTATTCAACTACCATTTCTTGTTGTTCATTATCCCTATCATCTAAATTGAACCCCATAACTTCAAAATAGACATTATTAACCATTTTTAGCTATCCCATATGACTCCATATGGATTATAGAGGTATCTAATAGATTCATGACATTGGTTACTAGAGGAAGCTTAGCTAGTTCATTATTCATTTTTTTCATATTAGTTGGTCTAAAACAATGGAAATACTTGGAACGGTGCACCATCATTTTTTATAACTCCTGACACATGGAATTTTAATTCTACTTATGAACCCATTGTAAGTTTTATTTCTCTTCATATTCAAAAATATCTCCTTAAAGAATGTGAGCTTTTTATTTTTGCAAGATATAGTCAGGTAAATCTATAAGATATTGCTCTAATTACTGTAGGTGGGGCCAAGGTGGGGCATGGTAGTGGAATAAAATACATAAAATAAGGGTTAAGGTAATAATTTTTATGACCCCCTAGAAACCCTTTGATTTAGTCCATCTATTTAGTCTAGCCATTATGTAGAGTCATTCAGTCTAGCCATTTAATAGAGTCATTTGATCTGGTCATTCGATAGAGCCATTCAATCTAGCCATTCAAAAAATCCATTTAGTTTATCCATTTGGTAGAGACATTAATTATAGCCATTTAATAGAGCCATTTAATCTGGTTAAAAGGGTTTTTCTAGATGGCATAGCCAATAGTTCCACCTAATTGGAAGGGTTCCACCATCAAACTCTACCAATGGCATAGCCATTCAACTCTCCCATTTAGAAAAGTTGAATGACTACACCATCGACATAGCTAAATGGATCTACCATGGGTATATAATTTCATCTCATCCTTATATAGAGCCAAATATCTCTCCCATTTTTAGAGATAAATGGTATTGCCATGGGCAAGCTAAATGATTATGCTATCAGTAAAGTTGGACATTTATGATGTTGGCAAATTTGAATGGCTATGTCATCAACAAATATGAATGGCTATTTAATGTATAGATATAAATGACACTACCATGGGAAGAGATGAGAAATGTGGCACTCTATCCATCCTTTTGAAGTTTGATACATAATGCCATGGGGTCTTTTGTAAACCTCAAGTTGAGAAAAAACATTATGAAGGAATGTGTATTTAGGGTTTGTTTAAACATGTCAACCAACATAAATAACTAAAATATTTGTCCAATCACTCATTTCACCATCATTAAAAAAAATTTAGGATCCTTGATATTAGCATAACAATACAGTTGGGTGAATGGGTAGAAATTCTAAACCTCGTAATTTACCAAGGCTATGAACCAAATTTGCCTAAATGAATCTAAGTGGGTTTCATATATGGGCTCTTAAAATTTAACTTGATTGTTATTGCCTACTCATAAATGTTGTATTATAATTTTTGGTTGACCATATTTGTTTAAGTAAATATCATTATTACTTTTACATTGATGTTTGATTACCATCTTTTTGACATGTATCCTTAGTTTGACTTAGTGAGTTTGCCTTTCTTACTTAAGGTTTACTTGTTTGATTTTTTTGGTATTTAGTAGCCTAGGATTTTTAGTTACTTGATTTACTATAAATTTTTACTTTGTCATTTGGTCTAACATAACACTTATCACCCCATCTTGCCAAATTTCCAAGTATGTCCTACCCACATAACACCAATTATCTTAGCTTTCCTACATTTATTTGTTTTTCTATTTAGTTTTGTATTTTCCAAAATAAATCTTTATGCCCTACATGATCAAAAATAAAAACACATCATAAAACTATATAATGATAAAGGTAAGTCAAGGTATGCATATATTTATTTTTTTACATATTTCCCTTTCAATCATTTAATTTCAGCTATTTTATGCTTTAAAATATTGGAACTTTTTTTAGCTTCAACATTATGTGTTACTATATTATTTATCAAATCACCATTCCTTGTTATACCTATGTGACACATGATGAGCTTTGAGTGGTGAATATGTATACACATAATATTTTCAAAACTTATCAATTACTAATGATTTCTATCTTGCAAGAACCCATTGGGTCTCAATTTTTCTAAGTGCATGCCTTAAGGGGTACACTAGGAAAGGGGTGGGTATACCATTGGTGCTTATTAGGATTTTTATCCCTAATTTACACTGATATCAATCCAACCAACTCCTAAAAACATTCCCCTAAGCTTTGAATCTTACTTTTCACACTTCTTCAATCATTTACCACCTTCATTAACCCTTTTCCTAACCTAAAACCAATTTTGATAGTTTACATGATTATTTCAGCTATGTCAAACTTGTACTCTTGTTGACAAAACTTGATTAGGGTCTAGGTTGGCTCCTAGCCAACTAGATCATGACCTAGTGAGCTTTTGTCAATAACAATACTAGGACAACCATGTTGACTGTATCAACTAAAAGTTTTAGAAGGGTTTATGGTTATATCCACATATATAAACACATCCATTTTTTCATTATTTAAAAGTAGATAAGATTTATTAATCAATTTCACTTATTTATAATGTGCTTTTCCAGCATTCTACTTCAAGAGTCTTAACTCAAGGTTTCTATTTGGAGAAGAATCTAGTCTTGTTGAGAAGTCTTAGATGCTTTAGCCTTTCTTAGTGATCCTTATAAACCACAAAAACCTATTACAAAGCACCTTTGTCTAAGGGAGAGATTGAGTCTCAATGGGTTCATATTTCAGGTAAGTATCTCTAACTTCACTCCTCTCTATAGTAGATAAAAGTAGCATAAGTAATGGATTTTGAATTATATTGCTCTTCCTCTCTATGCATTGGGGTCTTACCTATACATAAGCTAATTAGGGTTTTATTATGCATGTTTAATTTTGTGTTTACTAACCCCCACTTTGTGCCACTAGATTTTGTGAGAACTAGATTAGATTTTACTTGTTATTAATATAGTGAATATGAAAACATAGGACTTAGTTATGGGTATTGCATAGTTTTGCTTGATTGGAGGATTTGGAACCCTCCCTAGTGATATTATTGTGGTAAGAGATCCCCATATTAGGTTTAGTAGATCCATATTGGTCGTGACCCCTATTATCTAATGTATGCCTAATTGGAAGTGTAAGTAAGATCTATCTTCTTTGAACTAGGATTAATTTGTAGATTTGATGCATTTTTAATTGCTTACATTGAGGTCATGAAAATTCAATCACTGACCTATTTTTATTCCATTTATTTGGAATTGGTCTTCACATGTCAAGGAAATAGGGATTTTTAATATAAATTAGTCATATAATGCTCTTCATAGCTGATTATAATCTCTCACACAAAACTTATAGAAGGTGAACAAAATCTATAAACCCTATATCCTCATTTTTATTAGACAAGGTCATACTCACATGAGATAGGAGTGCCATGATCTATTGTATAGCTTAATAGTCAATTGTATATAGATCTATCCACTTCCATATTCTATTTCACATTAATAAAATCTACTCATCTTATCAATTTCATCTTTTGATTCATCTTATAACACTGATTTCTAGTAAAATTATATTTCTATGTCACATTTTCCTTATTTAGTAAGTTTATATATTTAGCAATTTTTAAACTAGTGAATGTTTGATATCTTAAGTATTATTATTCATAATTTTACATAATAGTTTATCACTTATGTTAGTTTACATATTGATAGGTTATCCTAAAATTTGATAAATTATTTTGTGGCATGAGAAGTTACCTAAAAGAGTCATTTAATCATACATAATATGTATAAGCCTATTCCCCACATATCACTCATATAGAAATTACGAAGCTATAATATGTCTACCACTTTCACATTGATAAGTACTACACTAAACATCTTAAATTAAAAATCAATCACAAGGAGTAGGCCTTATTTAGGTCATAATCTAAGTCAAGTGTTCTATTGTCAAGTTGTGAATGCTAAATTATAGGCTGCATCCATACCAAATAATTTATTTTTCACACATACACATAACCAAGAGAAAAACCTATTTTTTTATCCCTATTTTGATTATTAGAAACATAGGTTGTGTTTAACCACTTAGTGAGGGTTATTGGGGTCAACTCCACCTATCTTTATTCTATTTTTTACATCTAAACCTAGTGTCCAAAGTTGATATAGGGTTTCAAATTGAAGGAGATAGGTCTTTTGGAATTGAGAACACATCAAAAATTTGAGATTTCATAAATAAGTGGCTTATAATTAGGCACAAATATTTGTGATGAAATAGTAAAGCACAAGTTGTAATGACATTTATGTTCTAACTCAGACACATTTGTCTGATTCAGGCATCTAATTTTTGTCATATTCATCTACGTATGTCTAGATAGTGAGTTTTCATATCTGATTTCTCCACATCTAGTTTTAATCCTATATGAAACCCACACATAGTCTTAAACTTTAATATAGAAATAAAAATCTAAGTACCCTAGTCCTCTTAATACTTTCCATTAATAGTAAACTGTAATTAAACATATACTTGTAGCATTTATATTTTCTTAATTTAAACACATCTTAGAAAATATGAATATTCAAAAGTTCTATCATATTTACATACATTAATAAAAAATAAGATAAATTATATTTATGAACATTTTCTTTTTCTCAAACATAAAAAAAACTATCTTCCCTTAGGGTTTCCTCCTATCACAAGGGTTTTACATTTATATATCTAGGTTTGATTTTTAGATTTTATTTATGATTTCTCCTTCATAATTGGATTTAAGTCTATGGTTTCCATTCCTTATAACATATACTTATAATTTTTATTTCCTAGTAGAGTAATCTTTGTGATTTTTTCCTTACTATTTTAGGGTTTGAAAAATTCAAAATGATTTAACATCCTAAAACTTCTAGTAGCCCTCATCCTATAAACTCACGATATCTCCTAATCCCATGACTTATGTTTATACTACTAAATGTAAAAATGATCATGATTGTACCAATGTTATTTATATGAAGGATACATTTATGTATGTGAAGGAAATGACTATGATTATTATTATTATTATTATTATTATTATGAAGAATATTGATATGATAGTATTGTATCTAATGAAGTGAAATCAGAACAAAATATTTATATATTTAATTCTCCTAATCCTTATCAAAACTCTTATGTTAATAAAAAATATAAAAATATTAAATTAATAATGGATAACAAAATTCATTCCTTGATGCTTATAGTATTCCACATAAGAAAGAAGATACAATAAAGTAGTGGATATATGGTGTACACATGGATTATCATGATGTTTTTTTTTAATTAGGTAAATATATAGGTTTTTAAGGGATCCTATAACCACTAAATTCACAAAGGATAATAATTACAAATAACTTAAAGAAAAAATAGTAAAAAAATCCCCCAATGATTAGGATAACAAATAGGGAATATTCCACCAAACTTCCCCTATATAACTACTAGAATTTTGCCAAACTTTTGCCAAAAAATCAAAATAGAGAATGGTCAAAGCCAACAAGAAACATACACTCAAGAGTTAAAGATAATACTCCTCAAAATATATATAATCCACCAATTTATCAACCTTGGTTTTCTCCTTATTCATGTTTATTTTATCCTTTATCAGGTGTACCTTAGTACATTTTCTCATTACTTCAATAGAATCCACATTCTTATTTTTAATAGGGGTCCCCTTTATATGATTCTCATCTTCCTTTTTCATCTCCTTCTTATTTTTTGGGTACCTCCCTCTTTGTTATTTCTTTATTTACCCATGTTTTCTCCTCCTTTTTATTATTTTCATCCACTACATTTTTTTTTTCATCTCTACATCTATTTCCAGAGTATTGGGTTTTCTCTTCCCCCTCAACCTCATTTTATAACTTATTCATTATTAAAATTTACCAATTCCTTCCTTAAGAGATAAAATTTATCATTTAATTCATTTTAAATATCTAACTATTTACAAATTTTTGAGTCAAATCAAATAATTTAGTACTACATATCATGGGAGACTCCATATATTCTCTACACTTCTCTTCTTCTTCCATAAAATTCTTAACCATGTCCTGCACTTTTTTAGGATAAGATCTTATAATATAATTTCTACATTAATATTAAAGTCTTGTATTGATTTTAAATCTCCTTACCATTCCATTTTTTCTTCACATAAATAATGAATTTAATGGAACTAGAACTTTCTAAGGATGCTTCTTCAAGGGTCCTCTTGGAAGAATCCTCAAGGAATTGTTTTAGACTCTTCCCAATATTATCATAAAAATTAATAATATTTTATTAATAATCCTCCCCTATATAATATAATACAATACAATATGAATATAATTCTCACAAAAAGGTTCTCCTTTCATAAAAATAAGTAAAATGAGACCCTAGTGAATTATGCTACTAGTAGCATTTTCTTAGAATGAGATTATAATGTTATCTATGGATCTTAACAAGAAGATGGGTAGGCTAATTTTGTGTCCCTTAAGGTGATTCATTAATAAAAACTAATGTAAATATAGGATGTGAAACTTAACTTCCAAAAAAATGATGGTCTATGGCATGTGCAAGTCCATATAAAGTGCCCTTTCTTAGTTTTTATGTCTTTGTTAGACTTGAAAAATGTTTTCATGATTTTTTAATTATTATAATTTTTATTTATATGAATTTGTGCCTTCAAAAATTATGCATATAACTTATCTGATCACCTCTTAAAAAATACTAATAAAAAACCCTCTTATTTACACAGTTCTATTTTTTTAACCCATCAAAAATCATTTTGATACCACCTTGTCATAGCCAGCAACCCACGTCATGAATTTTGTAAGGCCCTTTTATATAACATAAACCATATATATTTTTCATCTTTTATATTTTCATAATAAATTCATTCTATTATGTCCCAATTACCATTAATGTCAACAAGTACTTCTCTTTTGTATTCTGTGAATAGCTAGAATGGGAACTCACACTATCAACCTCTAAATTTGAAACATCCACCCGTTTAGAAATTTAAATGATGTTCAATAAATCAACACACTTCATATATTAGTTAACACTTTTTAATGAATTAAATAATGATTACAAGCTATATCCTTAAGCTCAAATATTAGCATTAATTACCATCCATCCTTTGAATGAAGCCCCTCATAGGTCATAGGAATTTAGCCACATAATTATATATCAATTTTATAATTTATCTAGGTAATTTTTTAGTCCTATTCCAATTAATAAAATATTATTTAGTAATACCAATATTATCCAATTAGTCTACCACCATATTTCCTTTTCTATATATGGGTAATTGAAACCTCCTTTATTTGTTTTTAAAAACCTTTGGCATCTATAATATCTTATTGAATGAAACAAGATGGTTTTTATTTTATTTATTATAAATGAAATGTATTAATAAAATCATATTTAAAAACCAATCCATCAATTTTTAACTTCACTTCTAGATTAATGCCCCAAATATAGACTATATCCTCTACCACATGATTGGTCCAATATCCCATATGGCAAATAAGTAGCCATTACTACATCTTAAAATTCTATGATAAGTCCTCCCATATGTTATTATGGTTTCCTTTGGTATACCTATAAATAATTAATTTCATGTATTATCTCAATGATTTATACCATTCAACATGGATTCTATCAATTTAATAGGAAAGGTCTTTCACCTTCATGTTAATCCTTTGGTTGTTGAAGATGGACTATCAAAATTTATAAATATTATGTTTTTATTTTAGAATAAAGGTTGTTAAATTTTCCATAATGAATAATAATATTCTTTAAATTTCAATTCTCTAGCTAAGATTTTTATCCTTAAAAAAAAACCATTCCTAGACTTTTGTATTCCTCAAAATAAATGTGAAGGGGCTAAGTGCCATAAAAACCCAAAGGAAGGCAACTTCCATTTTTTATTAGGTCTAGGATTGAGTTATGCTTGACACAAGATATATTAAAATTTTTAAGGATATGATCCAACACCTTTATGTAAAGTGACAATCAAGCATCAGGTAGTTTACCATTTCCTCATTGCATTTACACAACACACACCTATTATGAATGGTCAACCCTCTCTTGGCAAATTTTCTATAGTTAGAATTTTATTCTAGGTAGAAATCCAAAAAATATATTGAATATATGGGTGAGGTTCCTTATCCATAAGTATTTCCAATGATTTTAATCTTTTTATATGTCTAATTCAACCATACTTCCATATTTTACAGACAATTCACCACTATCATTTGTTTTCCACAAAAGAGTATATTTTTTGTTGAAAAAATGTAATATGTGTTTGTTACAATTTTTAGTTCAATATATAAAACTAAATAAATACATCACTTGATGAATATAAATATAACACTTTACACATTTTATTACCTTTAGATTTTTACCAGTAATCCTTGACCTTAGTTCCATAAATATATTTAAAGACATTGTTTAATTCTAACCAAGGGGATTTATAAGTAAAGGGGAACTGAAAAAGCTAAGGATCATCCCAAGACTCAACTTTTTCCCTGTCACTTGCATTTCATCTACTTTGAAATACCCTTAGAATTTTATTTAGATTTCTAAAAAGATAAAAATTTACCAAGGAGTTCCTAAAAAATAAAACTATCCTCGTCCTTACCTTCCAAAAATTTATCTTTAATTATTCTTGTCCATTTTTTATCTTCTTTGATTACTTTCCACAATTTTTTATCAATAAGTGATTGATTTATGGTCGTTAATCTCTTAAAGCTAATACTCCCATACACCTTAGCAAGATAAAAATAATAATTGGAAACTAAAGGAAATTTTAAAGTGTCCCCTAAACCTATCGTAAGGAAACTTCTCTAAATTTGATCCAATTTATCAACAATTTTACTAAGAACATAAAATAGGGACATAATGTCAACCAGAATGCTTTAAATTGATATTTTAAGGAGATGGAGTTTCAAAAATTTAGAAATTAAACAACCTTAACATTTGACCCATTTATTATAAAGTCTATGAAATAGAGTATTCCAAAGATCATAATACATTCTTCCACTAAAGAGTAACATTCCTAGATAGGTAATCGACAAGTTATTAATTTAGCAACCCTAAATTCTAGACAAATTCTTATAAAAACCTATGGAGTATTTAAGAATAATATATATGTTTTTAAATAATTAATAAATTTCCTAAAATTATTTCATAATATAGAAGGATATTCTTAAGAGTCTTAGCTTCAATAGCCATTGCTTTTGCCATCAAAAAAGTGTCATTTGTAAAACATTGATGAATGGCAGGGGTATTTCCAATGGATAGTTTAATGATTTTGATAATTCCTTACATTTTTATAATGGTAAGCTCCTTCCAAGAGATTAAGATAACATAATTAAGAGGTAAGGAGATAGAGGGTCTCCTTGTCTCAAAATTCTACCAGTCAAGAATAACCCTTTCAGTAATCCATTGATAATGATTGAGAATATATGAGAGGTTATATAGCTATAAATAATATTATGATAGTATTATTAAAACAAAATCCTTCCAAAAACATGTCTAAAAACCTCAAAAACACTCTTTCATACAATTTATTAATGTCCACCTTAAGAAACATACCTTGTTTTGAAGAGTTACAAATTGGATGAATAGCTTCATGGTAAATTATTATCCCATCCTATTTTTTCTTCCAAACACAAACACATTAATTTATTAGTTGTGGTATTCTTGAAAAGAGGTTGAATATGCATGACAATATTTTTAGTGTAGATTTTATAAATAGTTGTACATAGGCTAGTGTGTCTAAAGTCCTTCAGTTGATTATCTCCCAAGTTTTTTGGATTAAAACAAGGAAAATATTGTTAAGTTCCCTAAAAGGGTTCCAAATCTATAAAAAATCACTCATAAATATCACCACTTCACTTTCCATTAATTCTTAAAAAATTTGAAATAAGAAAGGATTCAATCTATCTAGGCTAGGGGATTTATCCCCTTTTGATGAGAAAATAAAAAACATGACCTATTCACTAGATAGGGGTTTGAATAAGCTATATTCTCTACCTAAATTATGAAATTATGAATAAAACCTAATAAATATTATTATTTATCAAAATCTACCACATTAATTCCCACCAAAATATTATTGAAATATAGAGTGATTTGTTCATCCATGTCTGCTTCTTCATTTCACTTTCTTCCATCTTCTATAACAAGTTCAAAAATTTAATTAGTATTTTTGTGCCTAAAATTATCTTTATGGAATAATTTCATGTCTTTGTCACATTATTTTAACAATAAAAAACTATATTTTTGTTTCCATACTTATTTGGATTTTAAATTGTGGTAGGTACTAGGAAGATCATTTTACCTATTAAACAATTGATCACTTAGACCATTAGAAGAAGTAATATCTTAAAACTTATGTAATTCATCTAAATTTCTCATTTAATTAAAAATATTTATAAAATTATATTTATTCCAAACTTTTATTTTTTGTTTATATTTGATTTTATCCACCAAAATGTACATATCAAATCTAAAAAATGCTTATTTTTGCCAATCCTTAAGAGAATATTGAAGATATGGATGAAGAGTCCACATTTTATTGAATTTAAAATATTAGTTCTTAAGTTTAGAAATATTTTCCAAAGATAACACAATAGGATTATGTTTTGGAATAATTATAGGGAGGGAAGATAAATGTCTAGTAAAATAGATGTCCCAATTAAGAGAAATAAGGAATCTATCTGATCTAACCTGAGTCATATTTTCCCCAAGTCTTATGTTAGACAATCCACATTCAGAAGACTAGATTCAAATATGAAGTTATTTAAATCAAACATATTTTCAATTAAGTCCTGAATAACACTCATTTTTTATAAAGGGGAATTAAATTTCCCTAAAACCATTCAATTTTAGTTCCTATAGTTCCTTCTATATTTAACCAAATATTCCTAAATTTAATTCTACCCTTGTTTAGAGTTAGGGGCATACATATCATAAATAATCCATTCCTCATTATTAGTATTATCTTTTAATAACACTAGCATATGGTTACTACTATAAGACAAATCCACCCCTTTAAGGATTTGAGGGTTATAAAAGACTACCAAACCTCTATCCAATCCATTAAAGCCAACACTAATATGGTTAGCTTTATTCTAGATATTGTCCCTACTTTGATTGAGATATTATTTAGACATTTTAGATCCTTGGATGATAAAAATATTAAGGTTATTTTTCTCCTTCAGATTCCTCACTAACCTCTATTTTTTGGGAAAATATATATACACACACACATTAATATATACATATATATCTATGTGTGTGTATACATACATACATACACGTGCGCGCGCGCACGTGCACACACACACACACACACACACACACACACACACACACACACACACACACACACACACACACACACACACACACACACACACACACACACACACACACACACACACACACACACACACACACACACACACACACACACACACACACACACACACACACACACACACACACACACACACACACACACACACACACACACAGACACACACACACACACACACACACACACACACACACACACACACACACACACACACACACACACGCATGCATGCACACACACATATATATAGACACACACACACACACACACACACACACACACACACACACACACACACACACACACACACACACACACACACACACACACACACACACACATAATATTACATATTAAAATCTAAATCATGCCATCCTAATATGCATAACAATGTCATCCTAAGATAATCTATAACATGAATCATAGATAATTATAATTATTCCTAATGGTTTTTTATGCCTAAATTCCAAAAAAAATTAAGGCCATGGATATCCTAGTAATCTCTTGACACATAATGTACTTTATTTTGTAAAATGCTCTAATCATGGAAGAATATTATCAAAATATTTCAAAAAAATTTTAATGGGAAAAGGCTTAGATTCATTCTATACTTTTCCAAGTGGTTATTTACCTTTATTTAACAAGTGAGAATAATATTTCTTCTCCAAATGTAATAATAATAAGGCTACTAAATTCACATTGGAACATATCTAAATATTAAAGCAAGGTCATTATGAACTTATTAAATATTACATTTTATGATTTTAAAATAAATTATATTGTTTAATAAATGGTCCATCATATTTGTAAAATAAATTATATTTAGTAAGTTTCTTATATATCTTCTTAAGGAAATATCACTTTAAAACTCTTATATTTTTTAAATTACTTTACATAGATATTTTCACTTGTGCTACTAATGTCACTCATGATTCACATAAGTTAACAACCTCAAGTGATATAATTGCATCTTCACCTAGGAAGGATGTTCCACATAAGTAATATAATCTAAGGACATCATATTATAAATGAAATAGTAAAATTAGGGTAATGAATAAAATACAAGATTCAAATAACATGGCTTAGAAGGAAAAACTATCTCAAGTTCATGCATTACAAATAAGATTCAACCAATTAAATTTGATTGTTTAAAAGACTAACCTAATGTTTTTTTATAGACATTACTTGATAATATATTAATCAACCTACCTCTTAATTATTATCAACTTCCCAATCACCTTGAATGATCAAGGTCAAGATAATTTTTCAACTATCATTATATCAATGGACATAGAGATAACAATTGTTATGAATTACAATAAAAGATTGAACTTATGGATAGAAGGGATATTACAATTTGTATAGTTAATGTCAAGTCAACAAAGTCCCTATCTCTATTTTATTCTAATACACACTCTATGAGTAAAAATACATCCTAATATGTTCCATTAAATAAACTAATAGTCATTTGGGACTATATGGAAGGTACTACTGGAAGAAGACCTTTTTCTATCTCACATTATAGAATTATAGATCTATCCTAGTATGTTTTTATAAAGGAAACAATGGTAATTCAATCCATTAATAAAGGTGAATATATAGAAGGAAATATTATATATGATAAGGTATAATGCAGTACATGTATAATTAACATTCTTAAGTATTTTGGATATGATAATCGAGATTTACAACATGCATGTAATTATGAAGATGTCATAGGGAAGTTACTGTAATGCTAATCAACTTGAGTCATGGTCTCATTATTAAATTAATATTTTTGTCACATTTTATATTTTATATGACTCCTTAGTTCTTGTGGGAATTTAAATCTAGATCCCTACATGTGTGAATATTTAATTTTTCCATGTGACATTATGAATGGTTTAAAAAAGGTTGGTAAACTTAGATAAATACCAAAAAATGAAGGATAAAATAATTTCAAAGAAAGTGTAATATTTTAAAATTGGGTGCACATGATTTTTACAAAAGCTATGGGTACTATCTGGTAGAGGATAGCCTAGGTGGAAGTGTCAAGTGGATAGAATGTGTGAATTAAATTTTGGAGGTTTGAGGAAGTGTCTTATAAGCTCATGTGGGTATGAAAAAAATTAATTGGATTTTAAAAATGTGTAGTAAAGTCAATTTAAATGTGCATTCAGCCCCACATGAGGCATATACAATAATTAAATCCAATTATAAGAATAAATATGGGCTTGTAATAAAATTTAATGCAATTTTAAGAGATATATTTTTCGTGTATAAATGTAGACTATCATCAATAATTCTTGTTCTATTTTTGGAGCAGGGCATGGATAAATGTTTTTACATGTGAAAAGAGACATGTTAACCTTGTGTACTCAACCTCCTAATGTTTTATTGAGACATCCAAAGAAGGGATGAGTGATGGATAGTTTATCAGTCTAGTTGGTTTAGTTAAGGTGGTTGATGTGGCTAAATAGGCTGATCTAGAAGAGCTAGAAGGGATGGTTGGTTTGGATGAGCTACGTACATATGGGTTTGAAATGTGATTGGTAATGGATACTCTTGACAATATTTGAATATATCATATGTGTCAAAATTATCATTGAGGTTAGTGAACTATGGTGTAATCACATTTAAAAAATATATTAAATTTATGAGAACTAGGTAGCATAATTCTTGGTCTATGTCAAGTTCTCTGAATGGGTTGAAATGATGTTATATTACTTTAGGTATCTAATTGGATCTTCCAAGTTGGGATTTCCTAGAAAATTTCATACATAAATCTAATTAAATTAGATGAGGATAGATGAAAGGATGAAAACATTAGTCAATTTTATAGGTTTCAACTTTGACAAGAAAATAGGCAAATATGTGTGGCTAACTGGGTTTCTTACAACTTATTTTACTTAGCTATAGAGTTTAGTTTACTAATAATAACGTTTGGTAAGGTTGTAAAGTAAAATAATTTTAGTTTAAGCTTAGATTATATATTAATCTAAGAATTATGAGTTAGGATGGGTACTAATACTAAAGGAATTTTTATTTCTCTATGAAAATGTGCTTGTTAGGAAGTGTCATCCAAGGGTGAGGAAAAAATTTTGTTTGAAGATTTGAAATGTGTTGTATGTTTTGATATGTTTTTTATTTTCTCAAAGAATTATATTGTATGGTATGTGTTATTTTATAAAATAATGTTATTTATTATTTTTATAATTTAATGTTTTGATTAATGACATTTTGTTGTTTATGTGTGTGTGTAATCACAAAAAATTCTAAAATTAGAACTAAAACTAGATGAATGTTATTTTTTCCTAATTTTATGATTTTTGAATCTATAGAAATTTAATTATACTTATTTAAAATGAATTAATTTATTTTATGTTATTTTTTGATTGATACTAATAATAATGAATACTTTAAATTTTAGGTATGTGGATGAAAACTAACCTATAATTTTAGATGTTTATTCATGCAAGAATATTTATTTGGAAAATTGATACTAGATGTAAGTTTTGTGTTCTTGTATTTTTGATTAAATTAAAATAATATTATTATGAAAGTAATAAAATGTGTTTTTTAATATGGTTTTATTTTTATAACTTTAAAAAATATGTAAGGAATAAATTAATATACATTGTGCAATTATTTTTCTTATGTTTTTATGACTTTTTCTATCCAAGTGGATGTAAATATCCTTGTTTGTTTTGTGAGTGTATTCATTATATAAGCTAGAGTAAAGAGAGATAATTTTCTCCAATTGTAAGAGATTTATATATTTATAAATATAAAACTAATATGAAATACTTTGTGCTTTCATATTTTCTATATGAAAGCAAGACTATAAAATATTGGATTTTTTTTTAGTGAAAAAGACTATGAAGATGATTCTTTTTTGGTATTTTTTGTTTTAAATTTTATAATATGAAAAATTAAAAAATAAAATTAAAAATAATAAATAAAAATATATCTCACAACATAACCAAAGTAGATGAGAATTCGAGAAAAATAAATTAATTCAAAACTAAAATTAATTGATCATCAAGATTTTAGATCCTTAGTTGTTTCTCAATAATGGCCCAATGATTCTATAAGAAGAGGAAAACAATAAGTGTTGGAAATATTGTCATTGATGTCAAAGGTTTAGTATTATTGGTGATAAAGGCCCCATTGCATTTAATGTTGTTTATCTTGGCTAATATGAGTTAATATTTATTTAATATTAATGAATATATTTTTGGTTACATATGAGACAAAATAAGGGCCCATGGAGAAGTCGAAGAGTCACAGGATAAAGACAAAAGAAGGATGGGATGCATTTTCCCATGAAGAGTCATCTTGGGGAATACCAAGAGTCACCAAGTGAAGACAAAAGAGTAAAGGGCAAATTTCTCATGAAGCGACACTTTGAGGAATACGAAAAGTCACCAAAGATAAGGACAAAAGTGGGAAAGACGTTTTTGGTCATGAAGGGTCACCACATGATTTTTCAAATGCTTGGATATGAAGGGTCATCCAAGATTGGGACCATTTTCCATGAGGATTGAAAGGTCACAAAGGGGGAAGGCCAAAGGTCATTTGGAAAGCTATAAATAAAGGCTTGAGTAGCCTTTTGTAATATGGATGAGAGAGGTTGATTTGATATTGTAATATCTAGCTTAGAAGAGAAATTGTGAGAGATGATTTGTATTCATTATATCTAGCTTAGAAGAGCAAAAGTGAGAGAGAGGAAGGAGATGTTGTATTGATCTATTATTTGTTGAGATAGCAACATTGAGAGATAGGTGTGTGGTATACACAAAGGGGTTAGTGCTCCTGTGGGTTGGTGCTCATGAATTGTTGTTGAGTTGGTGCTTGGCAAAGGGGTTGGTGCTCCTATGGGTTGGTGATCATGAATTGTTACTGGGTTGGTTCTCGGCAAAGGGGTTGGTGCTCTTGTGGGTTGGTTCTCATGAATAGGTGCTGGGTTGGTGCTTGGGAAAGGGGTTTGAAGCTCATGTGGGTTGGTGATCACGAATTATAGCTAAGGTTTGTACATGGCAAAGGGGTATGGTGCTCCTATGGGGTTGTTCTCATGAATATATTTGAGATTGATTCTCTGTGGTTTTTCCCACATTGGGTTTCCACGTTATATCTGGTGTGTCTCTCTATCTTGTGTGATGTTTATTGTTTAAGTTTTATTGCATATCTTGAATGATTGATTAAGTGGAATTTGGTTAAAGGAAAGATTTATAAGATATATAATATACTGATTCACCCCCCCTCTCAATATATTTCATGTTTTATAATTGGTATCAGTGCAGGTTCCTTTTTGAAAAGTTTTATAGCTTGAAGGTAGATCAGGAAAGCACGATGGCTAGGTCACATGAAGGATTTTCTACAAATAAGGCACCTTTGTTTGATGGGATGAATTATGGTTTTTGGATCATGAGAATGAAGGTTTATTTGATGGCCCTTGGATTTGACATATGGAAATTAGTGGTGGAGGAATATGAAGAGCCACAAACATCTACAATTACTCCAGCAAAAAAGAAGGCAAGTGAATGTAATGCTAAAGCTTTAAATGATATTTTATGTGGTTTATGTGAATCTGAATTTGTTAAAGTTATGCAATGTAAATCTGCTCATGAAACTTGGGTAAAATTTGAGAATATTCACAAAGGTGACGGAAAGTTTTAGCAAGCTAAGTTGCAGACTTTTAGAAGGTAGTTTGAAAGCTTGATGATGGAAGAAGAAGAAGATATAGAAAGTTATCTCTTATGAGTTGATCAGATAGTAAATCAAATTCAAGGTCTTGGAGAAACATTGGAAAAGTCAACAGTAGTGCAAAAGGTTTTGAGATCTCTACCAATGAGATATGATGCAAAGGTTTCGGCAATTGAGGAGATGAAGAATTTAGCCAAGCTAAAGATGGATGAGCTTCATGGTATTCTCACGACATATGAGATTTAGACAGAACAAGATAAATCCTCAAAGAGAGAATTGGATTTTAAGACATGAAAGAAGGAGAAAGCTAAGATTCAAGAATCAAGTGATAGTTCTAGTGATGATGAAGATGACAATGAAGCACTTTTTATTCATAGGCCAAAAAGAGGAACATGTAAATATCAAGGAAAATTACCTTTTAAATGTTTTAATTGTGGGAAGATTGGACATTTTTCAGCTAGATGCCCAGATAAAGTTAAAGATGATGAAGAAGAAAAGCCTACATACAAGAAGAATTTCAAAGGCAAATCCAAGAAGGGATTTGAGAAGAAGAGCCTGTATTCTAAGGATCCTAGCTCAGTTGAAGATAGTGGAGTCAGTGATTCAGAAGAAGAAGAGATTCTATTTTTGGCCATACATGATGATGATCAAGAAGAAGAAGAGGAGGAAGCTGAAGTAGATATGGAAGGATAACTCAATTGTGCCCTAGAAGAGTTAAAAGATGTTCAAAAGAAGAATTGAAGGTTAAAGTGACAGATCGAGAAAAATGAACAAGAGTCAAAGGAAATGATTGAAGATCTACAAGCACACTTTGAAGAAGCTAAGAAGAATGAAGAAGATCTCAAATCATAGTTGGAAATAGAAAGAAAAGATTGTGAAAGGTATGTTATTGAAATTGCCTCTTTAAAAGAAGATATTAAGAATGTAGTCAGTGATAAAGCATTCAGTGATTCAAAATTTGAAGATAACACTAAAATGTTGAATGAGATATTGGAAAGTCAAAAAGCATATTCAGATAAAATAGGGATCAGATTTGAAAATAAAAAGAGCTATGCTGAAGCTCTTACACAAGAGGACACAAAAAGGGGAGAATTGAAAAATACAAAGGACATTCCAAATAGAGAAGGCTGGAAGGAACAAAAATACAAAAGGCAATCAGGTCAGAGATATACAAATAGGTCTTATTTTTATGGCTATTGTTTTTATTGTAATGGATATGGTCACAGGAAAGTAGAATGTAGAAAAAGAGCTAACAATTTCATAAATTAGGAGAAGGAAAGTCAAGTAGAGTCAAGCAGAATCCACAACTCTGTTGCTCCTCTATCAAGCTTTAATGAAGAGACCATAGTGTGCTACAAGTCCAAAAACTTTAGACACATAGGTCAGTATTGCAGAAGCATGTTCAAGTCAGTCAAGAAGGATTAGAGTTTCAAAGCTTCATTAATCAGGGAGAAGGTTCAGACATGTTCATGGTAGAAGAAATAACCTGAAGATTCTATGATGGTGCAGACAGATCTTCATGTGAGAAGTAAAGATCATCCATGGTTAATTGATAGCGGATGTTAGAGGCATATCATAGGTGATAAAAGTAAGTTCATTTCTCTAAAGAAGATAAATGGTGGTACAGTGAGATTTGGAGATAAAACCACTGCTAGGATAGCTAGAAAAGGTACTTTGAGTCTAGATTATGGTAGAACTAAGACTAAAAATGTTTTGTATGTAAAAGGTCTTAAGCATAATCTATTGAGTGTTAGTAAAATTTGTGATCAAGGATACACATTAAGGTTTCATGCTGAAGGTTGTGATATTAGAAGAAAATATTCAAATGAGTTGATGGTAAATGCTCAAAGGACAGGGAACAATGTGTATGTATTGTCAGATATCTTCTCAAAGGCACGATCAAAGGATACATTCAAAGATCAGCGAGAGGAGTTGGGAGTAATTTCTATTACTTCTTGCCATTGATGTTTAGCATCAAGTGAGGGGGAGCTAAGTGTTATCTCCAGGTAGGCCCTTTGCCATTGATGTCAAAGGTGGAGAATAACAGATACAGGTACAGGTGCAGAAAATAGGTATAGGGAATAGGTACAGGTTACTACAATAAGGGGGAGTTACTGTATGTTTTTAGATGATGGTATGTGTAGGTGATAGGATGTGATAGTTTTAGGATTGAGGTTGCCATCAATGACAAAGGGGGAGATTGTTGGAAATATTGTCATTGATGTCAAAGGTTTAGTATTATTGGTGATAATGGCCCCATTGCATTTAATGTTGTTTATCTTGGCTAATATGAGTTAATAGTTATTTAATATTAACGAATATATTTTTGGTTGCATATGAGACAAAATAAGGGCCCATGGAGAAGTTGAAGAGTCACGGGATAAAGACAAAAGAAGGATGGGATGCATTTTCCCATGAAGAGTCATCTTGGGGAATACCAAGAGTCACCAAGTGAAGACAAAAGAGTAAAGGATAAATTTCTCATGAAGGGACATTTTGAGGAATATGAAAAGTCACCAAAGATAAGGAAAAAAGTGGGAAAGACATTTTTGGTCATGAAGGGTCACCACATGACTTTAAAAATGCTCGGATATGAAGGGTCATCCAAGATTGGTGCCATTTTTCATGAGGATTGAAAGGTCACAAAGGGGGAAGGCCAAAGGTCATTTGGAAAGCTATAAATAAAGGCTTGAGTAGCCATTTGTAATATGGATGAGAGAGGTTGATTTGATATTGTAATATCTAGCTTAGAAGAGCAATTGTGAGAGATGATTTGTATTTGTTATATCTAGCTTAGAAGATCAAAAGTGAGAGAGAGGAAGGAGATGTTGTATTGATCTATCATTTGTTGAGATAGCAACATTGAGAGATAGGTGTGTGGTATACACAAAGGGGTTGGTGCTCTTGTGGGTTGGTCCTCATGAATTTTTGCTGAGTTGGTGCTTGGCAAAGGGGTTGGTGCTCCTGTGGGTTGGTGCTCATGAATTTTTCATGGGTTGGTTCTCGGCAAAGGGGTTGGTGCTCCTGTGGATTGGTGCTCATGAATAGGTGCTGGGTTGGTGCTCGGCAAAGGGGTTTGAAGCTCTTGTGGGTTGGTGCTCATGAATTATAGCTGAGGTTTGTACTTGGCAAAGGGGTATGGTGCTCTTGTGGGGTTGTTCTCATGAATATATTTGAGATTGATTCTCCATGGTTTTTCCCACATTGGGTTTCCATGTTATATCTGGTGTCTCTCTCTGTCTTGTGTGATGTTTATTGTTTATGTTTTATTTCATATCTTGAATGATTTATTAAGTGGAATTTGGTTAAAGGAAATATTTATAAGATATATAATATACTGATTCACCCCCCTCTTAGTATATTCCGTGTTGTTTTTTCCTAATTTTATGATTTTTGAATCTATAGAAATTTAATTATACTTGTTGAAAATGAATTAATTTATTTTATGTTATTTTTTGATTGAAACTAATAATAATGAATACTTTAAATTTTAGGTATGTGGATGAAAACTAACCTATAATTTTAGATGTTTATTCATGCAAGAATATTTATTTGAAAAATTGATACTAGATGTAAGTTTTGTGTTTTTGTATTTTTGATTAAATTAAAATAATATTATTATGAAAGTAATAAAATGTGTTTTCTAATATGGTTTTATTTTTTTAAATTTCAAAAATATGTAAGGAATAAATTAATATACATTGTGCAATTATTTTTCTTATGTTTTTATGACTTTTTCTATTCAAGTGGATGTAAATATCCTTGTTTGTTTTTTGAGTGTATTAATTATATAGGCTATAGTAAAGAGAGATAATTTTATCCAATTGTAAGAGATTTATATATTTATAAATATAAAACTAATATGAAATACTGTGTGCTTTCATATTTTCTATATGAAATCAAGACTAAAAAATATTGGATTTTTTTTAGTGAAAAAGACTATGAAGATGACTCTTTTTTGGTATTTTTTGTTTTAAATTTTATAATATGAAAAATAAAAAAATAATATTAAAAATAATAAATAAAAATATATGCCACAACCTAACCAAAGCAGATAAGAATTAGAGAAAAATAAATTAATTCAAAACTAAAATTAATTAATCATCAAGATTCTATATCCTTAGTTGTTTCTCAATAATGGCCCATTGATTATATAAGAAGAGGAAAACAATAAGAAATGGAAAAAAAACACAAAATTAAGAGAAGATAAGAGAAGATAAGAGGAAATTATATTGTGTCTAGTTCTCACAAAGAATAAAGTGTTGTGTTGCAAATTTGTGATTTATCTTTCTCCAATTCATGTGAATGACCAAATATAATTTGTAGGATTTGGGATTATTTATTAAGGAATTTATATAAGCTATAATATAAATCTATCAAAACATATATATTTAACTCTCAAGGTAATTTTTGGATATCAAATTCAAGGTAAAAAGAGTTATTTTTAAGAGAAGATAATGTGTTTCATGTGCGAGTTAACAAGAGATATATAGGAACCTATTGGAGTTAACTTAGAGTTATGTAAAATTGTCTTAGACATGAATTTTATTGAACCAAAACATTGGGAAGTCAAGTGCAAAATAATTAAATAAAACTTTCAAATTTGAACATCCAAAATGTGTCAAAATGTGCATTCTAGGAGTGAATTTCAAAAATCATGTAATAGTAGTGAAACCAAGTCTATTTTAAAATGGAAATTATTAAACATACACAATAATCATAAAAATATCCATGATAGTTTCAACAATAATGGAGTGGTTTTCAGAACCACCACAATGGTTTCTTCATGCCATAAGAAAATATTATATTTAGAAGGATTGAGCTTAAAATTTATAAATCCAACACATTTTTGAAACATAAAAAGAGGAATTATAAAAAAATTTAAGGAGAATAATAGGTTTGATAATATTATTATTTATGGAGGTTATTGCATCATCATCAAATATCATGAAATGTTACACTATGAAATATTTAGGTACATACATATTTCTACATTAGGGAGACTTCTAAATTAGAAAAGGTGTTTTCCTTCAGTAGTGGCATGGTAAAAATGAAAAGGAAGGTTATATATATTACCTCACTTACCTATGTGTCAAGACAATGTCATTTGAGATGTATTTTTTACCTGTAAGAGAAAACTAAGAATTAAGTGTAATTTTACGTAGAAATTAGAAAATGTGATAATTAACCAAAAAATGGATAAAAATTACATACCATTCATGTGGTGGAAAATACTACCTAAATCATCTCATTAGAGGACTAAAATTGGTGTATGTGTCAAGAGATGCCAGCCTTTAAAACTAAAATATGAATTTTTTTGAAATTAAATTACGAGGAATATAACACTATTATATTTTGTATTTAAGCTATCTAGTATTATTTTAGGTATGACATATTCATAAATTTGTCAACATATGTGAAAAACATAGTTTTTAAGGAAAAATTTTTAAAAAGGGAAACTTTTAAACATAAAATAATGAAATAACTAAATTATAAATTGAAAAAAAAACTTAATTTAAAAATCATTTATGCACTGTGATTTTTTTAAATTTTATTTCTTGATTTCCTATGATGAAATTATGCAAGAGTATGTCAATTCAAAGAGTGTGAGGAAAGGATGGTGGGAGTATCAATGAAATTAGGTGGGATGTATACATGTGATCTAAAACATAGAAGTTTTGATTGAAAAATATTTCAAGAACACAAAAATAACACAGTAACAATGATTTCTCTGAGAAGAGATGTTTTATTAATCAAGATTGTAAATACAAACATATGCTTATCTCTAGGAAGAGATGTCTAATTTCATTTTTGGGTTACATCTTCATTTATACACATTTTTAAGGTAGGATGAGGATGTGGAAGGTCACAAATATCAAGGGAGATTATGTGGTTAAACTTCCATGAATCACAATAATACAGAATTCAAGGAATTACTATTTTTAAAAACTTACTATTTTTAGACTGCACTACTAAAATGGAAATTTAAAGTGCTTTCATTGGATTTTCGGTGTTCAAAACCCAACAAGTAGATCTCATGCCATCTCACCATGTTATCTTCATTATTATCTTTCTAATGGTTCAAATGGGGAGTCAATCAGAGTTATGGTGCATAGTTATGGCTCTTGGAAGTTCTATTATCAATTGGGGTAGAACCATCCCCTAAATTGTCCCTTGAATTATTGCCCTGATCATCATGGTTGTGTTTTCCCTATTTCTTTGCAAAAAACCCAAGTTTAGGACATTATTATAAAAACTACCTAAGTCTAGTGAAATCCAGCATGTTGAGTGTTAGCATGTTTATTGTAGAGTGTGTTAGAAAACTGATTTCCACAAAAATTGATGTTCTATATCCAACATTTCATAACCTTTAGTCGATAGAAATTGATGTTATATAACCACTAACTATACATATATATTATTTTCCTATGGTATATGTAGGAGATATTTTAAATGAACATTGACTAATCTAGATTTTTTTAATATGATAATAGGGGGAGACATACATTGGAGTGGGGCCAAAAATCAAGAGTGGATACTTAAGATGATTAGATTATTGATGGTGAAAGAGACTATTATTATGAACATGGCATGGTTTTGGAGGGTTTCACATATGGGGATAATTAATTAAGATATCCTATTATTATGCAACCTATTAACATTCTAGTATGTTTATTAGAACATTTTCTAGCTCACACATGTCCAAAGGGAGTGAACCATCACTCTAGTTGATGTATTTAGGATTATAGGATTTTTGGTTACAATTAAGATAATTACACTAAGAGAGACCACTAATAGAGTAAATTATTAATGATGGGAAAATTACTTTAGAGAGGTAAACACACTTGACATGGGTGTGATTCAAATTATGAGACTAGCTGGGATTACGATGGAAAAAATCAAAAACCTTAAAAGGTAATAATTTGGATATTTTCCTCAAAATTGGTAGGAATAATAGGGTGAAAAATATCTTTTAAAACTAAGTTTATATTATAATAATATTTAAGGATCACAACCACAGGTCTACTTTGGAATATGATTTACTCTCTTACATCTAGAGAGAACTCTACCATATTTAGATTTGGAATCTTTGTCTATTAGCCATTTGAATCTCATCATGTGTTAGGAATATGAGAAAATTATCTCATATCATATATGTATTATAATTAGAAGTGTATAATCCATTTATTTTTATGTATGAATAAGGATGGATCCATTTTTGGATATTCCATGAATAGTTGGTACTTTGATAAGGGAGACATGATTTCCGTAAAATACATGGGCATGGCATGTTAGTGGGTTGACAATGAAATCAATATGATGATTTATGAGAGTGCACAAAATGTGAATGAAAAATTAGGATAGGCTAACTCACAGATTATGGATAGGGTGATAAAATAGTTTAGGATGCAATATATACCCATGCACAAAGTTTTATATAAAGGGGCGATAGAGGTTAGAGATGTTTAACTTGTAATAATATGTTGGCATATATGGACACCAGGTACTCCTATCATCAGATTAGTTTGTGGTAGGAGAATAAGAGGAAAATTGACCATAAGAACCAAATGAGCATATATTCAATAGCAAATAATAGGAGGAAGAGGATCAAGGTAGGCTCCTACACATGTGCATAAAGTGGCACAATTATGATATCCACTAAAACAATAATAACAACCACAATATACAATATTTTCTATAATAGAGGGAGGGAAGGTAAGATAGGAACATAGGGATGATAAGCCCTCCTAAGAGATGAAGAGGAAGATGAAGTGGAGATAAGATCTGATGAGGATTCCTATCCTAACTATCATGATGGGGATCTATGTAAACTAATGTGTTATTCAAATTTTAACCATTGTTTCAACCAATTTTATTACTTTAATGATTAATTATATAACATGGTTTCTATTCTATGTTTATGTGTGATTGTGTTATATATTATATAATGGATTGGTAGAGATTATTTTGGGATTCATTAGTGGCCTTATTATATATTGATTAGGGATAAAAATATGTGTGTATCCTCTACACAATTTAACATACTCCTCATTTATTATTTCTATGTATATTTCACACCTCTCATGTAATCTTACACACTTATTTTCAAGAAGATTTCTCAGACTCCCACAAAACAATCCCAAACCTACTCATAGAATTTCATGTAATGATCACCTCAATTCACATCTTGTTCATCTCAATACACTTTATTTGCCTCATAGTCCTTCACACCTTACTTCCATTTAATTTTATATGAGCCTACTCTATCAAGCCTTATTTTAGTATAACTATGTGTCAACTTTCCCCACCTATGTGTCTCAACTACTATCCCTAGATCATACCAAACTCCTAGGATTGATTTTTTTTATCTATTAGATATGATTCTTAGGATCATTACCATTATTTAATACCTAGGAATCATGTGACCGAATTAGTTGTCACTACCAAGTTTGAAACTCCACAATTTATATACAAATAGGGTGAGACATGTCAAATCTACCTTCATTTTATTGTACAATAGTTTCTATGACTACTCTTAGAATAATGCATGCTAAATATGTAACATATGCATCTAGCCATAGTTAAAGATAGTTAGGTCAATGTAATACATAGTCATAACATAAATAACATGCTCTACATATCTATTATTTAATACATGAACTATAACACATTATATCAATTTTCCATATTCTTTATTATGAACAGAATTTACATTTCATACAAGAGTTTTACTACATTGAATGTGTTTTTTATTATTCAATATTAATACATCTATGTGCATTAAATCTACAAAATTAAACTTAGTTGTCCCTTGCACTCTTTGTCTTAGGATGCATGTTACAGATCATTGGTATCATAATATAGATCTCTTTCCCTTTTTATGGTTGTAACCATGAGAGCACAATGAGAGAGAAGTTTAACAATCATTTTTGTCTCAAAAATTATGGAATAATGTTATATCAAAATTAAGATAGATGACAGCCAAAATCAACCTGAAGTATTCCTAAAAGTTATAAGTCTCATCACCAATGCACTAGAAGCATAACACACCAAAAATTTTGGTCAATTCTATGAATTGATGATATATCTCAACTAGATGCCTTCTCATCCATATCCATAGTAGACTTAGCCATGTTTTAAATAACACACCCTTTAAATTACAATTCAATCTCAGCATCCATATCTATCATGGAAGGATTTATACCCAATCCTTAGATGCATTTATTCAACAAATAAATGTGTACCTATCAATTAACTACTTCACCAATGTTAAGAAGATCACCTTATCTATATTGAATATGTCCATTCTAATTATTCATTGCGGGATACCTTAAATACATGGTGTGTGTAAGAGTACATTCAATTTTAATCATGGAAGACTTATGTTAATGCATTGAAGGAGTAATACTACCATATTATACACTTTGAAGATGAATACATCAAGCTTTAACAACTACATCATCACAAGGATGAACTAGTAGAGGACTACACCAACATATTCCATGACTACTCTATGTACATACATGAGAACTTAATCAAACAACATAAGGTGTTTAAGTACATCAATGAAATTTCATTTTATATCTATGTGAAGATGGATTTATTTAATTCTAAAATTTAGGGAAAGTATATCACAATATCAGCAAGATCAAATCTAAGTAAAATATGAAGCAACATTCTACCTCTTCATCCAACATAGTGTGTAATAAATATCCCTCACACAAATCCACATCACAACCTTATATGAATAATAAAAACACTTCTCTCAAAGGTGAAAAAAACCTTATAAGACTACTCAATACTGGAAGGTTACTATGCCTTATCACTTAGACAGAGTCTAAAATAATTCTAGTGATAAGTGGCGCCATCGACATCACTCATCCACTCATGATGATTTTGAATGTCATGCATAGTAATCCTTGATTTCATAATATAAATTAGGACCCACATATATGTAAAAAACTAATATACATGCCTCTTACCTAAGTATCAACACTAGTAAGATTAATATTTCTAAGGAGCATGAATGTCTCTTACACACCAAGTTCTAGGTGAATGGTCAGCCTCTTAATTTAACCATATATAGTAGTTGTTGGAATAATATCATTACATAATCCATATCTCAATGCCTTGGTATTAACACTATTGTTCACTCTAAGACATATTCTCTAGGGTGGATATAATAGGGGGAAGATATACAGGTCTAGTGACAATACACTTTTGAGTACAAAGTCAAGCCTATGTATGATAAATTTAGTTGTGACATCACACCTTTGGATGTCTGTGACATCTTGTTGAGAAGACCATATTTATATTATTGATAAGCTACATATCAAGTGAATCCATAAAATTAGACTATTCATGTGCAAGATCACTTTAAAAATCTATTTGAGTCAACACCAATGAGCAAAGTCACCTTGGTATATACTGAGCAATGCAAAAAATTGTCTTACACTTGTAAAATTTCATATTTATCATGGTTCACCTTGACACACTTGCATCAAAGACAAAGCACACTTTATAAGTGCACACCACTGGCACAATGTCATATTATTATCATCTTAACAATTTAATGGAGTAATGTAGTTAGGTTTTCATAGAGCTTGAAGGCACTCTCACACACTACAAAGTAAATAATTACATCAATTTAGTTCTTGGGTCCCCTTTTCTAAATATATCCTACATCATAGATCAATTCAGGAGAATGATGAAATTTAGAACTAGATATAATATCTCCTTGATTAGGGAAATATCAGCCATATCTCTTCTCCTTATGATATTTTTATAGTCCTCATACCTAGAAGGATGGGTCCTATAATGATTTCATAGACTATCACACACTCAAAAAAATAATGGTGAATAACTAGTACCCATTACCATGTATTCAATACCTTTTGGAATAATTATAAGGTGCATAATACCTCACCAAGATCAAGATGATGTCAATATACCATCAGGTTATTATCTATCCTAAATACATCTTAAATATACCATTTAAGACATAAGAAAGATTATGTAAATGGTTGGTAATGCCTTTCGGCCTAACCAATTCACTGACCACTTTTATGTACTTAATGGATTATATACTTAGGCATTTCCTAAACTCCTTAATCATATACATGTATGGCATTCTCATCTTTATCAATATTTTGGAGTAGCATCTTGAGCACATCTCACACATCTTAGATACCTTGAGTCAACACATATTGTAGGCCAATATAGTAAAGTGTACATTAAAATTTGTATAGATTTAGTACTTGGGCTACATCATTGACCACAAAAGAGTATGTATAGATCCAAAACATATAAAACTGATCCAAGATTGACATGCTCTATGGAATCTCATAGAATTAAGGATTTTTTTTGGACTTACTAACTTCTAACATAGGTTCATCCTTGGTTTCTCACACATCTCTTGGATTCTGAGCTAGATATCATGTGTAGAATCCATATTCAATTAGAATCATGTGAAACAAAATTATTTTGAGGCACTCAAGTAATGCCTATACACATAACCAATTCTCATAATGTTTGACATTATGTATTCCTTTAAAGTTCACATTGATGCATATAACTATGTACTTAGTGTAGTACTCATGCAACATGTATATTTAGTTTCATAACACTTATAAATATTCAATGACATAGTGAAAATATACTCCACATATGAGAAATAAATATATGCTATTTTTTAATTAATCAATTAATGGTGCCACTAGATTTTAGGTAATGATATAGTTATTCATTCAAATCACAAGCCACTTTAGTTTATATAGATGTAGAGTAAGATATAGAATGTGTGGCAAATTAAATTGATGACTTACCTAAAATAGTTTAATATCATGATAAACCACTCATCATGGTGTTGGACATGTAGCCATAACTTTATAGACTAAGTATCCCTCTACTTAGTTGATCAGGACCTCACAGTGACTCACACCAACATAGTGCAAGGTAAACAAGTTCATTATTTCTACTTGTCTAACCAACTTCTCTATAAGCTCATACATATTTATTTTCTTTGTGGCACACCTCACCAATGATATAGGTTAAAATTCTTCTACACACAAATGCACATAGACATGGAATACCATATCAAGTCTTGCATTCCTTATTACATCACAAATCCCATTAATAACAATCTAGGGTTTTACACACCTATATCATTTCCATATAAACCATGGGAGTATATCAACATTATTTAGTGATTGGGTTGCATAAGATGATATGTAAACATGACACTAATGTTCATTGTAGTGGATATGTTCTCTAAGATGTCTATCATGGTCACTTGTAAGAAAGACATTGACATAGTTGGCACTGCATTGGCATTCTTCAACCATGTTTGAGTTCATTTTGGGATTCCAACATCCATAATATTTTATTGAGATCCATGTTTTGTAAGTCACTTTATGCAAGCATTGTGGGACTTGATGGGTATGAAATTGGATCAGTCAACATCTTTTAATCCATAGATAGATGGGCAAACTAAAGTGGTCAATTTCACACTTATTCATCTTTTATGAATTTATAATCACACACATGATCACACTTGGGATCAATATCTTAAACATTCAACATGTCTACAATAGATCCCTTCATAGATCTATAAGTCATAGTCCATTATAGACATGTCTTGGGCTTCAAACTTCATCACATCCAAACATATCCTACCATGCACCAGCCAACACTAAGTTGTGCACATAATAATTTAAAGCAAACAAAGATAAGAAGTTTCTATGACACATCTAGTCTATTCACCAGTAGGTTCAAAAGATTCTCTCTCACATACAAGTAAATTAAAAGGAGATCCATGATGCACATTACACACCTCATGCATTATGAGATAGAGATAAATTTTGGTTTCACCTTCAAAAGGAATGATTCAAAGGTTCACACTAGAAGATCAAGACTCTACACTATGTTCCTTACACCATTCTATGAATAGATGGTGAGAATGCCTTTATTCTTGATCTACCTCTATACTTGGGTATGAACCTAGTATTTAATGTAATTTTCAAGCTTTAAACTCCACCACTTCTTGATCCATTAGTGACATAACATCCTTATGATTTAGATCTTGAAGACTTATATGTTGTAGAGAAGGACTATATCATCAAAGTGATAGACACATGTACTTTCCATAACACTCATAAATTTTTTAGAGTGTTCAAATTTAGATAATGTGATGATCAAGATAAGTCATATAATTATTAACAAATTTGAGTATAATTTCCTTAGCTACACACCAATGCAATAAAGACTATTACTCTTCAAGAAAGGGTGAATGATATGTACTCAACCTATATTTAATAGAACACACTCCTCATTTTTTATTATGTTCATAGCTCACACCTTTCATGTAATCATCTACACTCCTTTGTGATATATTCACTCATACTCCTACACATAATTCCCATGCCAACTCAAATACTTCCATGCAATGATCACCTTAGATCACATATTATGCATCTCACTTCACACTCCTCATCTCATAATATTGGGTACCTTACTATAATGTTCTCATAGACTATCTTGAACTATTGGGCTCCAATTTATAATAACCACATGTCATCCTACCTTGACTAGTGGCCCTAGATCAACCTATATTTTTAGGATTGATTGTTGTTAGATATAATTTGGGATTTTTAGGATCACAAACTTTAGTAAAAATATATGAATCATGCGACCAAATCAATGGTCATCACCTAGTTGTAAACTACATCATCAACATAAAATGAGGATGATACATTTCAACTCTATGTTCATTATAATTTACAAAAATTCTTGTGAATACCATTATAATCATTCATGTCAAATATGTAACATACGCTTTTAGCCATAGTTAGAGATAGTCAGGTTGATGTAATACATAGTAATAACATAAATAACATGCTTCACATATTTATTTTTTAATACATGCATTGTAACACATTATACCTATTTCCCCATACTATTTATTATTGAAAATAATTTGCATTTCTCAAAATCAAGACTTCTAATCTATTGAATGTTTTTTATTTTAATACATATCCACACATTCACTTTGGTCATGGGCTCAGTGGTGTAGATCAAAGGAGGAAGATGAAGTAGAGATAAAATCTGATGAGGAATCCTAACCTTATTATAATTATGGGGATCTAGGTAAACAAATGTGTTATTCAAATTTTAACCATTATTTCAACTTGTTTGATTACTTTATTGATTAATGCTATAATAGGGTTTCCATTCTATGTTTACATGTGCTTGTGTTATGTATTCTATAATTCATTAGAAGAGATTAATTTAAGATTCATTGGTGGACTTATTTTATATTTATTAGGGATAAACATCAAAAAAATCTAAGCCTAACTATTATCATGGGTTAAAACTCTAATGTGCTTTCCCCTATATATCATAAAGTGTATAATTAAAGGCTCATGGGAAGACCCTAAATGATTTATTGGATATGAGGGGTGTATGTGCCTCTTATAATAGACATATGGTAGGAGGAGATGATTTATAGGCTACAACAAACCATATGAGCCACTATAGTAGGAGTAGGATTCGTTTCTACTTTATTTCTAGGTTTTTTAGAAGAGGAAGAGTAAGAGCCCTAGACATTCTGCTTCAATATAAATATAGAGGTATGGATGATTAGGCACATCCATATACTAATTTTTTTATTCTATCCACAATTTACCTCTCAATTTGGTGATGATGTATAAATATTCAATTCATGAAAACATTATAATATTTATATATATATGACCCATTTTTTATATTTGTCTATCTTTTTAGCATTTTTTTGTTCAATTTTTGTAATTTATAATTTTTAAGCTATGTATCACGGATGGATAGGAAAGTAGTGAAATGGTATGAATATTTGTTTTTTATAATAAATTTATGGATATTATTATATTTAAAATGTTATATCAGAATGTATATAAATGTGATGGAATATAATGTGCTAACATATATTTTGTAGGAAATGATTGAGCTAGTCCATCCATGTGATAAGTGACATTTAATTTGTAGTAGGGAATGAAGAGAGGAATTAATATGTATAACAGTGAAAAGATAAAAAAATACTTATCAAAAACTTCACAAGGAATAAAATGTTAACCTAACCTTTACAAGATGCAAGATAATTATACTTCATTCTAGGCTCAAAAAACACTAGTTTTATTTTATTTTTTTATATACTTAGATCAATAGACATCCAAATAAGGTAAAATTAATAAAAGGGGATATTTTTTCATTTTATCATAGAAATATAATCAAGTTCCTTAAGCATATTATTTATTTTACTTTTGGAAACTTTTATATTATTTTTTATTTATTTTGCTTTTACGACCCCCTAAAATTATCTCATGAAACTAAGCAGATGCATGGGATCCTTACCAAAGATAAGTGTATGTGAGTAAGGGAATCTACCCCCAATGTTAATCCCATAAACTATTAATATGTGAGGGATAATCATTGAATATCAACATAGTTTCAAAGATGTAAGAGTTACATCCTAAGTTTCTAAGCTTAACTTTATATAGTATTTATTTTATTCTAGAAGGATCCTACCCCATAACATTAGTTCCATGAAATTAATAAAATTAAAATAATCAGCACCAAATATCAAATTAAGTGGATAAGATAACTACCTGGATCATGTTAGTGTAATTTCTTAGAGGGAACCCAAAAGGGGATTATATTATGGACAAACTTCTAGTCTAAGCTATAGTCTAGAGTATCTAAGATTGCATGAAGATATGTGGGAATGAGGTGTATATTACCTATAATAATTGAGATAAGACTCCTATTTTATTTTTAGTTTTTAGATTATATTTATAAGAGGAAAAAAGGAAAAGGAATAAAATTAACTGATATTTTGTACTGAAAGTTTTTTGTGATGTGAACTCATAGTTGAATAGTCATCCTATCAAAATAACCAAAATACGAAAATAAATACATGAAAATGATAAATTTATTATTCCCAAGAAGGAAATGTGAAATGTGATATCTATATGAAGTAAATTTAAGGTGTAAAGAGTTTTTTAATTCAACAAAATCTTTACCCTCCAAAGTATATAAATGGAAATATTTATTCTAAAAATATTCTAATACCAAATATGGCATAACTAATTAGGTATAAACTTTTGACCTTCTCCTTTCTTATTATCAATTATACTATTAAGTCTTAGGACAAGGTCACAAACATTGATAGGGTGATCATTAATTTTTTTTGGTATTAAAGGTATTCATTTTAATGTACAATCATATATATATATGTGTGTGTGTGTGTGTGTGTGTGTGATATTCAAGTGCAAGAAAGACAAAAATTATGAAAATTTGATAAGAATTATTTTATGGTAATCTACCTCCTTAAGGGAAAGATAATATTCATGATTTAGGATGTTTTTTACTCATTAGAACCAATGCAAACATCGATAATGGTATCAATCAAATAGGTATGAATAAGGTTGATGGTTTCATTTTATATCTTAGTGTCTTAATAACATTTTTATCCTTTGTAATGGGGATTTATTTGATTATGTAGAGTGGATATTAGGGTTATTTATAAGTATTTTATTCATGTCCCAATAATTATACCATGCCAACATAATAAATTTAAGTAATTAAATTAAGGGATTATAAATTAATGGGTTTATTTGAATTGTAAGTCTTGATCCATGTGGATTAAATGGGATCATAATAAATTTATCCTTTGATAGGATACTAAAAATTTAAAATATTGAATTCATAGAGCTAACCAATATAAATACAAATTTTTTCTTCACCCATTTTTTCCATTTTTGTTATGCCCTTTTGATTAGGATTTTTATTTGGTGAGGAACTAGGACATCCAAAGTTCAATTTTATGGCACATGTCATGGTTATGATGGGATATTTATTCTTGATAGGTATGAAGGCTTTGATATCCTTTTTATACTTAAGTGATAAAAAATATAATTCATAACATTTTTATGAGGTTTTATTTATGGAGATAAAATGGTCTTAGATCATATTAGGTAACAAACACATTTCTCAGATGTAAACATATAATTTATTAGAAGAGAGGGAAGGGGATTACATTCATCTTATGGATATAAGGCTTCCATAAGACCATGTTATAATATGTGTCCTTATCTATGTCATCAAATTTAGTAAGCACTATTTTGGGTCCCAAAGTGATAGGTAACACTATGGTCCCAATCAAAGTAGATTTGAGGCTCTCATAACCTTACAAGGTGTTTTAAGTGGTGGAATAGTTGGTTTTTATATAACCAATCATTTGAAGAAATGAGAAAGATACTATATTTATTTCATCCTTATCATCAACCACTTCCATTATAACATAATTAGCTTAGATACAAACCTATAGGTACAAGGTAGGATATCCTCTTCTAGATATGCTTATGTGAGAAGGTAGGCACCTAAGGTCAAATAAATAACTAGTGACCCTAGAATATTGTATTGGAGGATACATGTCAAAATGATGAGAGATTATAGGGAATGTTAATAATAGTGGTTGATATGGAATTATGGAGGTAGTTTAATTTTAGATAACTTAAAAATATTAACACATCATGTAATACCAGATAATAGGAACGAGAGTTATTAAGCAAGCTCATGAAGGAAATATAAAAAAAAAATTATTTGTGAGATCAACGACATGGTCATAGTTACCCATGGGTTTGGGGTTACCTTTAACATCAATCTATAAGTAATTGGTGATATGGGGAATATTTGGTTGATAATCCTTTGTGTGAGTGATGTCAGACTAAGCCACACTTGAAGATTGACTAGATAGGATCTAATGCATGAGCAAAACCTGTATGGAGTCATTATATCCAAAAACATCTAAAGGAAGAATATTATCTTAAAAAATAAATAAAATATATTAGAAACATTTACTTATTTGTTCATTTTACATAAAATCTTTAGGAACTTACATTATATAGGTAAAATCTAAATATGTCCTCACATCCTCATGAATGTGGGATTATCTTTCACAATGACCAAAAAAACTCTTAAGTAAGCTAACTAAACATGTATAGGTAAAAAACATTAAATAGAATAAAAATAATATACCAAAACCCTCCCTTAATTGTAGCTTAGGTGGGTATAATAATTGGGTCCCAACATAAATGCCTAATGAGGCACACAAGTACATATAAATCTCTCACAAATTAGAGAAAAGGATAAAAACCATACCCCCCAAAACAAAATAGAGAGATAAGATAAGAAGAGTGAGATAAAAATCCCCACTAGAAACTACAACTACTTATAGCCACCTTGCATCTTAAAAAATATAATAAAGGTGTGATTCCATAGAGAAGAGAGATAAGGTAAGAATAAAATGTCACATGGTGAATTATATAGTAGGTCCCTCTATAATAAATGATGTCTCTTCCTTTATAAATAAAGATACCTTGAGCTATTGTCATGTCCCCTTTTTAGGTGACATCTTCAGATTTGATGATTAGCCTATTATGCGACCTTCGTAGGCTGATAAGATGGTTAGAGGGTCTTGATGGAGATTGGCTTGGCTTCGATTATCAGAATTCCTATAGTTGGCTTTCATTCAGGCTCTTTCAGACACATTTTGATAGAGCTCCTATTATATAGGGAATGTTAGCATTCACCAGAGCATTCTTGTTATGGCATGATCATGTGCGAAATCACTCCCTGGTTCACCAGCTTTAAACGGTTCGAGGATCTGACATGTATTGAGGGAGATATTAATATTTGATTGATTTAATCAAATATTAATTATTTGGTCTAATTTTAATTTAGAAACCCTAATTCTAATTTAAGAAAACCCTAATTAGGGAAAGCATATCTTTTTGAGGGTATAAGGGTTTCTCATGGGAGGCAAATTAGGGATTATGAATGATTATTGAATTTGATATTCAAGAATTCTTCTGTGAAGACTGAGCCAAGGGTTCCAAGATTCCATTTGCATTGGAGACCATCCACTCTTCAGTGTGTGCGATTTAGAGGCTATGAAATATCAGCTAATCTATTGCTGATTTGAGAGATAGCTTCATACAGAAGTTATCACAGAGGTTTATAGATTTGAGAGGTAACTTCATACAAAATTTGTCATAGAGCTTTTGAGGTATTTATTTTATTAGGGTTTGATTCAATAATTGTTTAGAATAAAGATCTTCTGTATTAGGCTATATTTCTTCAGATTTGGAGTACAACATACAGGCCACACTATTTTCCATTAGCTTTTGTACAAGATCCATATAGATCTATACAAATTTGTACCATTCTACATCAAGTTGGAAAGCGCCATGGGAAGCACAGAGATCAACATCGATAGTCTAGTGACCGACATCGGTCGACTCAAAAACTAACATCGATAGGATATCGACCGACATCGGCTGACCTAGGTCATCAGAGACCAACATTGACAGTTTTCATAGTGTTATACCACTAACAGTGGCAGTATAACCGATGATGGTGACTATGTTTTTAACACAGCAACTTGAGATAGACCAGATCCAGGGTTTATGTCCAGTTTGTGGAGAATTCAGGTTTTTAAGATAGTATTTTAATATTCTTTTTATATGTATGATAGAGGACTTTGATTGTAATCATCTGGATGAATAATAAGATCACTAATTTTCTAGTTAAGAGATTATACTGTGGTTTATTTGTTTATTTGAGTTATCTTGCAAAAATCACAATTTGTTCTTATTTCATACAAAAAAATTAGAATACACAGAAAAGCAATTCAGAGCTTTTGTCTTTCTATAGTCCCTATTAGTTGGGGATATTACAGTGGTATCAGATCTTTTGTTAAAAAAGGGAGACCCTAAGAAAGGGATATTACAATGGTATCAGAGCCAAATTCTGGCCATCCTATTGGGCAAACTAGAGCTAAATTTTGCCATCATGTTGGGTAGATTAGAGCTAAATTCTGCCACCCTATTGGGTAGTTTGGGTAGCTTGGTCATTGAATCAGTGAAGTAACCATGATTACTTCAAGTAATGAGAAATAGTGGGACAAGGATATGAGGAAGCTGAAACAAAGTTTGAACCAGTTGGTCGAAACCCAAAAAAAGATGAATGAATTTCTTTCAGACCCTACATTCAAAGACAAATTTACATAATATATGGCTACGAATGAGGAGTGGGAGTTATTATCACCTAAGGTTTAGAAAAGGATGTCTTTTGATCACTTTGTTAAGCTGAGGAGAGAGCACTATAGATCAGTTAGACAGGATAGCAGCATGTCCCATGATTCTTATGAGATAGGAGATGGTGATGATGAGATAGTTTCAATAGAAGCTTCTTCAGAGTTAGATGAGGATGAGTCTGATGCTTGCACTCAGAGTGTAGAGGTGCACTCAGATGTTAGTACATTGAGTGTTGATGATCTCTCAGATATGGTAGAGATTGTAGAAGAGTCCCAAGATATGATTATCATAGATGACACCCAAGAGAATGCAGTGGGCAGTTTTGAGGACTTAGTTTCCTCGATAGTTTCTTTCGGTATGGAGGAGTTAGATAGTAATGCTACAGTTGTTGATACTCTGTATGTTGATATGAGCTATGATGTTGATTTATAGAGTATGGATGGTAGTATTATAGAGGTCAGTGATTTTGAGTCTACTCTTTTGGACCATGCATTAGAGGAGGATTGTAGGGGACAATCTAGCCAGTGCCACCATGTGTCTAGTCAGCTAAGAGTTAGTGAGTGAGACATTGCTACCGCTTGCAAGCATTTTGATGTTGCTCATTAGTTTTTAGTAGTTTATGGATGGGGTTCTCCTACTAGCATTGAGTGGGGAGGTAGTTATTTGTCCTTGATAGAGATCCACTCTTTATGGGAGGCTATTCAGATTCTGAGACAGGATTATATGCAATTGGTAGATGACAAAGATTATCTTATGGAGTGGGGAAGCACAATGTTTGATGCATTATTGGTCAAGGAAGATAAGGTGAGTGAGCTTACTCAGTAGTTTAAGGTGACTTCTAAGATTCTTGAGAGTACGCAGTTGGCTTTTGAGGAGTCACAGTTTCATTTGGCTGAGGTTACCATGGAGTTAGAGCAACTTCAGTGTTTACCAAAGTTGGTACAGTCATAGGTTATGGTATTTGGGGACACGAGGGTGCCCATGGTTGAGATTGTTAGAGATAGTGGGGATGAGCATATATCTATCCTCGATGCTAGTATTGGTTTATTTCTACTAAAGTTACATTCAATTGAGTTGGGTGCTACAATCGAGCATGGTAGTCAGCCTGATATGGAGACAGGTGTTGAGGTTGAAAGTTTGTTAGTGCATGACTCAGAGTAGGAGTTGATGAGATATGTTGATCACCATAGAGGTACAGTGTGGGGATTGTCTGCACTTGGCATAGTTCCATTTAGGAGTTGTTGCAGAGTTGGAGTATGCCTTCCACATAGCATGGCAGAATATGTACATGGTATTTGTGATTTTGGAATTTGGTTGAGTTGCATTCACCAGTTTGATTTTGGAATCCTCTTGGTTATATTTTAGAGGATATTGTAGGATCTTGCATTGATTGTCATCAGTATAGATCATGACTACATTTGGGATCTAGGTGGATTGATTGGTTTGTTGTTCTGAGATTGCTTGGGGACAAGCAATTTTAGGAGGGGCAGATTGTCATGTCCCCTTTTTAGGTGACATCTTTAGACTTGATTATTAGCCTATTATGCAACCTTTGTAGGCTGATAGGATGGTTAGAGGGTCTTCATGGAGATTGGATTGGATTTAATTAGCAAAATTCCTACAGTTGGCTTTCATTCGGGCTCTTTCGAACATGTTTTACCAGAGCTCCTATTATATAGGGAATGTTAGCATTTAGCAGAACATACTTGTTATGGCATGATCATGTGTGGAATCACTCCCTGGTTTACCAGCTTCAAATGGTTTGAGGATCTGACATGTATTGAGGGAGATATTAATATTTGATTGATTTAATCAAATATTAATTATTTGGTCTAATTTTAATTTAGAAACCCTAATTCTAATTTAAGAAAACCCTAATTAGGGCAAGCATATCTTTTTGAGGGTATAAGGGTTTCTCATGGGAGGCAAATTAAGGATTATGAATGATTATTGAATTTGATATTAAAGAATTCTTCTGTGAAGACTGAGCTAAGGGTTCCAAGATTCCATCTGCATTAGAGAACGTCCACTCTTCAGTGTGTGCGATTCAGAGGCTATGAAATATCAGCTGATCTATTACCGATTTGAGAGATAGCTTCATATAGAAGTTATCACAGAGGTTTACAAATTTGAGAGGTAAATTCATATAGAAGTTGTCACAGAGATTTCTAGGTATTTATTTTATTAGGGTTTGATTCAGTAATTATTTAGAATAAAGATCTATATTAGGCTATATTTCTTTAGATCTGGAGTACAACATACAGGCCACACTATTTTCCATTAGATTTTGTATAGGATCCATACAGATCTATACAAATTTGTACCATTCTACATTAGGTTGGAAAGCACCGCGAGAAGCATAGAGATCGACATTGACAGTCCAATGACCGACATCGATCGACTCAAAAAATGACATCGATAGGATATCGACCGACATCAGCCAACCCAAGTCATCAGAGACCAATGTCAGTAGTTTTCACAGTGTTATACCACTGACAGTGGTAGTATAACTGATGACGGTGACTGTGTTTTTAACACAGCAACCTGAGACGGACCAGATCTAGGGTTTATGTCCAGTTTGCAAAGAATTTAGGTTTTTAAGATAGTATTTTAATATTCTTTTTATATGTATGATAGAGGGCATTGATTGTAATCATATGGATGAATAATAAGATCACTAATTTTCCAGTTAAGAGATTATACTATGGTTTATTTATTTATTTGAGTTATCTTACAAAAATCGCAATTTGTTCTTATTTCATACAAAAAAAATTAGAATACACAGAAAAGCAATTCAAAGCTTTTGTCTTTCTACAGTCCCTATTGGTTGGGGATATTATAGTGGTATCAAAGCTTTTTTTAGAAAAGGGAGACTCTAAGAAAGGGATATTACAGCTATCAAATTACTAAATTCCCATTCATGTGGAATGCAGGTAGGAATCATGATGTAAATCTCTAATTTTTTTAAAAATGTATCTAATATTGTGATTAAATATTTCAAACTCTAATCAAGAATCATAAGCCTAATGAATAATATGGAAAAAAGAAGAATAAAATGAGGGAGAGATAACATGATGGTTTATGATTACCCTCATTACATATGGACAATAATATGTAACTCTAATAGAGATGTCACCAAAGAGAAGACAAATGTCCTCAATGGTGTCATCTATATCTAAAATGTGAGTCTCTATAAACATAGAATATATGTTTGGCAAAAAAGTATCCTAATAAGGTGAATCTAGATGACATATGTAATCCTGGTGTAAATAATCGCTAAAATCTTTTGAAGGAGTAACTTTGAACTCTATACTAGGAATAGGGAAAGGTGGAATCTTAGTGCATGTCATGTGACTACAATGCACATATGATAAAATTTCCAACTATGAAGAATAATTTGAAGCTCTCGATGAAGTGATATGAAACTCTGAATTAGTAAGAGGATGAGTGATATAAATCTCAACATGATCTTTGAAAAGAGTCTAAAGAGTGCTCCAAATAGTGGAGGGACACTATGTGCTCACATGGTGGTGTATATCCCATGAAACGTGAATCACTAAGTGAACATATGTAAAATCATAAGAGTTGGCCAATCATTGTATTGATAAGGGTTAGTGAAAATATGAATCCATCCATATAGAAATGGAATAAGGTCATTTTACACGAGTAAGAATTCCATGTAAAACTACCATGAATCATATTTAGTCTTTCCAAGAAGAAGCACTTATGTATAATCAAATTTACTCATCTAATATATCTCAAGATGAGTTAACATGACCATAGGTAACCATGCACACTCAATGTGATAGATGTTGGACACAGTAAAAAATATATCCAAATGAGCAATATTTGCTATAGTCACTAAATTACCCACAATATTATATAGCTTGGAAATTTATAATTGACTTCATATATAATAAAGACATTTAAGTTCATATACAATCAACACATATGAAAAAAGTAACACAAGTATGCAAAGGAGAAGAAGAAATGCAACACAAGTAGACAAAAATTTTTATATAAAAAAATGGCACATCTTACTCCAAAATTAGCAAAGACCCATTACATTTTTTGGAAAACCTAGTAAAACCCATAAATATTTTTTCACTTAAAGTACTAGGTGGTATGGAGTCTATAGATTTAAAAACACATTTAAACCCTCCAAAAATGGTAAAAAATGATTGTCACAAACCTAAGTCATGTTTACAACCAATCTAAGAATTTTGACATCTTCTAAATCCAATAGAACCATATGTTTTTCTTTAGATAACATAGTGTTATATATCTACACATATTTTATAGAAACCCCACAAAACCCTTGAAAACTAAAATCAAGGAAAAACACCTAAACAAGATAGAATGTTAGATCTTATAACAAGAACAATGGCATTTGGATACAAGTAAAACTATGATACTATGTTAGATTGGGCCATACTTTAGGATTTATTGGATAGGATTAAATGCGCAAATAAAATCTTTATGGAGTAGTAAAAGCCAAAAAACAACTCAAAGAAGAAGCTTTTCTCCATAATAAATAAATTGATGAGGAAAAATTGTTCATTTACTCATTTACCATAAAATCTATAAGAAGGTACATTATATAAGTGAAATATAAACATGCCCTCACATCATCACAAATGTGTGATTATCTTTTAGAATGACCAAAAATACACCCAAGAAAGGTAATAAACATGTGTAGGGAAAAACCATTAAATTAAATAAAAATCTCACACTAAGCAGTAATGATGTTAGCATCCTTGTGATTTTATAACTCAATAAAACCTATCATCCTATTATTTATCTAAGCATCTATGAAAGGGGGCACATCAAGGTTTGTTAATGTAGAGGTTTAGGGTTTGCCAGTGCGAGTTTTAGATAATATGGGTTATTTTGTAGTATTATATTGTGGTACATTTTAATTATTATGTTATTAATGGTTATGGAATGGGATTTGGTCAATACACATGTTTCAGTTTTGGGTGACAAAATACCCATTGGGGAAGGTCAAAGATTTGCATTCACACTCTATAAAAACACATCTAATTTTTATCATTGATCCTTAAAGAGTCAATAGATGATCTTACTATAATCCATACATGCATGCATATCAAGATTGATGATCCTTTTAAAGATACAATGAACATTGGGATTATATTCCCTTGATCATTAGTTTTAATTTTTCTAACCAAATCTTTATTGATTATTATTTTGATAGAAATGTTGGTTTTTTAATTGAGCATTTTAGTTATGGTCAGGATTTTATTATTAGTTTTGATATTGATTTCAAAAAGTGGTAGATAGTTAAAATTTATTTCATGAATAGTATGTGGAAGATTTGGGTTTCTCTCACTCCAATTTTTATTATGTTATTATTCTTTATAGTCTGATTTTGCTTGTTGTTCATGACATTTGTCTTCTTGCATTGGTTTGTCACACCATCTATGGTAACATTATGGTTGTTGTTCAAAATATTGGGACATTGATTATTTGGGTTATTATAATTAGTTATTTCATAACCCCTACTATTTTTATACATGGAAATGATTTGACCATTTGATCTGTAGGTCCTTTGGCCACTATCTATGGTCATTTGCTTAATCCTAAGAACAATCTATAGAATTTCTCTATACGACCTTTAATTAAATTAATATAAACATTATCTAGTGTGTTTGTTAATAATGTTAAGGAAAATATCACACAAATATCTTTGGTCCATGTTTGGGGAACTAAATGACCAATAGAGTAATTTCCACCACTTTGTAAAAAAATGGGCAACATACTCATTATTTTCTTGCTTAATGTGAAAGAACTCTGTTTTTTTAGTTTGAAGCAACTTATTTGTATCAAAATTTTTTAATAAATTTTATCATAAGATATATAAATATTAAATGGAAAGACTTATTATGGTAGTAATACTAGTCTAATGTAATTTCATCAAGAGTCAGGGAAATATTTTTCCATTATGTTGATGGTTAAAATTTTTATAGTGATGAATCAACTCATTCACCTATTGCTAAGGTCAAGGTGTAATCATACCATTCTAATCTTAAAGGGACATGCATAACGCATGAAAAAATGGGATTTCAATTTATAGGGGTAAATAATTTCACCAATAAATTGATATCTAATTTATAATTTTTTTAGAAAATCAACTAAAAAAATTAAATCATTTTGTAAATATATTAGATTTTAAGTGATATTATCAACTTTTTTCAAAATAAATATGTATTTAGACAAGGTAACCTCCTAAAGGGATGAAAATAATTTGATCTAATATTATTATCACTTATTTCAATGTTATTTGATCAATTTTGAATCAGGTTTACAATTATTATCTATCCTATCCAATGGAGCAAATCCTACATATAAAGCAATGTCTTGAAAGAATTAACATTTTGATTTGTGTCTAATATTTTTTTAAATTAGATGACATATTTTATTAATTTGTTATTTATCACTACACTAAATGAAAGGAAAAGAAAAAATATATACTAAATCAAAGATAAAACAAATGAAAGTGAAAACCAAAATAAGAAAATATAACTATGATCAACATTAATTATAACATAGAAGTTAAGGTATATTACATGTCAAAGTGTTAGACTAAAATATTTAAAAAAGGAAATAAATTAGATAAATTAAACTATGGAAGTCTTAAAACTAAAAAAAATAACTAAGGAAATATATATTAAGGACCAAAATTAAATATATAACTATAGTAAATAAAAACAAAATGAAGGATAATAATAGAATATTAAATACTGATGAGATGGGTGTGCATTGATAAAGCAACTTGATTGTTATATGCACTACCCAGGTTCAAATCTTAGAGGTATTAGAAGGCCAATTGTGGCCATTTCATAGGTATTCAATGGTATTGTTGGTATTGTTAGTATTCTTGTTGATGTAACCAATTTTTTCTCTTGTCAAAATCTTTGTACCTATCTAAAAAATAATGGAATATTAAATAATAAGAGATATACATTATGATAGAAAGTAAAGAGATAGAAATAATGATAGAGATAAAGTTGATGAAAATATAAATTAAAATATAAGTCTTATAAATAAATTTTATATTTCATGATTAATTATAATAATTCTAAGAGTAATCAAAACAAAACCAAACAATTTTTTGTAATAATTATGAAGTAATTATATTATTTAGTTGAAGTACAAAAATATTATGCACATTTGATTGCATGTTTATACAATCATAAAATGAAATAATCTATTGATCAAATAAATATAATAAATTTATAAATTAATCAATAAACTTGGATATACCTACATGTATCAAGAATTTTACTTCACCATCAAAGGATATGTCATTTTGCCTTCATGTAGATGATATTTGATCTTAGCTAATGTCACAGAAAAATGTTTAGTCTGAAACACGTATTTAAAGAGTGGTTATACATGTGGATGTTTTTTATTTTATATTTCTTTTAATTATCATTTTAAATTCATCTTATTATAATTATTTACATTATTTTCAATTTGTAAATAAGTTTAGTTAACCGATATTAAAGTTAACTTTTTAATAAATTTAATTATTTTTATAACTTAGCTTTAAATAATAAGCTCATAAGTTTAACTTATATTTGAAATTTTAACATGTTCATAAGAACTTATAATACTCAAGAATAAAATATTATTTTTATAATATACCAAAAACTATCTCCAATAAAATGGGTCCATACTCAACTTTAAACCACTTTATCAATCATTAATACAAGCAACTATGTAAATTAAATAATCAGAAATTACTAATCCTAAGCAATAGAAACCATTATTTACATTTAAATAATTTATCCATTTTAGTTTTTTAAATTCATAAATAAACTAAAACATACTAAAATATATTTATATCAATCAAACATACTAAATCACCCAATCAAAACAAGGTAATTATGTCACATCAAAAGTATTGCATGCATATGTCAAACTAAAACTAAATTATACTAAAATTTCATTGTCAACCAAACTATAAATCTAAAATGCAAAGTGTTGTATGTTGATAATAGTATTAAAATAAACTGATTAAATTTATAATATCTAATATGAGTGTCAAATAAATAATTATTCATCTTAAGAATCCTCTTCATTAATGACTAAATCAACAAAAGATTATCCATACGTAGTCTTATATTTAATATATTCAAATGGAAAAGCTAAATATTAAGTTTTAATTACACAAGTAGTTTTTCCATCAACTTTAAGTTTGATCTTCTTGAAAATATATTTTAATATAGGATGATATGAAGAGTCACCAATCCATTTAGGACTAGAATAAACCACATTATTTAGTTCAACTACAAGGGTATTTGGATTAGCAGTAACAAGGTTGTGATTAATTTTAGGAAACATTTTATGATTTTGTGGAATAAAATAAACATTTGGTAAACTCACATTATTGGTGGTATGAATTTCTTGAGAATAAATATTTGGTCAACCACATCTAACTGGATGAGATCACCAATTACCTCTTCTCAATCATCTATGGATTTTTTGACCACAAAGAGACAAAGTATCATGAGGTAAATAATTTAGAACATCCCAAAAATTAGGATCATTCAAATAAAATTAAAAGGATAATATAATTATATAATTTAAGGTGATGTGAATTAATTAGAGACTCTTCAACCTTGAAAAGGTCTACTTGGTCGTTACATCAAGGATGAGATTCATTATTTTTATTTCTTTTGTCCCAAGTATTTATGCCTTCACTCTTGGAACCCTAACTCCATCTGAACATCTTATTTATACCATGTGAAAATTATAATCATCTAAGAGATTACATAAAATCATTTTCAAATAAATTTAATCATTGACACACATTTTAATTTTCAATTTAAACTAAAAGTAAAAAAAAAAATGAGTTTATAATCAAATAAAAACTTAAATTTCTATAAAATTAGTTTCTTGAAATCATTAATTATATTTAAAAATTAAAATAAACTATCATTAATATAATATTCATACTCAAATCCATGAATAAATAGCTTATGAGACAAATATCATTTTTGAACAAACCTTTATCAAGATAAGAAATAATTAGAAAAAATAGTTTCATGAGTTCAATGAAAAAACATAGTAATGATTTGGACTATGATAAAATAGTTCAAACCATATGCTAAGTTTGAATTCTAAAATCTAACTAGTATGTCCACAAGAAATCAAACATGGATTATATAATGAAGAGTTAATTCAAAACCCAAAAATTATTCAAACCAAACTAAAAATAACTCATCAGAACCAACATAGCAAAAATAATCATTAATACACATTTCAAATTGGCACTAAATTGTTGTTCAATAATTTTATGAGATAAATAAACCAAAACCCCAAATACTCAATCATGTATACATTTTCAACAAAACTACCACATCTAACTATTGTTTCAAACATGTTTTAAACATAGAAGGTAATGTATTCATTTATGCATGCATATTTTCAAATATCATTCCAATAAAATCAACCCAATAACTTCATAATATTTTATCAAAACTCTTTATATAATAAAAAATTAATTTAAACATGTCTTTCAAAAAAGCATACAAGAAACCAAATGCATTTGAACTAATAAACATAACCAATGAAACTATATCTTATGAGTCAGATGCACTGCATAATGTACTCATTTTTTATTAAAAAAATATTTATTCTTCACCAAGGTAATTAACTTATCAAAATCAAATAAATCTCTACAAAAGAAAAACTAAGAATCAACTAAAAAATGCAAGGTGATATTGTTAGCAACCCAAGTCTTACCCTTTGAATGAGATTGTTCAATTGTACTTCAAACTTGGAATAACATGGGATTGGCCTAAAGGTTGTGGGTTATCTATAGTTAGACCAAACCTCTAGATTATGGGGATAGTTCCCTTGGTGCCTATATTTTTCTTTGTTCACTAAGACCTACTGATTTAGGGTTAAAAAGGATAGAAATTGAATAAAAGAAACCTAATCTAAGTGGTGGTGATGCACCAATATTGCCTATCCACTCAGATTGAAATCCTAAAAATACTAATAAGCAATGCATAAAATTGAATCATTATCTCTAATGGCTTGGAGGAAAAAATGTTTCATATAGAGGTTGGTTTGAATGACTAGATCATGAGGGTAATGAGATGAAGTCCTAGTTTAAGGAATTTATAGTCAAACTTCCACTCCAAACTTAGCCATCAACATCATAACACACTAGATGATATGCATAAAAAACCAAATAACACCTAGATGAGATGTGGACATGAAAAAGGGGAGATTCCACAACTTATGAATATCAAAACAAGAATGTACATACTAGATATTGATCATGAATAAGCTAAAACATTATATTCATTAGTCCAATAGGTTCATCAATTATAAAACTAGGTAGAGTTTACTCATACCTAGGTGAGGGATATAAATCAAGGCCTTAAGTTCTAAATATATAGAATAATGAAAATATTAAGAGAGGGAAAAATGGCATCAAGGTAGAATATAGATGTCATAAATGACCATGGTCAACTCCATCTACAATTACATCAACATAATAGTCTTTATAAATCCTTTTCCATGCATTGGTGTCTTTAAATGTGCCCCTTGGGCATTGAGGTAGAGTGGTAGAAACTAGGTTAGACATATTTGAATCCTTCTAGATCATAGATATGCCTAAAAGGGGTCAGTTACTTATGATAGTTATAAAGTACCATTAAGGTGAAATTAGGCCTCAAAGAGATGTTGAACATCCCACTAGTCCTTGTACATGTTGACCAAGCTTGAAACTATCTTTTTATCGATTATGATCATTGAATGTGTACATGTAAAACTTTAAGGAAAAGTTATAATATGGTAATGCTCTGGTATTCACTCCTCCAAAAACCTCTCTATGCCATTCTACAACTTTCTTGGTTAACCAAGCATGCTTATTTGGCTTATTAGTCCTAGTTACTTGCATATCTATTGATAGATGATTAGAGACTTGAATAAAAGCCTTAGATAATGTGAATAGGCTTGATTCAAGTCTTAATAACATGTTTATAACATGGAATAATCCTACTCAAGCAATAGACACCTAAAATTTTACCTCCTCTAGTTGACTAGGTCACCTTCTATTTCACATCTATAGACTTGCTAATTTGAGGAGACATACAGAGGCATTAATAATAATATTTTTGGACATATTTGTATTTGAGAAGATAAAACAAGTCTCAAACCTTCACCTCCAATTATTTTAAACATCTTAAGGTATCTTATACCTTGTTTTATTCTTAATTCCTTGAAAAAGTACTATTTTTTATTGATCCATATAGTTATCATACAACCTAGTATGATGATCAAGGTTTCCTCTAAGTTTACCAGGTATTTTAAGTGTTTATTAGGATATTTTGGAGTGTTTGAGTGAAAAAAACTTCATTATTCTAAGGTCAGGTCTATCTTAGGGTTTAGGTAGGGTTTTGGAGGTCTACCATCTCAACTATGGTTCATAAAGATGAGACCTCCAATCCCAAAATCATGGTCATATATGTTTTTTCGATACATCCTAAAAAAACTCTTAAAAATATTTGGTTCCCATGTTAATTTTGTGGAGAAATATAAGTAGAATATAGTAGACTTAGAGTTCTCTAAAAGCATTCAAGACATGTTTATAGTCTTAATATTTGTTCATAAATGTGGGCCCCTTAAACCAAATTCCTATACCATATATATTGATTCCATGGGAGTTAAAAAATCAACCTTAGATAATTTTCCTTGGTTCCCTTTGTAATGAAATATATGAGCATCTAAAGGTGTAACTCAAGTTGACTGTTAGGGATAGTGGTAGCTCAAGATGGGATCTAAGACCAAGTTTGGCACTTCATTACTTTCCATTATTTAAAATCACCTTATTATGATATGTAACCACCTATAATACCTTATCATAGTCTTGTATTTTATTGGGAGGGTCTGAGAATGCCTCAATGTGGTAAGGGTTTGAGGTTTAAAACATGTCTTTAAGCCTAATGGCCTAGATTGCCTTTAAGGTCTTGATTTACCTATAGTCACTTATTGATAGTATTAAACTCTATCATATCATATTATTCATTTGTTTTTAAATATTTTTTAACCATATCCATCTACCACAACTCCATTATATCTTATTTTCTCATTTGATTACTTTGAGCGTTATGGATGCCTAGTTTGAGTATCTGATGACCAACATTGAAGGCCTAAGTGGTTTGATGTTTCTTCCACCATGTTGATGGAGTTATGAATCAATAAAATATGTTTTAAGGGTATATAAATATCCATTCCAATAGGATTTATCCTAAAATTGGTCTCTTCATACCTCATATAACTAGTCTTAGGGTTTGTAGGAGCTTGTTCTTATATGGCCCTAAGGCTTGAGTGGGTGTTTTCCTTGCCTCACCTAAGGCCCTTATCCTCATGGATAAATCTATATACCTTATAAAATCTTTCCCTCAAGTGTATCCAACTTTAAACAACCACTTGACATACACATATGTCATCAACCCTTGTCCACAAGCCTGCTTATATCTACATTTAGTCTTAATAGGCCTAATAAACCTTGAAGCTCTTTATTCCCTGACACAATTTAACTAAATAATACAACTTTAGGTTAAGAGTTTTAATAGGACAAATTTTTAAACCATAACCTTTTTCATCCAATCATTTATCTTATCTATATGGTTTTCACACTTTTACCTTTCCACTAATGACCCTGCCTATAGGTGCCTTAGCCTATCTAGACTGTGAGAGTGGATTCCTTCTAGTGGTAGGAATTTGGGGTTACTTTGAGTTGTATGTCATGAATCACATGGCCACACATACACATACCTTATAAATTTATTATTCAATTTTCAACTCAATCATTTAGTTTTAGACTATATATAATATAGTCATTATCTACAATATTCATGTTTCTTTAAAGTGGGATTTTGAGCTCATCTTGTCATCTATCTTTAGTCAATCCTATAAGTGGTCTCACCAGGTTTGCTAACTATGAAGGAGTGAACATTTTGAGAGATAGACTATGTCTCATTATATATTAGGTGAAATTAGTGTATTTACTACCTTTCACTATTCTTTCTAACCCCTTAAACCCTCTTAAAAAATCATACTATCAAGGTTTCCAAGCCTTGTAGTCATAACCAATATTTATAAGAAATCTAGGCTAAGTAACTCTATTGGGGAGAGTTGAGATAGTGATAGCCTTATCTAACCTATTATACTTATCTACTTTCCCCTCTTATATTTTCATGGTTCTTAAAATATATTCAATATCTCCCTCATCTCAAATCAAAAATGACCATATTAATTGATCAATATGCCTTACAAGGATTACATTGACTATGTGAGTATGCCTAACTATATGGGAGCATTAAGGAGGGGAGTATTGTAATTTAGTGGGATCCTAAAATATTTGTTGTCTCTTATTGTCTTTATTGACCTCCTTAAGTTATTTAATTATAAAAACCATAAGTACCCCTCTAATGTTACTACTATAACCTTGTGTATGCACTTGAGGTCCTAACCAAGCTCACCCCTTTTGGATTAAGATGAAGGTACTAGTCTTAATTAAATTTTCTCTCCCATATATTATTTATTATAGGCCCCTTTTGATTCCTTTTTTAAGTTTATCACCTATACATCCCTTTTCAATAGTGACCACCTTATGTGTTTAGTATACTTTGAAGGGTTTATGGTGATTGAGAGAATGCCTATCTCTCAAGGGCCTGAAGATGAAGGTTGATCTCTACTGGGATTGAGGATATAATGACTTAAGTAGGTATATCCATGTCCTTAAAGACTCATTCCAATAGTCCTTCATCGTATATTCTACCTAAAGCCAATAGGTACATAAATAAGGGTTTAATTTGAAGGATTGAGGCTAAGATTATGCTAAATCATAGGATAGTGAAGGGTTTTGAGGGTAAAAGTACATGAATGAGTATAACATTAATGATTTTATGTCTATTTGACTTCAAATGAAACCCTTTATAGCCACTATAGTGACATATGATTATGCATGTCAAGACATCACATAACGTACTTATGTCAATCACCTTAGATAATGACTTAGAAAGGGTACTTGATTTGACTTATCTGAGTATGGAAGGCAAAGGAGATATAAATGGATTTAATTTTGTCACCATTAAGACCAAAACATCATCAAACACCTCAAATATGTACCAAAGACCCTATAACCTAAGAAACTTAGTCTGTAGTCAAAAAATGGAGAGAACATGAAGGTTTGGCTGATTCAAACCCCCAAAAATGTGAACCAGGGCTGGAGGTTGATGGATATGGTCTATAAAGACATAATAACACTCATCAATCATTGATTTGAAAAACCTCCTCCAAAATGCACCAAAACCATTACATTTCTAAACCCTCCATAAATGAAAAAGGTCATTAGAGTGACCGAATTATTATCCATTATTCATATACTATAGGGTATATATTCAAAAAAAAATTACATGACTAATAAGGCCAAGGTACCCCCTTTATCTATATAAAATCCTAGCTCTTGATCTTGTCTCTCTTGTATGAAATGAGTGAAAACCTAAAAACTTGCATGGACTACCAAGGAGATAAATGGAAGGGAGAGGTCAATTTTGAGTCTATTTTTCACTCTCTAATCATGAAACTTCTCCAAGACATTTTGAATTAACTTACTTGCAACCCTTGACTCCCATCTATATGGACCTATCTGTATAACCTACAAAAAATAGTTGAAAACTCTCTTTTTCTTGTATTTTCTTCATGTTTCTAATATTGAACTACCATTTAAGCAAAGAGGGAGGGATTAATTTACATTTTAAACTATTGTTAAAATTTTGGGGAAGTTGAAGAGGAATATTTTGTCATGTGTGAGGCCCATTTGGCTAGTGAGAAGTGAATGTGAGCCTTAAGATGTACATTTTATGGTATGAAATGCCTAGTTATGACCATATGGTGACAATGGGACCTTTTTGAAGACCTTAGTAATGCAATATTATCAAAACACTACACCCTTTAAAAGGGTTTCAATGAAAATAGACTTAGAATATGGATTTGAGGGTCATTTTATGAATTTAAGGGGGATTATGGAGGCTTGAAATTGCTTGAATGACCAAACCATGAATAATGACATTAAAAACAATAATATATATTCATATTATGACCTTGGATGAGGCTTAAAACCCTTAAATCCTACCAAAAAAGTTTTGTCCTCAAGAAATGGCATAAAATAGGTCTAAAACCATAAGGATTAGTAACCTTAAAATACCCAAACTACCTTAACTTTGTCAAAAGATCCTTAATGTTATCAAACAGGGTTAGGACCATTCTTTAGACCTGACAAGACTTATTGACACTTCCTCTCTCACTCTCATACCATTAGGAGGACTAACACATCACTAATAGACCTCCAAATAGATATGATATAATGAGCTTACAAGCATACCTCATGACACCTCCAATAATGTTAAATAATTTCAAGAAGCATTCATAAGACATGACAAGTTTAGACACTATAGATACACTAAGAGGGGTTTTCATGCAAATTTTTGATGGTACGGGTTGAAATTTGGCTTGTGAGTCCAAAATGTTAACAAATATATTGCATACTTTTTGTGTCACTAAAATTTCATGCCATGAAGTAAATATCAACAATGATATATACCTTAAACCCTTATTATTATAAAATAACATTTCCATATAAATGTTCATGTAATATGAAATCCATTTAACATGATTTATATAATAGTAATCTCTTAAAACTATAATTCGTAATCACAATGCTCAAAATAAGAAATATCTATGCTCAGAACTTGAATAACACAAATATAAGCATCATCCTATTTTTTTTAATTTGATAGGGCAAATAATCAAGTTTTATAGGGATCTTAGAGTCATGAAAGTATCATACATAAGTATCAACAAACCAATCTGTGGCTAAACCAAAAAATCAATAAAAAATAACTATAACATATCGAAAGCAAGGAAAATAACATGGAACATTAGGAGGGGGGCCTTTGATTTTTCCTCCTCTTCCTCAGGAGTCTTCTCTAGGATATCCTACTTGAATTTTGATACATTTTCTTGTGTGTGATTACTAGGCACTTCTACTTCATATCTTTCAATAATCATATGTGGCCTCTTCTAGACTTGAACCTACAAGGGTGTCTTCCTAATCAAGACTAATTTGGGGGAACTAGGTGAGGGGGTTTCCATGATCTTTGGTAATTGTTTAACAAAGATTATATCAAGCATAGAGGACTAGATGAAGGACTACATAGTTGATTAAACCTACCTATATGAGGCACTCCACTATTACATAATTTTGGAAAGGCTCATCCTATCATCTTTCACCTTGGTATTAAATTTCTCCAATTGTTATTTGTTACTTTTCAACTCCTCTAATAGAATATATTTACCCTTCCAAGTATCCTCCTTGAAATTTCCCTCATTTAGGGTGACTAGATTAGGTTTGGGGATAAAGAGATTGAGATGAAGTTCATAAACATGGGTTTTATAATGACTAACTTTTGTAGTGCTCATGGATGGGCAGTATGACCCTGAGGTGGGGTCCTCTTCTGAGGAGTCCTACCTGATGGAAGATCCCCTTGGGGGACCTCCTTCCCTTAAATATTTTGGCCATGGTTGATGAGTAGAATAATTGACCCCTAGTGTAGGATGGGGTTGGACTCATTTAATTAATGATCCAAGGTAGTGCATTTTAGCAACTTGATAAGGTAGAAAGGTAGGATGATCTTATAGACTAGAAAGTGATTTAAAATCAATAAATGGTGAAAAAATATTAGGATATATTTACCCTCTAAGGTCATGTATCTCATTACTTGAAGATATATTTTTGGCCAATGTCATAGAAGGTCCACCTATGGGAAAGCCTTATTATCGGTCCTTAAAGGAATTTTTTCCCTCACAAGACATACTAGTAGCCTCCCCAATAAATTCATTCATGATAGTGATATTTATTCCCTAAATTACCACCTTGAATTTATTCCATGTAGTGCTAAAATATTTGGCCACATCAGTACCATGCTAAGTGATTTTCACCATTAAATCTATGAAACCCTTATGATTAATATTTTTACAAACCCTTTTTTTCACCTACAATTCTACACATGAGATAGGATCGATATATTCTTTATCTACTCCCATTCATATAGTGACCAAAGAGCCAAGGAAAAATGGCTGGATGGTTCTAGAGAGAGTGAGTTTAAATAATGAAAATAATGCTTAGGAAGCCCCTGAATATCACCCTATAATAATTACACCACCTCATATGATCATAATGGTGGATCATCATGTTTAAAATCCATCCCTTGGAAGAAATATTTTGTGCATGTGATGACATAATGTCTTATTAAATTAGTATTACTTTCATCTCATATGGCCTTTAAGATATTATTAGGGATATAGCCTCCTTCGTGCCAGCTTGTTAGAAGGTAGAGTTATACTCCAATGTTGGCTAGTTGATCCACCATCCCGTTTCCTTCCAAGTAAGTATTAATAATTTTAAATTGTGTCATGCCCCTCAAAATTTACTTGGCATCATCCATGATGTCTTTAATAGTGTGATAGGGGGTTGTTTTCCTTATAGTACATTTATAATATTTAAATAATCACCCTCCAAAATGATTCTTTTAATTTTGAGTCTATAATATAATTGGATACCCCATAGGTCCACCTTCAATTCAACAAGGTGGATAGTTTGATTTCTCAAAGGTTTTACATATGCAACAAACATCTCTCCTTTTGAGTTCCTTATGACTCCTCCCCCACCTACAAGGATCGGGTTACCTTTATAAGTGAAATTAAATTTTAGTTTTGCCTAACCTTATGGTGGATCCTTCAATTTTATATATTTACAAATAATAGCTTAAGAAGGGGATCTTAAGTGCTGGACTATATCCCAATTGCTAAATATATGTAGTGTTAAAGGAGGTCCAAGGTTTTTGTATTTGTGGGGAAAATCTTTTCAATTTTTAGAGATATCTTGATAGAGTTGGAATACATCCCCTTTAGGTTGGTGCCTTTTGTTTAAGAAAAGGTTATCATTGTGTACTTTCCATACACACCAAAACCAATGTGGAAGATCTAGGCATCATAGGAATTCTAAGGATGGGAGATTATAAGGTGGTTTCCATTATAATATGAGGTCAACGACATTATTTGGTTTAACCCAAATTAGGTTGAAGTTAATTATCATCTAGTTAAATAGTTTTGAGGTAAAAGAACACTCTATAAAAATGTGATTGATTAAGTCCTCTACATTTTAGCATATATGGTATCTATTTGGGACTATAAGTCCTCTTTTATCTAGGTTATCCATTGTCAATATTTTATATTATGTTTCTATCCAAAATTAAAATTTAACTTTAGGAGTCAATGCTTAACCCAAAGATTTTTCTAGAAGTTCCATTCACTTTCTAAATTAAGATTGGTGGCATGTCCAAAGGCCACCGAGTATGATCCATTATATTTAGAAGCCCAAATATATTAGTCTTCCTTTAAAAATGTAGGGATATGGATCTAAATCATTGAATATTTGAGTTTTTATATGGCTTGTGATTATTTCATAGAGATCCCTTCATAAGAGAGCATTTTCTAGATTTTTACACCTTCATTCACCACCAAATAATCTTTAATTTTTGATCCTCAAATTTTCTTGAGATCTCTATACTAGTCAACCCAAATATATTGTGAGGATAACAAAGTGGAGGATATCTAGACATCTTCCAAGAATTCAATTTTCTCACCATTGCCAATTTTACAGATGATGCCTTTCTTTAGGAGATCTATATAATTGGTAATAGCCTTATAGAAAGTGGATCCATCCATATGACCTTATTCCCACAAGAAATCATATGCTTCCTCTCCTTCTAGGTATTTATATTTAATAATTATTTCCCATTCCCTATTTTAATTCATAATCCTCTAACCCATTTTTGCTAATAGGGCTTTATTCATAGATTTTATGCTTCTCAAGCTGAGTGCTCCATTTGATTTTAGAATACAAGATTTTTCCCATGCGATGATTTAGAGCCCTTACATAATAATTTTTTTTGTATTTACTTAATTTTAGTGTCTAATTTAGAAGCCATTCTAAACATAGACATCTGGTAAAAAGGAATGCTCTCAATTGAGGCTTTGAGTAGCTAGTATTTCCTTGCATAGGGAAGAAGGTAAACCTTCCATCCCACTAGTTTTGTTTGAATTAAATCAATGAGAGGATTATAAATCTTATAATACATTTTTATTTCAAAGAGTTGGATGCGTAAATGGCTTTCAGAAAGTTTTCCCATGTGGCAATCCAAGATTTTGTAAATTCTTTGTTGCTGAAAGAGAGGAGTGTTAATAAAAAATAGATAACTCTTATGAAAGTTGATGCACTAATTCAATTTTTTTTTTAAATTTCTTAGGATGAGTTTTATATGCTTTTCTTCCTCCATGGAGGCTTCACTTAGGATGATGTTTTTATCAATGAACTATTCATGTGTGATAGTTTCCATTTTTAGAGCCACTGAGATTCCTTTAATCAATTCCTAAGAGTAAGATTTATAAATTCCTACCCAACATTTTTGATAGAATGATGAAGACGTAAGGAGAGAGAGGGTCACCATACCTTATTCCTCTCAAATTATGGAATAAATTTTTTAGAGTAACATTTATGATAAGATAAAATCTAGGAGTGGTAATGCAGTTCCATATGATCTTCCTGGTGTCTTGATTCAATCCTAGCCTTTCTAAAATGTGGATCAGGAATCACCAGGAGACCTGATCATAGTCTTTTGATATATCCAAGTTAAAAAACACTCTATATCTCAAGATATAGAGATGGAATGGATGGCCTCATGAACTAGGAAGATTTCATCCATTATTTGATTGCCAGCCACAAAGTCTGCCTATTGTTCCCATATGACTTTATCTAGGAGGTTTTACATTCATTTTACCAAGATATAAGAGCATATTTTGTACATGGTATTGTAAATAATAATTGGGTATAAGTCATAAACATTTCTATTGCCATTATTTTTTGGGATCAGTAGAAGGAAAGTTTTTTTGATCTTTCTGAGAATAGTTCTTGATTGGGAAAAATCTTTATCAGCTATCTCGACCTCCTTATAGATAATGTCCCAAAAATTTTAGAAGAAGAGTAGGGGGATCCCATCAGTTCCTATTGATTTGGATACATACATTGAAAATACCTCACTTTTAATTTCCTCTTCTAAAGGAACATTGGTGGGGGAAACATTTTCAACATCGAATAAGACTTTATCAAAATTATTTGAGTGCGGTAGTTACTAGATGATCATCTGATAATCTTTCTTTTGAGAGGAGATTTTAAAAAAAAATTATTGTATGGTAAGAGATATCATCTTCATATCAACTAATATCCCAATTTTTTATTTGTATTTGAGATATCTTATTGATGCTAATATGTATTGCTTCAAAGTAGTGTAAGAACTTGGTTTTCCTGTCACCCTCCTTCAGCCATGTACATATAGATGTTTGTCTCCAATAGGCTTCTTCTCTTGCTTCAATGTTGTGAAATTGATAAATAGGTTATTTTTAAATGAAATGAATTTGACCATTATTATTTCCCATATCACAAAGATCTTTAATAACTAAAATTTATGCTTTGAGATCCTTTTTTGTAGGAAGATACCATCGAAGACTTCTTTATTCTAGATTTTTATCTTCATTTTGAGGAAGATAAGTTTTTTAGTAAGAATAAACATGGTGGAGCATAAGAAAGGTTATTTCCACTAATATTTTAGGGATTCCATGAGATTAGGATGAATAAGTCACATAATTTCAAATCTGAAGGGATAACATTTAGGTTTTGAGATTTTGTCTCCTTCAAAAACAAAAGGATTATGATCAAACCTAATTTTGGGGAGGGAAGAGAGCCTACTGGAGAAATGGATGTCCTAGTTTATGGAAATTATAACTCTATCAAGGTAGACCTAGATCAATTTTTCACCTAATCTTCTATTGGACCACATATAAGGATTGTCATTTAGGTCTACATCTACTAATTCTACATTTACAATAAAATAATTAAATTATAACATGATGTCAATGAAGTCTTTATGACCCCCTTTTTATCCCTAGGAGTGAGAGGGGTGTTCAAGAAGTTCCTAAAAGGTAACTAGTTCTAATTTACATAGGTCTTTCATAAATCTAACATGTCTTCTAGAGAGAGTTTCTAGTATATTTACTATTTGGGGAATATAAAATAGATTAAATCCATTTGTCATTGCTATCTAGATCCATGAACAAAAAAAATATGATAATTTGACTTCCATAAGATATCTCCTCCTAGGAAATATGGGTTCCATAAAATTATTATACCTTTTGAAGTACTTGTATAATTTAAGGTCAATACTTGAGCGTTCTAAATTTTCATAGCATAAGATTTGAGAACGTAATAAGACATTTTAGTTTCCTAAATGATAAAGATAGAAGGGTTTTATGATATTATAGATGGTCCTCTATTTCTTGGGGTTATTTAAATCCCTGATGTTCCAAGAAAGGATTTTTGTTTCTTATCCCATTGGGTTTTAAGAGTTTGGTGGGATCCCTTGCAATCCCTTTAGCCATTTTTATGTTATTTATAACTATCCTAGGAGTTATTCCCAAAATTTTTGGGGAAACACAAATGTTGGATTTTTTCCTTCTTCTTTCACTTTTGGAGGTTGTGGTAAACCCTTCATTTAGGAGAAGGTCCTTGGGGGGAAAAAGTGTCTCTAAACATTGTCCCTAGTCTTTTTAGTGATTTAAATATTTCAAAAAAGGGGAGAGGGGGTATCCTCTAGATGGAAGAATGGAAAATTCCAAGTTATCAAAGATGGGGATCTTCTACACCAATGCTTGAGTTAACTCCAAGAATAGGGAAGATAGATGAGCACCTAAAGAAAGAGATGGAGGAGGAGGAGAGGGGAAAGGGTCTACTAAGTAAAAAAGGGGGGAAGGTGGCACCCAAGGTGGAAATTGAGGGGGGAGAAAGGATTAGAATACATTTGGGAGGGGGGAAGGGGTACCAAGCTAGGGGTGGAGACCAACCAAATAGAGCGGGGTGACACCCTTTGGAGGGGTGACCAATACCTGGTGAGAGGATATGGGGGAAAGATGAGGATGGGGCATAGGGGTAAACTAGGGGAAAGGGAGGAGGGGGAAGGGGTGAGGGGATTAAGGAGAGGCACCCTAGGCAATCTTGACTCACTCAAGGATAACAATCCAATAAATGAATCAAGAAGAGAAAATGGGTTAAAATAAGGAATACCTTTTAAGATTTCAAAAGGTGGAACACTCAAAGGGGATTTAAGGGATCCAATTCTAAGAGGGTGTTCTGACCATAGATCCTTCCTTGATGCCTCCTTTCTAGTCCCTTTCTATGAGGGAGTGTGATACTCTTGGCATTTATTCAGATAATTACATAGCATATGGATCAAAATGTTACACCATGGGTAGATGATTGCATTATTCTAATACACAGTATTCTAATACATTCACTACAATTTTACTTAATCTTTATTGCGTGTAGTAGGGGCTTATTTGTAGGTAGGAAAACATTGACTTAGGTTATAACCATTCTTCTTTTAATTATTAAAAAAAATAAAAATAAAAAATATGATACCTATAAATGATGACTTTGACTATCATGAAATTCCCTTAGAATTTCATAAAATGCCTTTCATACTTTCAAAACAAACAAAATGTCATAACTAAACATGTTTTTTAGATCCTTATAGGTCTTCAAACTATCAAAATTGCATGAAAATCATAAAAAATAATTGGTTCAAATGAGAATTTGTAGAGTATAAATTCTATTAAATCTTGTTGAAAATGAAACCTTGGTAATTATTTTCACCTTGGACCCCAACGTGAACATTTAATTCAATGTGAGCATAATTTACAAGTGTGAGAGATTAATTCCACTACCATATAAATATTTTTTCAACTTTGGAAATGTTATCAACATTCCACCACATTTGGTAAATTTTTGTATTACTTAAACATTTTATGTTTTTATAACTTTGTAAATACACCAAAAAATATATTGCTTTATTTATATTGACTACCAACTTGTCATATTTTCCAACATTGCTACGAACTTTATCCATCCTACTTAAAATTTTCTGCCAAAAAAAGATAACTATGCATTAAATATGACATGAATGTGTGTCAATCAATATTTACTATAATATTTTATCCATGTAACTTTGAATTCAATTTAAAGTTTATTAAAATGTAATAAAATATATCAATTTTTACTATAGAAAGTATACCATATTTGAAACATTATTTAAATTACGAAATATGATAAAATTATATGTCCTGTATGTAGAGGTACTTATTTCATTTAAAAATTATAGGATAGTCTAGGTCTTAGCTTCTCCTTAGTGTATTAGTATAATTAGTGTTAAAAATCATACCCAAATGAGAACAAAAATAATACTGATTTAGTTCAAATATTATAATGATGTCACAAGGCAAACAATAGTGAAATATTTTAGAGACCTATTCATATTCTAATTTGCATTCAAAGTTCATAGGTAATGATTTGTGTCAGTGAAATAACTATGATCTGACAATACTAAAATAAAACATACCATCTTCCACATGTAATTGAAAAATTTGTATCACTTTAAAATATATGAAACTTCTATTCATGGTTACTATATTATTTTACCACTTTCATAAGAATTCATTATTATTTCAAATGCTAAAAAGAAACTGATCACTATATAAAATGTTATACATTCAGATTGGTGTTTATGTTTTTTCAATGTTCCATATATTATTTAATGATAAAATCCATGTGTTACATTAAAATTAATTTTGACATAATCATATTAAAATCAATAATAGTCAAATAATTAAATGACAATCAAGAGTTCAAAGTAAGTTGTCCCCCACCATGAAATATTATATATTATGGTACAATAACCATAATATGAAAATATAATATATTATAAAACATTTAAAAGTTTGTTACTATGGTCTTGAAATTTGTGATAAGACACTACTCAATTCCAAATATAGTAGTTTTTTAATGGCTATAGCACATGCATTTTCATGTGTATTTGGGTATCATTTTCCTTTGTGCTTGGGAAGTTAAAGAAAGGGGCATAGAAAGAGAACCAATTGAATGGTGTGATTAAGAGTATCATTTAGATATTCATCATATGTTCCCATGGTGTAAATATCTAGTATATGAGTGTTGGGATAATCTTGAGGAATAGGTGATGGATAAGATGTGGGCATGAAACCATGAGTAGTAAAAGTTATTGGTTGACTAGGTGGATCATATTATGATAGAAAATAATTATCTTGATAATTTTATTTAGATAACATATGGTAATATGGTGATTGATACTTTGAAGGAGGTGTGCCAACTAGAACCTTTATAGGTTGATTGTACATGGGAGGATTACTAGAAGGTACATAGTTAGGAATAACTATGGGTGGTAGTGTAATAGGTATGATATTATTTACAAAAACATATGATAAATAACCACCCATAGAAATGTGGGTGGAAGGTTGATTGGGTGGTGGCACATTTATTGTTGTATGATTTGGGACACCAAAGGTAATAAAGTACCCTAGGTTTTATATTGGTTTAAATCCATTTGGAAAAGAAGTGTGCTAGTATTGTGGTAGTTACTAAGATGACGCTGTAATGTTAATGTAAGAGGAATGATCTTTACTATTTAAGATTTAGGTCATAATTTGGTTAAGAGGACTAGTTTAGAGATAGGCATGGTTTTTCTCCAAATAAACAATGTTGATCACTAAGGTGAATATTATTTCATTTGGTGTAGCATTT
>JARHVA010002192.1:0-90000 GCA_037957365.1 Torreya grandis | reverse complement strand
CTCAAAATGAAATATTCAAAATTTTATTTTCTATTTAAAGGCAATAAACTAAAATTTCTTCTTCCTTGCCACTCTTCTCTTTCTTTTGTCTCTAAAAGAAACTTATCATTTTTCTTGCAAGTTTAAAATAATCTCTTCTTTATCTCTTTCTTGCATGCACATTAAGATAGTGAAATTCATTCTCCTCTCTTATTTCATCATTGTTTTCATTCAAATTAAAACACTTTAGATTTGGGTTTAAAACTCACTGCACTTTATTGTTTTCTTACTATATATTAGCTCTCCTAGTTATTTACAAGCATTATGAATGAATCATAGTACACCAATATTACACTACTAGATCACACTCACAAAACAAACATATAAACTCACCTGAGACAAGGCCCATCAAGATTTCATCACCTAGTGGATCACCTTTCCCTACTTGACTATCCTACTTAGATTTCATCACCAAGGGGAGAACCCACTCTGTTCTTTGATAGAGTATAAAATCTAGACAGAAGGTATATTTTGGCTAAGAATCCTAGATTGGACTTAGGTCTATGAATTATTAGGAGCAATCCCATATAACAAGCTATGTACTTAGTTTAACATATATTTCCTCTTGAGCACCAAAACTAACCTAAAACCATCTCTAGATTGTTTTCTAGTACCTTTAATAACCAAACTCTCATCTCAGTATCTAATTAAGGCATAAGCCAACATGAGACTGAAATTAATCTCTAGGAGTTAATAATTAGTGGTTGCATGATCTTTTTCTACTTTTCTATTTCATTCTATAGTTTTGGAGTTGGTAAGGATGTTTTTCAATCATTTTCAAAATCAATAGTATTTATAATACTCAAGTTGTATAACCTATTCTATCAGGTTTTCTAAGTGTTCATCCTCCTTATATAGACCCCTTGCATCCTCTATTTTGCTTAGATTTTACCTCTAGGTTTCTAAAAACATTGTATTTTTCATATCTTGAGACTCCACAATGATTTACATTGGTTAAATCCACTGAAATTGGTAGATTTTAACCTATCAACATCGGTCAATTGACTAATGTCAGTGATTGTGTGATTTTGTTATTTTCAATTTGCTCAAAATAGCAAGCTAAAATGACCTACCTACCTACAACCAAACCTAGTTTTTCCTCACTCTATCACTAATATAGAGTTATAAGATTGTTTATACTTATTCTTGCATGGTTTGACATGAAGCCAAGCCAAAATTCTTGCTGATTATACAAGCCAATAACCACTTCCACCTTCCTCTATTATTATTGATTCTATCATGGAGAATAATTTAGATATAGAGCATACTCCCAACCCCAACCAAATTCCTATTTTGCCTAAAGGAGACCAAGATTTTTCTATATTTCTTAACTGTAATGTGGTAGCCCTTTAGCATCACCTTGTCATGATCCAAACCCATAATTCTTTGGGTGACCCACTATATGGTATGTCAGCTTCTCTGATGAAAATAGATTTAGTTTTTTCTATCTCCACTATGTTCCCCATGGTTACTCAAACCACCACTTCAATAAGTAACCCCACCATAAACAATGTCCAAAGTTTACCATCACTAACTACCCAGTCTTACCTAACACCTATCATGATTTCCCTACCTTCACAACCACAAGCAATTTAGTCAAGTCTAACCCCATTTTAAAATTTGGTGGTACCCATCCTATCTACTCTCACACCTATAATTACATGAGTTAAGACTCACCCTTCAACTAGTATAACCATGCTAATGACCCAACCTACAATAAAAACATTCAAACAAAAAATTATCTCTAACCCAGTGGGAGAAGATCCTTTCATTTCTTTACCCGAGCCTATGACTCACTACACCTATGTTATGTCAACACAACTAGATCATGCTATGTCATATGCTACCTCTAATTCTTATCAAGATACTTATAACTTAAGGGGTCTCTCCCAAACTAATCCCCCTCTAGACCTCATTAGGATATTAATGGATAAGATGTCTAGTTTAGAGACATCCATGTCAGGTTTAAAGAATGTGTTATCTTATGATTAGATATTGAATGAGCCCATCCATCATTATTTACCTATTTTTCCTTATCCAAGCCAATGGTAAATCCCTAAATTTACTCACTTTTAGAGTAAACAGAACCCATAAAATCATTTACAAGCATTTAGACATGTTTGTTATTTAATAGGGCACAACAATGCATTACTACTTCACACATTCCTTATGTATCTTTTGGGTGTTGCCCTGAATTGGTATAGATCTATAACTTGGCACTCCCTTTTCTCATTTACCCAACTCTCATAATTATTCCTATATCATTTATATATCAATATTTATAACAAGGTTTCTATAATGGACCTTTATTCTATTAAATGTTTTGATGATGAGTCTATCACATATTTTGTTGCTCACTGGAGAGGCTTAATCAATCAACTCTCTTTCTATTTACCTTGTCCTACTCTTATTGAGATCTTCTCAAGGGCATGTTCTAAGTAAATTTTATGCACACTCTAAGTACAAACATTCCACACATTTGATGAAGATTTTACAATGGCATGAAAAATCAAGATCCAAGCTATAGACAAAGATAGAGTCAAGTTGCATAGTAAGAATTCCAATTCCAAATCAAATAACTCCTCTTCTTCTAAACCTTCTCATTCTAGCCCAAAATATAAAGGATCTACCAATGTGATGGTAATAAAATTAGCTTCTTCCATAATAACAAACAAACTTAGGTCCTCAACCTCAAAAAATCTAACCAAGATATTCTAATAATGGTATGAACAAAGATGATACACTCCCATTGGGGAGTCATACACTTCCATTTTGGAAAAAATATTGTAACAGGGAGCCATAGCTCTTCCTAAAATCAAGCATCTTATATGATTTGATCCTTCCTATCCTATTCCTACTTGGTATATGGAGGATGATTTTTTTGGCTACCATCGAGTCGAAGGCCATAATTATAATAACTATAAAAAATTCAAGAACATTATTCAAGACATGCTTGACAAGGGTGATCTCATCTTGGATAACCCTACTGTGCCTATTAATAAAAAAATATATGTGTTAAAATAACTTTTTCCTAACCATTCACCCAATCAAAATAATGTTCAGACCATAACTAATAAATCATGTGATCATAATATCCATATGGTCAATATGGTATTTCCTTTATGCCTAGTCTAACCTATCCCACAATAGGAGGCACCCAGTTTACCTACTCCTCCACCATAATTAGTGGAGTTTGTTTTTATTGTCCTTAATCCTCAAGTAGAAGAGCCTAATTCACCCATTCCACTCCCACATGAGGAAGGGCCTCGATTACCTTTACTTTTTCCATAAGAGGATTCTATATTTCTAGTTCCTTTTGCACCCATTTTAAGTATCCTCTTACCACTTGAGGACCACACCATAATCATTCCTTAAATACATGTTAAAGGGAACATAATTCCTATGATATATCCTCTATATGAAACTTCTTCACTTGGCTTTCTTCGATTTATGGAAGTTAGTACCCCATCTAATCCTCCTTCACACCTAGAGGAGCAAGTGTTATCTACACCTACAATAGATGAGAGACCTATTGTGCCTACTCCAATTAAACCAATTTTACCACTTTTTTTACCTATAAAATATCATAATTTACCTATTCCTCACCCACATGTTGAGGGATCAATTATACCTATGCTCTAACCCCTTGAGGAGCCTTATTTAGCTACTTCTCCTACACCTATGGAAGACCATGCCTCTTCTCCTATCTTTATTGAAGAAGACCTTGTTGTGGCTCTTTCTCATCTTTGGCCCAAGGTAGAAAAATAAAACAATTTCCCCCTTTCTCAATATTTCCCCCTTTCTCAATCACATAATAATTCTAAAGAAACAACCATAAGGCCTATGTCAACTTCATTTAAATCCTTCTCATAGTTAGTGGTAAATCTAGAATTTCTTGACTCCATGAAGTTAGATCATACAACATTTTGGGACCAACTTAAAATTCCTTATCTTACACAAAAAGTGTCATACTCTAACACAAATCCTCTCAATACCCTTAACCCCAAGGTCTTTGACAAAGTTAGATCTTCTTCACCAAAATCACTAGAATCTCATCCTTTTATGTTAGAACACTCACCCTCTCAGGCATCTACCACATTAAAGTAGATAAGATCTTTAGGCATTCACCTGGTCTCTAATCTAATTCATCCATAGGTGAAATTAGATCTGAATCTCCAATAATAAGTTAGAGTTTTGTGGACTAAACTAAGGAATAATGTTGAGCTTCCTAGATCTTGTTGATCTTTCCCTCTTCCACCCTCAACTTTGACTTCAATTTTGGGACTAGATCCCTCTACTTTAGTTGGTGTATCGCTGATATAAATGAAACCAAAGGCTAAGTTAACTCAACTACTACCTCTATCACCTAGTAGGTCTTTCACATCCAACACCGTGACACCTACCACCAAGATAGTGTCATCAAAACATGTGGCTCCACTACCACCTAAAAAGGTGCCATGTAAAATCACCCCCGTGATTCCTAAACCAAAGAAGATGTCCACCCCCATTATAATAACAAGTGATAGCCCACTTGTAGGCTCTTATATCTTTTTCCTATGCCAATTTTTGTAATCCTTCATTATAAATATTCCTCCCATTAAGCCTTATAAACCTCTTAGATTGAAGCCATCTTGGTTTGATGATACACAAGTGTGTCTATATCATCATTTGCCTAGACATTATACTAAGATTTATAAATCTCTCATGATAGTCATTGGATAATACTTTGATATCAACACTCTCTTTATTGATACCCCCATTAACCTTCCTACTATTCCACCCATGGCATCCATAGTGCCTCATACCATTCCACCTAAATTCAAACCCAAAGATGTTGCTCTACCCCCTTTTCCATCTCCTTCACCTATGTTTCAGATCAACATGGTTAATGTGACCATATGGTCACAAAATCAAAAGGATAAAGGTAAGGAAAAGTTTATTTTTATTTGGCTCATCCCTTCATTAAAGACACTCCTCTGAATCTCAATATTTCTATCTTGGGTGTCCCAAAACCAACATCTTCAGAAGTTATTCAAAACTTGATGGTAAAATAACTTCACCAAACCCCTATGAAAATGTCCTTCTATGACTTAATCCAAAACTCACCCCAAAAATATAAATCTTTGATTACTTCCTTTCAAGTGGTTTAGGTACAACCTAATGATCCATAACCTCTTGCAGCTTTGGTCAGCTCTTTTAACACCATCTCCCTATGTTCCTTTAGTGATTTAGAAAATCCACTTCAACTCCATGAAGATCAAGACTCTACCCTTTTTATCACTTCATATATTGATCAAACTCATGTAAAAAGAGTCATGATTGATGGAGGATCTAGTATTAATATTATCTCCACCCATGCCGACAAACAACTAGCCCTTATTAATAATTACATGCCTCAAACTGACATGGTGCTTCACTCCTTTAATGATTCCATAACTACTATGGTGGGTACTATTGTCTTACATATCTTTGTGGGTCCCCACATATTTCTTGAGCTCTTCTACATTGTATAAGGAGATTTATAATACAACATATTGCTTGGATGACCTTTGATATGTATTATGTCATGTGTGCCCTTGACTTTACACCACTACATCAAGTTTGCGCATAATGGACAAGTGCTTGGTATTCCCACTGACCCACCTCCTTTAAAAACATGCAACATGACTTATAGCCCCAATGATGTTCTCATTCCATTAAAGACATCATCTCCTCCATATTATACTTTTGAAGCTTCCACAAGCTCCACTACCTCAGTTACACAGATATCGATACCACAAATTCCTAACAAAGATCCCATGGAGGAAAGTTTCAAACATCTATCACTCAGAGAATATCATTTATTTAAACTTGATATATTCCATACTCCACAAGAGTATGGAAAGCTTCATATGCACCCAAATTATGATCCCTGTATTGGGATGGTCATTCCATATGGTCCCTCTAACCTTCAAACTAATTTCACATATGGGGGAATTAATCAAGCTCCCAATGTTTGCAATCCATCTTCTTCACCATAACCATTTACCTGTAACTTCTCTTTCTTGGGAAAGCCTAACTTTTCTCATACTTATCTTTATAGTTGTGCCTAAAAATAATTTGGTTTAGGTTGTTACAAGTAAGGTGTTCATATGCCCATTGAATATCTCACCAACAAAACCATTGAAAATTCCAAAAAGTGGCATGGAGTGGGTTTGACAAACCAACTAAACTCACCAAAGATTCTCATATACCAATTATCAAATAGATAATCTCTCCTTCTCCATCCTCTCCTCCATCATCACCTACCAAATAGGAGGTATCTATACCTCCTAATTTTTTTTCAATAAATGTCATCAATTTGGGATCCCTCACCTATCACTTGGGTAAGGAAACAAGGTCGTTTCCTCTCATTCATCCTAAAATTATTGATGAAAAATCTCCCACTATCAACACTATCAAATTCTAAGATGATGACTCTATTCTCACATACAAGGGTGAAGATGATTCCTATATCCAATGATCACTCCCATTTGAAACATAAGCTATGTTAAATGAATCAACCATTGACATCAATTTTTCCTCTCACAATATCCCCCATGTCCTTACGATTGGATAATCTTTAGATTCCTTTGAGCAAGCAAATTATGAAAAAATTATTAATGACTATATAAAATCCTTAGCTTGGTATTATAATGAAATGTTTGGTATTGACCCCTCTATCATCACCCATAACATTGTCACCAATCGAGATGCTAAACATGTTAAGTAGAAGCTTCACAAAATTCATCCTCATATTGCTCTCATTATCAAAGAAGAGTTCCAATGCATCCTTTCTGTTAAATTTATTCAACCCATCAACTACCTGAAATGGGTTTCCAATATTTTTCCTATCACAAAAGTGATAAGGAGAATCCACAACTACATCAACTATCATGACCTAAACCTTACTTATCCAAAGGATGACTTCCCTTTGCCATGTATCGACCAACTTATTGATCTAATAGTCAGACATGAGATTCTATCACATATGGATGGGTTCCTAGGTTACAATCAAATCTTGGTTGCTCTTAAGGATAAACACAAGACAAATTCATTACCCCATGGGGAAATTTCTATTATCAAGTCACGTCCTTTGGTCTGAAGAATGCTGGTGCCACCTACTAATGTGCCATGACTTACATCTTCCATGATATCCTATATAGAATTATGGAAGACTACATGGATTACTTAATCAAAAAGTTTAAACTTCATCAAGAACACTTGGTGATTCTCAAATTCATATTCACTCATTTCCTCTAATATAATGTTTGATTAAACCCAAATAAATGCATCTTTGGTGTCCTTTTTAATAAGCTCTTAAGATTTATTAATTATCTCCACAGTATTGGAGTTGACTTTAATAAGGTTCAAGAAACACTAGAGATTCCTCCACCTACTAATATCAAACAAATCCATAGCCTACAAGGTAAGCTTCAGTCAATCCACCACTTCATCTTCCAGTTGTCAAATCATTACCAACCCTTTCACCATATCCTCAAAAATGATGTCTCCTTCCATTAGAATATAGATTGTCAAGAAGCCTTTTCTACACTCAAATAGTATCTCTTTTCCCCACCATTTATTATTCCACCTAAGGAAAACTAGCCTTTCTACCTTTACATCTCTACAATAGGCCATTTTTTAGGTGTTATGATTACAAATCGAGATGATCACCATCAAGAATTATGAAAATTAATATACCCATACTAAAAAATATTTGTCTCATATTTATATTTATAGCTTCCAAGCTCCATCATTACCTCTTAAATCACAAAACCTATGTCATCACCCATATTGATCACCTCAAATACATGCATTTCAAGCCATATCACAACCAATGTGTAGTTCAGTGGCTCATGATCCTTGATAATTTTAACTTAGAATTTATTCAACAAAAGTCTATTAAGGGGAAAATGATCACCGATGAGTTAGCTACCACCCATTTACTTTACAACTAACCTTCAAACCTTAAATTCCCCAATGAATCTATCAGAACACTCTTTACCTATGACATCTCCTATCAAATGATGATGTTCTTTGATGGGTCTAATTATCAACACAGTGGGGGTGAAGGGGTCATCCTCATTCCCCTTGATGGAAATCCTATGCCTTTGTCATTTAAAATAGATTTTAAATGTAATAACAATATGGTTGAATATGAATCTTTCAGCTTAGGGCTTCAAACAACTATTTTCTTGGGTGTAAAATCAATAAACATTTTTTGTGACTCCTAACTAGTGGTTAATCAGGTTAATGGTTCATACCTATGAAAAAATGAAATTCTACAATGATATAAACATCGTGTAGATATGCAATTGGAATAATTTGACCCCCACCTCTTGTAGATTGTTCCTCGATCTAGAAACAAGTTTGCTAACATAATGGTTTCTACTGCTTCACACATACCCTATTCACCCTCTTCTTTGGATATCTATGTCACTATACATCACTTAACATTTACATTATATATATCAACTAACATCCTTTATATAGGTAATAGAACACACAACCCACATGACCTATGGTACAAACAACTCATGAATTACCTCTCCTTTTATATTACCCCTTTTGACCTCTCTAATAATGGGAGTCATGCCTTCATGAAATGTGCTACTCATTACACTATGCTAGGAGGAGTTCTCTACAAGTGAGGTTTTGATGGTCTCCTCCTTAGATGCTTCACTAGTACTGAGATCCCCTTCACCATTAAGTCCATGATAGGATTTATGGTGGAAATTTCAATGGTAACATAGTTTCTAAATGTATCCTTCGACTCGGCTACTATTGGCCAACACTCTATCAAGACTATAGTGATTACATTTGGCATTACATAAAAATGTCAAAAACATGATAACCTCCTTCACATTCCAATCCATTCCTTACAATTTTACAAATATTTCTAGCCCTTCTCCCAATGGGGTTTGGATCTAATCGATGAGATTAACCATTATTCATCTCTCCATCACTGTTCCATCATTAATTCTATTGAATACTTCACCAAGTGGGTTGAGGCCATTCCTCTCATCTATACTAAGGCTAACAAAATTATTGACTTTATCAACCATCACATCATATATAATCTGGGTGTCCCTTATAAAATTATAATAGACAACAACAAATATTTTAAAAACAAGACTATCCAAAAGCTTTATGACACTTTTTGAATCAAATTAATATTATCATCACCATACTATCCATAATAAAATTTACAAGTAGAACCTTCTAACAAAACCTTAACCAAAATCCTCATTAAGGTATTCAATGATACTAGTAAGGATTGGCACACTCACATTCCCTTTGCTTTATGGGCTTACCACACTAGCATTAAAAACACTACAGGTGCTATGCCTTTTTCCTTGGCCTATGGGATGGAATATATTTTGCCTCTTGAGGTCTAGATTCCTTCTCTTCACATCTCTATACAAGACATACTTACTAATGATGACTTTCACCAAGAACATTTGGTTCAACTTGAGTTTCTTGATGAATGTCATCTCATATCCCTCAACCACCTCTAAATCTATCAAGAGTGTATCAAATGTGCTTACAATAAAAACCTCAAGGAGAAAGATTTCAATATCAAATATCTCATCTTATATGAAAATCAACATGTGAAGAACATGGAGAAAAGCAGACAGGGTAAGTTTGCTCCTAATTGGCTTGGACCCTACATCATAACTCATGAGTATGGCTCAGAAACTTATCATTTGTCTTCTCTCGAAGGAAGGCTATAATTCAAGACTTTAAATTATTTTCACCTAAGACCATTATTTTTTAATCAAGTTATGCTTCACCTCATTTTTAACTTGAGCTCATCCCTTGAGCAACCCTATTACATTCATCTCCCTTCCTCTTAACCCTTATTCCTATACACTTAGTTAACCTATGAAGTGATATGGTTTTGTCCTCAAATTAGAAAACCTCTAAGCCTCTATAGTCGTGTCCATGACTAAATTTAAATAAATAAAAAAATGGGATACATAGACAAGTTATAATCTCTTAGGTTATGTTTCTCAATGTAGACTACTCCCTTGAAGGACATATACATAAATTCTCCTTGATTCTATAAATAGATTTCTCCCTTGAAGGAGAACTATTAAAAATCAAAGATAAAAGATTAGACCACTCCCTTGAGGGATGGCTAGACTAAGATTTTTTATCAAGGGAAATAATGACTTAGAAGCTTCTCATATTGATCAGCTTCATATGACCTCAACACAAACAAAATCCCATTGTAGGCTTTCCATATTGATCAACGTACACAACAAAAAAAAAATAAAGAAAAAAAAAACTTTAAGTCATGGACTTGCCCATAGTAGCTCTCGGGTTACCCATAGAAGGCACATATCATCCCCACTAAGAAGGTTATGCTACCCAACCACTCTCATTCCTTTTACCTTTTTCCCCTCATACTCTTTTAAGGGACTTTTGACTCACTTGACATAAGGTGAGTACAACGCTTCTCTAACAAATAAATGGTAAAATGATGTAAATCATGAAAGAGGCTCATACTCCTATGCCTATCTATGTTGTGATTATGGTCTTTTCTAATACATGACCATCATGCCTCTTTCTTTCCCATCCCAATCACATGTTGATTTATCTTTGGAGATTGCATCTCAAAACAACATTGAATCACCTATCTACCATTTTTTATTGATTCTTACAGTTATGTGCTTGACAAATATTATCACTCAGATATCCATCTCAATCAAATATACTCAAATAACTACCCAAAACCATAATAAATCTAACAAATCATTTCCCATTACTCCACCTCATATAATCCCATGTGAAATGTACCCAACATGCAACCATAGTTTCTCTAAATAACAATAAATAGGAAAAATAGCAAGCCTATGCCATTTATTTAAGCATACATCATCACAAATATGGAAAAATACTGAAATAAAAAAATAAACATACCCAACCCATTCATTTTAAGCATACACCATCACAAATATGGCAAAAATCTAAGATGAAGCTGACCAATCAACTATGCATATACCATCACACATGTGGGAAATGCTAGTCTAACTCAACTAACATGTTCAACATTAACATAAAATTAACATAACATAAACATCCACATCATTATAATAACTTCAACATCACCACCACCACATAAACACATCTCAAAATAACAAACTCTCTCATATATATATATATAGATATATATGTGTGTGTATATATATATGTATATATATATATATATACATACATATATATGTATGTATATATATATATATACATATATATATATATATACATACATATATATATATATATATATGTATGTATATATATATATATATATACATTTATATATACACACAGATATATATATATATATATATATATATAGATATATATGTGTGTGTATATATATATGTATATATATATATATATACACATACATATATATATATGTGTGTGTGTGTATATATATATGTATATATATATATGTATGTACATATATATATATATATATGTATGTGTGTGTGTGTATATATATATATATATATATATAAATATATAAATACATATATACATATATATATAAATATATAAATACATATATATATACATATGTATGTATATATATATATATATATATATATATGTTAAATATGAATATACATCCATGAATCATATCAGTATCATCTCTCTCTCCAAAGGAACATCTCTCATCTTCAGATCGTAAGCTGGTGTGTATACAACATATATCACAATATCAAAAACATCATCTGGCCCTCAGAATACTCAAGTCTATAATCATGGTCATGAAGAAGTAGTATCATCACCACTCTCTACCTATCTACATCTACATGACCTAGAAGTCATAACACGTGTTATCGATCTCTGTTGCTTTTTAAACTCAAAATACCTCTAAATCTATGAGAACTCCCTGATGGCTCTCTCATAGTATGCAATCTGATCAAAAGTAGTTTTGTACCTCACTAGAGATATAGTTTATGATGGACCCATCAAACCTATTTTAATAGCCTATATTGGTACCTATGGTAGAGGAGGAAGAGTATCATGTATTTCTACTCTCAAACTATCTCTCTCTATTGTTAATGTAGTAACCTAGCCCTGTAATGCCCTAACCTATCCCTGTAATGTCATAACATGTCCTTATAAGACCAAAACATATGCTTGTGCTACATCTCAAGCCTATATAGTTGCATCTTAGGCCCATATAATTTCATATCTCTCTCATCACTCCCTATAAATCTAGTGGTGGCATCTTGACCTAAACCATGGGATGCTGACCTATCCACCATACCAGATAAGCCACTGTACATCTAGGATCTACCACACTCGAGCCTACTAGTAGCTCATCAAAATCTGGCCCATCTTTCTCCCAGGACAAGGGTATGAGCTCATTTATATCATCCCTCCTTTATAGAGGAAAGGTATGAAGTGCATCTTATAACAAGCCAGACTATCTCTTGACTTTTGCTATGGGTATCATCTCTAACTCTCTAGCTCATATCCCTCTAAACCATAATGTGCTCTATAACATGATAATCTACTCTACCTATCCTCTAAATGTAGGGTATGTCAATTAGGGCCTACAAACAATATCTATGAGAATCAATCCATTTATCATATGCCTATAATAATCAATGTCTCTCACTATGCTATCTACTCATGTCTAGGCCATACCCTCTTTCCACCATCTAAACTTGACCCTGAAATTGGCTGCAATCATAGTGGGTAGCCGCAATGGACATGTGACCATTATTTTCTCATATGCCCAAAAATAGATTAAATTCATAACACATAAAATATACCATCATCACATTTTCAAACCCCATAACTCTATATAACTATGCTAGAAAATCTAGTCCCTATGCATACACTATCCACTGCTCAACCATCTATGCTAACACACCTATCAACACAATAGGAAATCTACCCCATCTATGTCTGATAGTTCATATACTATAATCACTATCATCATAAAGATACTTAACTAATGCTACTCCTCATTGGTAGTTTATAATGGCTCATATGCAAAGCTCGTAGAGTGACAGGTCACCTCACTAACATGTTCCCCAAATAATGTCTCCATATAAATATCATGCTCTTATCTCAAATAAGAAAAGAACTACTCGCCTTAGAATGGTAACCAAAAAATATTATATACATCCTCTTACATCACTATCAACTCTCTGGTAGGTAAATGGAAAGTGTTGGGGGTGTGATACTACCTCTCTATAAAAGCTAACATCAAGCTAACATCGTGTGTAACTTGATAATATCATTACACTCCTCCTAAACCTATAGTTTTCATGTGCTCCCATTCATCCATGATGACATCCGTCCTCATCCTCATTAGTAACATAGGTATTCGATCTCGTAATGTCAATTCTTTCCTATCTTATATCCACACACACAAACCTCAAGTCTCATATTTTATAATATAACCCTCCACCCTTTTTCCCTTCTCTCTAAGAAAACTACATTGGCCTAAGGCCCTCATCTGGGCTATGTAGGTAGAACTCAGTTGACATGGGGTCTTCTAAGGTTAGCTCAACTATATACCCACCTAATTATATAACTTATTAACCCACCTAAACCCTAGGCCCAACTACCTATCTTTTAAATCTAGGCCCCACAGTGTATATCTCACACACTCAACCCCATGACCTATCTTTTAAGCCTTAGGTTCCATGACCGATTTCAACCTCCCTTTTCCTAACCACTTCCCTTAACAACTTTTTAATCATACCTCACCATTTTTATCTACACACTAGGAGAACTACATCACCCTAAGGCCATCACTTGGGCTATGTAGGAAGCACTCCATCGACATGGGGTCTTTTAAGGCTAGCTTGACCATTAGGATCATTAACTAACTCAATTAGGGATAAATAATGGATGTTTTATTTTTATTTGTGGATGTTCCTATAATCAACATTAGTCTTATATACCTATATTGACACTGAGTCAGCCAACATTGGCACCGATTATCAGTCGATGTCAGTAAGCCCCACTGATAATGATGATTGGTTTAGCCCTAGAGCCAAACATTTTACCTCCAAAATTTAAGTTTTTTCTTAAAAAATACCCCCAACCCCTCCCAAATTCACCCAAACATACCCTTACCCCATTTCCTACCCCTCTAATTTCACTTTTTCTCACAAAAAATTCAAATTTATCCCAAATAACAAATTAACTACCTTAAATCAAAATTCAACTCAAAGAGCATCTTACCTCATCTCTCCATCTCCTCTAGACTAGAATGGCTAGCACTTGTGATGGAATGCCTCCATCTGGGTCCCCTCCTACCTTTGCCATCTCTACCCACACCAACACTCTCTTAGTCACACTATGGCACACCAAACACTAAATCACACCCTCACTCTCACATACTCTTCTCAAACACTTATCTCTTGCTAACTCACCATAAATAGATAGGCAAGAGCTAGCTTATGCCCCAAAACACTTGGAAATATTTTTCTCAAATCAACTATCACAAATGAGTTTTAGATGGATACCAAACCCCTTTTTTTCATATTTGGTCACCCATCAAGATCGATAGTCTTGACCTAAGATGTTGATGTCAAAAATACTTACTACTAACATCAATGACATAAATAGCATTGACAACCTTAAAATTAGAGTTTAAAACCCCAACCACCACCCTTTGGACTACACTCTAAGTTTGAAGCAACCTTGGAGATCACATATATCTCCCTAACCACTACCCTTTAGACTACACCCTTTTTCCAAGGTAACTTGGAGTTCACGTATATCTCCTTGACCATGACAATGAACCTTAGAGATCACTTAAAATATTCACCCATGAAGACTCTGACTAGAGATCATGAATATCTCCTCAACCATTGACCCTTTTGAATCAAGCTTGTATTGCTTCTCTTATGCTACCTCATTATAGTTGGCTAATGTACACACACATGTATATCAAGTGTTTTAGATCTTGACCAATCCAGTCCTATCACCTGTAACCTTTTGTGTTTACCAGGAACACTTCTTAACTTGGATACCTAGAACACATGGACCATTAGAGCTATAAATTTGATCATTTTAACCTTGTCAACTATCACTTACAAGCTATGATTTGATTATTTGTATTTGAGTCTTCACCTTTACCTGTTATTGATTATATTGACTATAACTCATAGTAGTATACATGTAAGCAGTGATGTTACCATATTCTCACTCAACATACACCCACCTAATTAACTCCTTATCAAACTGGTACTTGATTTTAGATTATCCTCTATCAGCTCTCATTTTGAGGGGGGATACCTCATCCCATACCTGGAGCATCCAACTCTTATTTTTGTCTTGCAACTTGTCAGTATAAATTACAAGACAAAAAGGGGTAAATATAGACACCAAAATTACATCACACATATGTGTAACTCCCTATGTCAAAATATCCCTCCATCCCCTTTTAATAATTAGCCTTCTTAACCCATGTTTTCACCCCTCACACATTTAATTAATATAAAAATATTTAATTAAGTTAGTTAAAAACTACTTATGCCACCTTACCTAGCCACCTCATCCTAAGATTAATTCTTACCCTCTGAGTCACCTTAGGATTTAGTTCCCTAATCCTAACTACCCATAACTTGTTCTCACCCCTAACATAAAATCCTAACTAACTATGTTCTTAACCTCACATTTCTATCATTTTATAATAGATACCACACTTGGTAAGAGAAGGCATAGAAAATAGGCTAAAAATAACCCTTTTGCTTATTATCATGCCACCAACATTGATCAACCCTCAGATGACATTGATGGGATCACTGACATCAGTTACTTAAGCCAAATTCTAAGCTAATATTTAGGTTAGCAAAAATTAGAAAAAGCAACCATTTGTGTATAGGCTTTGGCATTCAACTTTCTACATGCAAGCTTACCATTACTCTGCACAAATCAAACTAGATTTGGAATTGATATAATGCATAGATCTTGGATTCTTCTAAATAGGTAGCACACACTTGTCTTTTCTATTCACGTATTTCTTCAACATGCCTCTTTAGAGCCATCTAACTATCACTCATGGTTTATCTATTTCACTAGCTCAGTATATCTCTATATTTTGTAATTCATTTAAATAGTCATTTTACAATTACTTTAGGTTACATTATTTATCATTTTATGAACATCCTAACTCTCCCTATAAAGGAGTTGTAAAAGTCCTTCACCTATTTCCATCTACTTCAAACATACCAACCCTCTTTCTATACCCACCTAAGTCTTACCCACTCCTTTATGACTCTTCCCAACCTCACAAACCTGACTAGAATCTACTTCCCAGCTCAAAAAAGACTCTTGCAACCTCTTGAGAACCTACTAATCCCACTGATATCAGTCATATAATTGAAATCGGTCATATCTCCTTATCAATAATGGAAACCTAACTAAAGTCAATGATTGTATATTTCCACCAACTTCTCTAAGCCTACATAAATAACCTCTAAAACCACTAATAAATCACATTACCTGCATTGTGTCACTCTCTACTGCACTCAAAATTTAAGAATAGTATAAATATTTCTATCTTTTTTATTTTTTTATTTTTTTATTTTTTACCATTTTATTTCAAAAAAGTGGACTGTCATCCGTAAGGAAGTTTGACACTTCTAGAAACAAGTGCATAGCTTGGTAGCCCACTCATATATCTAATAACAAATATTTTTGGTGGTAGTGATTTCTTATTCATAAGTAGTCCTCCATAGCCAAACAAGAGTGCTCAACATCATCTAGATATGGTGTGCAACCAATTTGTGTTCCCTCTAATTTCTATTCCCTACCCTTCATCTTTGTTTCTCTTTAAACATCAAATAGATTCAAAATTTAGTGAAACATTTATCTTCACATGTCACCGATATATGTGATCTCCAAGGTTACCTTAGATTTAGGGTGTAGTCCAAAGGGTGGTGGTTGGGGTTAAAAACTCTAATTTTAAGGTTTTCAACATTGGTTATGTCACTAATATTGGTAGTAAATATTTTTGATATCAGTGTCTTAGATCAAGACTATCGATATTGGTGGGTGACCAAATCTGACAAAAAGGGGTTTGAAAACCCAACAAAACTCATTTGCAATAGTTTATTAGAGAAAAAGAATTTTGAGTATTATGGGGCATATGATAGATCTATACTATCTATTTATGGTGAGTTAGTGAGAGATAAGTGGTTGAGAAGAGTATGTGAGAGAGGGTGTGATTGAGCACTTTGTGGGCCACAATGTGAATGAGAGACTATTAGTGTGGGTAGAGATGGTAGAGGTACTAGAGGATATAGCTGGAGGTGCACCACTATAAGTGCTAGCCATTTCATCTTGGAAGAGATGGAGAGATGAGGTAAGATGCTCTTTGAGATAAAGTTTGATTCAAGGTAGTTAAATTATTATTTGGGCTAAATTTGAGTATTTTGGGGTAAAAAGTGTAATTAGAGGGGTAGGAAATGGGTTAAGGGTAGGTTTGGGTGAATTTAAGAGGGGTTGGGGGTTGTTTTTAGGAAAAAACCTAAATTTTGGAGGTGGGATGTTTGGGTTTATGGCCAGACTAGTCATCAATGTTGATAAGGCTCACTGATGTCAGATGATAACTAGAACCAATGTCAGCTGACATGATACTAATATCAACATATAAGACTGATGTTAGTTATAGGAAAAACCCCAAATAGAAAGCAAAGGCCCATTTGGGATCCCTAGTTGAGTTAGTCAATGAGCCTAATGGCTGAGCTAGCCTCAAATGACCCCATATCGATTGAGTGCTACCTACATATCTTAGGTGACAGCCTCAGGCCAATGTAGTTCTCCCAATACATATGGAAAAAGGGTGAGGTATGATTAAATTTTTTTAAGGGAAGTGGTTAGGAAAAGGAAGGATCAAATAGGTCATGGAACTTAGGGCTTAAAATATAGGTCATGGGGTGAAGGGTGTGAGATATAGGCCATGGGGCCTAGAGTTTAAGATATAGGTAGTTGGGCCTAGGGTTGAGAGATAGGTAGTTAGGCCTAAGGTTTAGAGATAGGCAGTTAGGTATAGGGTTTAGGTGGGTTAATAGGTTAGATATTTAGGTGGGTATATAGTCAAGCTAACCTTAGATGACCCCATGTCAATTAAGTGATACATACATAGCCCTGATGAGGGCCTTAAGCTAATGTAGTTCTCCCAGAGAGAAGGGAAAAAGGGTGGAGTGTTATATTAGAAAGTATGTGACTTTAGGTTTGTGTGTGTGGATGTAAACTAGGAAGGAGTGGACATTACAAGATTGACTACCTACACTAATGATGAGGATAAGAAAGGATGTCACCATAGATGAGTGGGAGCACATGGCAGCCATAGGGTTAGGAAGAGTGCGATGATATTTTTAGGTTGCACATGATGTTAGCTTGATGATAGGTTTTATAGAGATATGGGATCACACCACCAACACTTTCCATTTTCCTACACATATGTAGACATTAAAATTACATCACACCCATGCATAACTCCCTGTGTCGAAACCCCCTTGATCCTATTTTAATAATTAGCCTTCTTAACCCATATTTTCACCCCTCACACATTTAATTAATTTAAAAATATTTAAATAAGTTAATTAACAAATAGTTATGCCACCTTACCTAACCACCTCATCCTAAGACTAATTCTTACCCTCTGAGCCATCTTAAGACTTAGTCCCCTAATCTTAACTACCCATGACTTGTTCTCACCCCTAACATAAACTCCTAACTAACTACATTCTTCTTAACCTCACATTTATACCATTTTATAATTAATACCACACTTGTCAAGAGAAGGAATATAAAATAGGCTAAGAATATCCCTTTTACCTATTATCATACCATTGATGTCAAACAATCCTCAATTGACATTAGTAGGATCATCGATGTTGATTACTTAAGCCAAATTCTAAGATAATATTCATGTTAGTAAAAATTAAAAAAATCAATCATTTATGTATGGGCTTTCACATTCAAATTTATACATCTACTCTTATTGTTACTCTACACAAATTAATCCAAATTAGGAATTGATATACTACGCACAGCTTGGATTCTTCTAAATTAGCAATACACGCTTGTCTTTTTTGTTCACATATTTCTTCAACATGTCTCATTAGAGCCATCTATCTAGCACTCATGGTTCATCCATTTCACTAGCTAAGTATATCTCTATGTTTTTTAATTCCTTTAAATAGTCATTTTACAATTACTTTATGTTATATTTTTTTATCATTTTATGAACATCTAAACTCTCCCTATAAAGGAGTTTTCAAAATCCTTCACTTATTTCCCTCTACTTCAAACATACCAAACCTCTATCTAGACCCACATGAGTCTTACCCACTCCCTTACAACTATTTATAAACTCATAAACCTGACCAACATCTACCTTCCAACTCAAAAAAGTCTCCTATAACCTCTTGAGAACCTACTACCCCCACTAACATTAGTCACATAATTGACATTGATCATATCTCCTTATCGACATTGGTATCCTAACCGATGTCAATGAATATGTATTTCTACCAACTTTTCTCAGCCTACCTAAACAACCTCTAAAAATACTAATAACTCACATTACATACACTATGTCAGTCTCTACTACACTTAGAATTTAAGAATGGTATGAATATTTCTCTCTTACTATCTCTTTCATTTTGTTATTCATTACCATTTTGTTTCAAAAAAGTGGATTGTCATCCCTAAGGAAGTTTGACACTTCTAGGAGTAATCATGTAGCTTAATAACACACTCCTATATCTACTAACAAATATTTTTGGTGGTAGTGCTTTCTTATTTGTAGGTAGTCCTCCCTAACCAAATAGGATTGCTCAACAGCATTTGGATATGATGCACAACTAATTCACATTTTCTGTAATTTCTAATCCCTACCCTTCATCTCTATTTCTCCTTAAATATCAAATAAATTCAAAATTTTGTGAAACATTTTGGCATGCCTAGTGGGAGAACTAAATTGGCCTTGGTACCTCACCTTGGATATGTACATATCACTTAGTTGATATGGGGTCTTCTAAGGCTAGCTCAGCCATTAGGCTCATTAACTAACTCAACTGGGGATCTAAAATGGGCCTTTTCATCCTATTTAGGGTTTTTTCTTGTGATTAATGTTGATCTTATATGCTAATATCAGCACTTAGTGTTAGTGGATATCGATGCTAGTGTCAACCAACATCGTATATCCACACCAACATTGATAATTGGTCTGGTACTAGAGTCAAACAACCCACCTCCAAAATTTAGGATTTCTCCTAAAAACTACTCCCAACCTCTCCCAAATTCACCCAAACCTACTGTTACCCCATTTACTACCCCTCTAATTGCACTTTCTCCCCCAAAGAATTAAAATTTATCCCAAATAACAAATTAACTAACTTAAATCAAAATTCAACTCAAATAACATCATATCTCATCTTTCCATCTCCTCTAGGTTAGAATTACTAGAACTTATGGTGGGATGCCTCCAACTAGGTCTTTTCCTACCTCTTCTATCTCTACCCACACTAACACTCTCTTAGTCATGTTATGGCTCACTAAGTTCTCAATCCAACCCTCACTCTCACAAACTCTTCTCAACCACTAATCTCTCACCAACTCACCATAAGTAGACATGTTAGATCTATCCTATGCCCCACAATACTCAGGACTCTTTTTATCTAATCAACTATCATAAATGATTTTTGGTGGGCTATTAAACCCCTTTTTTTCAGATTTGGTCACCCACCAATGTTGTTAGTCTTGACCTAAGATGCCAATGTTGACAATACTTGCTACCAACATCGGTGTCAACCAATGTTGACAACCTTAAAATTAGAGTTTTCAACCCCAACCACCACCCTTTGGACTACACCCTAAGTCTAGGGTAACTTAGAGATCATGGATATCTCCTTAACCATGAAAAAAAACCTTGGATATCACATATATCTCCCTAACCATGACAACCAACCTTGGATATCAGTTAAATCTTCACCAATGATGACTCTGATTAAAGATCATGAATATCTCATTGACCATTGACCCTTTTGAACCAACCTTGCATTGCTTGTCTTATGCTACCTCACTATAGTTGGTTATTTTACACACACATGTATATCAAGAGTTTTGTATTGTGACCAAGCTAGTCCTATCACCTACAACCTTTTGTGTTCACCAAGAACACTTCCTATCTTAGATACCTAAAACACATGGACCATTAGAGTTACAACTTTGACTATTTTAACCTTCTTAGTTATCACTTACAAGCTATGGTTTCATTATTTTAATATAATTCCTCCTCTCCTTTACCTATTATTGATTATGTAAACTATAACTCATAGTAGTATACATGCAACTAGTGATGTTACCACACTCTTGCTCAACATCCACCCACCCAATTAACTCCTTATCAAACTAGTACCTAAATATAGATTCTCCTCCATCAGTTCCCATTTTGAGGGGCGATCCCTCATGCCATACCTAGATCATACAACTCTTATTTTTGTCTTGTAACTTGTCAGTAAAAATTACAAGACAAAAGGGGCAAATGTAGACACCAAAATTATGTCACACATGTGCATAACTCCCTATGTCAAAACCCCCCATGATCCCCTTTTAATAATTAGCCTTTCTAACCCATGTTTTCACCCATCACATAATTAATTTAAAAATATTTAATTAAGTTAATTAAAAAATACTTATGCCACCTTACCTAGGCACCTCATCGTAAGACTAATTCTTACCCTCTGAGTCACCTTAAGACTTAGTCCCCTAATCCTAACTACCCATGACTTGTTCTCACCCTTAACATAAATTCCTAGCTAACTACATTATTCTTAACCTTACATTTCTACCATTTCCTAATGGATACCACACTTGGCAAGAGAAGGAATATAAAATAGGCTAAAAATAGCCCTTTTACCTATTTTCATGTGATCTATGTTGGTCAAACCTCAATTTACATCGATGGGATCATGAACGTCAGTTACTTAAGCCAAATTCAAAGCTAATATTCAAGTCAATAAAAATAAAAATAAAAAATCATTCATGTACATGATTTGGCATTTGACTTTCTAAATCCAATCTTACCATTACTATACACAAATCAATCCAAATTAGGAATTGATATACTGCACAAAGCTTAGATTCTTATAAATTAACATCACACACTTATCTTTTATATTCATGTATTGCTTCAACACACCTCATTAGAACCATCTATCCAACACTCATAGTTCATCCATTTCACCAGCTAAGTATATCTTTATGTTTTGTAATTCCTTTAAATAGTCATTTTACAATTACTTTACATTATATTATTTATCATTTTATGAACATCCTAACTCTCCCCATAAATGAGTTATAAAACTCCTTTACTATTTCCCTCTACTTCAAACATACCAACCCTCTATCTAGACCCACCTTTGTCTTACCCACTCCCTTACAACTCTTCCCAACCTCACAAACGTGACTAGCATCTACCTCTTAGCTTAGAAAAGTATCCTTCAACCTCTTAAGAACCTACTTACCCTACTGAAATCAATCATATCTATTTACCAACATTAGTAGGCTAATTGACATCAGTGACTATGTATTTCAACCAACTTCTCTAATCCTACCTAAACAACATCCAAAAACACCAATAACTCTCATTACCTAAAGTATGTTACTCTCTATTGCACTTAGACTACAAGAATAGTATGAATATCTCTCTCTTATTATCTCTTTCATTTTGTTATATGTTACCATTTTGTTTCAAAAAGGTGGACTGTCATCCCTGAGGAAGTTTGGCACTTCCAAGAGCAAGCATGTAGCTTGGCATCCCATTCATATATCTAATAACAAATATTTTTGTTGGTAGTGATTTATAACTTATAAGTAGTCCTCCCTAACCAAATAGTAATGCTCAACATCATCTGGATATGGCATGAAACCAATCCAAGTTCTCTCTAATCTCTAATCCTTACCCTTCATCTCTGTTCCTCCTTAAACATGAAATAAATTCAAATTTTAGTGAAACAATTACATCTTATAATATTATAAATATTTCACATAATAGTAAAATCTTAATTATGAATTTTTTTAAAAATTTCAAGCTATTAAAATCTTTCATGTGATGGTTCCACTACATGACCCAACTAACTCTCAACCTGTGAACCAACTAACATACTAACTAGTGAAACCAACTTAATAATAAATTAATAAGTTAATTTACTAATGGGGGTGTCACATAAATTAAATCATTCCCATATACATTTATTTAAATATCAAAAATAAATTACTAATTCTTTAGACCAACCAACCCAATAAACCCCCTTGATGCAAAAAGGTGTATAGAAGATGATCTAGAGCTATGATTAGGAATTCATCAAAATTATCTATCACACTATACATCATGTTACTGATCAACTGATGTTACTTCCAATATCCTCCCTACTCCATGATTTTTGGCATGAATGATGAACATGATCAAGGTTTACTCAACCTATTTGACCATTTTTTATCATATTGTAGTAGAACATAATCAAGTCCAATTCAACCATATCGATCCACATAAGTTATCACACAAAAACCATCCAAGTGACTATTTATTTCTATGTCTTTTACACCTCCTTAATTCCTAACAAACTCTAACAAACCTTTTATCAACACTATAGTTCTATAAACTCCTATATCAACATGTATAATCACTGACTAATTAAAGGCCATACAATATCTTCCCCCTATCAGGTGAGAGGTGAGAATCCATTGAAATGAAAAACCAAATCAAAAATAATTTATCTTCTTATCATCATGAATATCAATGAACTAAATTAAACCAAAAATGAGACTGAAATCAACAACAAACTAAAAATATAACACTACTTCTACCAAAAATGTTATTCAAGCATTTAACCCAAACTTTGAGAAAATAACTACCTAGAGAATGGGAATTGTCCTCCAACCTATGATAAATCCTCCAACCTCCATTTTAATGTTTAGACATTTTCAATTAGAGGATCTTGATGTAACTATAATATATGGCATAATTTTCATCAAAAGTTTCAATTATAATTTTAATAGCACAAAAATGAGATGAAACAAGAAATTTTGTCATTGTTAAGGTTTAGTTTCCACAAAAATTTACCTTTATAATCTAGTTTAAATACATTTATCATTTAAAAATATAACTAAGATTAAATAATAAAATTGACTATTTAAATGAGTATGGAATGCCCAAAAACATAGATATTGACTAGTTACGTGACCACCTTTATACAAAATAGTGAGTAAATGGAAAAGTTATAATGTATCACAAAAATATCACAAGTGTCACAAAAGTACACCTTTTACTTCCTTCTCTTTTGTAACAATTTCAAAAATTCCAAATCAAATATTCAAAAAAAGAGTCCCAAAAATTGATTTTGGCCAACCAACTTTTGACAAAAAAAATATAGCTCCATGGGGTTTGATCTTGAGATCTCTCTTTTACAAGGTCTCTATAAAATATCCTTGACCAATTATTCTTTAAGAAATTTTAGAATATAAAGGGATAATATTCTAAATAAACATTATTTTTATGATTATATATATAATTTACTTAACTTTTAATGGCATGTAAAAACCACACTTTTGTTTCTCTTATGGTGCCCATAGGGACATCAATTCATAAATATATATATATATATATATATATATATATATATATATATATATATATATATATATATATATATATATATATATATATATATATATATATATATATATATATAAGTAAATGTTTAGGGATTATAAAGTATACTTATGTTCCATAACTAAAATTGGTCATAAAAAGGATTTTTATAAGTTTTGGAATATAAAACATCATACTACTACCTCACTAGGCCATTAAGGGGACATATAAATTGACTTATTGGATGGATCGTATAACACTAAAAGCTTTAAAATGAATTAATAGGTATATAAAAATTATGTGATCTTCATAAATTTAAAAATGATTCTTTCTTCTTTCACATGTTTTCTCTCTCCCTTTTCTTTCACATGTATTCTCTTCTCCTCCTTTACCATGTTTTGATACCATTGTTAGGATTAGGAAATGCATAGGTAAAAGAAAATATTACAATATATAAGGCTGGAAATAATTAAAATAATAATGAAATATAAATTATGAAAACATTTACAAATCATAGTCTATTAAAATCTTTCATGGTGTGGTTCCACTATGATACCAAACTAACTCTCAACCTATGAACTAACTTACTAGTAAAATCAATTTACTAATAAATTACTATGTTAATTTACTAATGGGGGTGTCACATAATTTAAAGCATGCCCTATATACATTCATTTTATTATCAATAATAAAATTCTAATGCTTTGGATTAATTGACCGAATAATTAGTTACATCATTTTTCTTTAAGTTCATGTTTTATTTATTGCATAAGTATTTCTAATTGGTGTATAAGCATTTATTATTATGTGATGTTTATAAAAAAAGTTTGAGAAGCTTCCAAGATAGTTATGGATTTATTTCTTGTAATTTACATTCTATTATTTCCTATCCTATAATTTAATTTCTTATCATTTATTTTCTATAGGTGTGTTTACTTTTTATTAAGTGTGTATTATCCTGCTCAGTATTCCACATAGTTTAGCATTGTATACATAATCCAAACCCCTTAAAATTTTATACATCCCTTGGTTGATAATTATATGAAGCATCATATAGTCTATGTCTTAAGTGACTACCTCCTGGTGTTTATCATCATAGTTTATATAGTAAATCCTCAATCTAACATATAATAGTAGGTTATATGTTTCCTATATTTTTGGTATCATTTTTAGGGAAAGTGCTAAGTACTAAACTCTTGAAAATTTGGTAATATTTTTACTACTTTTTAGATAATAATTATTTCTTTATCTAATAGATTACTACTTTCTAGATTAAATTTATTCCCTATAGAAGTATAAGTTATAAATTATAAATTTCCATATTCCATTTTAGAGATAAATTACATAATCTCATCCTGCATGATTTTTAAATGAATCATATATCACTAACTAGGAAAAAACCATAATTCCCATAAAGAAAACAAACTCTTTACAAGTGAAGTAATAGCAGAGACATTTTTGGATGGAGATCCAATTGTAAATATTGATGTAAGGTGGATGAATAATATAGAGTTGGTTGTTGTATATCAATAAATATTATCCCTAAAGGTTATGATTAGAGAGATATAATATAGTAACAACAATTTTCAGTCCCCAATTTTTATAACAAAAGTGGGCGTAGGACACATTATTAATAGAAGTTTTCTTACAAAATTTTCTCATGGAGAAACACCTGTAGTTGTTTACAAGTAAGGGTTTTATGCATTAATTTATCCTTTGAAAAAAAATTCACCTATTTATGAGAGAAAATTTCCTACATAAATTTATCTTATAATATACTTTATGCTTATAACTAAAAAAATATTTCCATTTTTTTGGTGATAATCAACTTGTAACAATTACCCCTACACCTTTTTGAAAAGATAGGAAACTTACAAAAAAATTTCCTTGATTTGATAGTAAATAGGATCAGCTTGCACTCATTGGTTTTCAACCTCTTGGTGATAATAATATTATTGAAAAAGAAATCCTATATCAACACTTGTTCTTGTAATGTCAAAAATCTATGCATTTGTTGGTAAACAAGAGAAACCTATAATAACTAGAAACTTTGCACCTGATGATAGATAAAATCAACCTTTATCAATTGGTATTACATATTATCTTGGAAATTCTGGTAAATATAAACATATAATAGCTAATATTATCCCTATATATGATAAAGGAAACTTGGAAAAATGGTGGAGATCTTAGAAATTTTATGGGTAGTGAAAATATTAAAAAAAATAGAAGAAATGGCATATTTTTAGGGTAGTTTATTTAATGCCAAAAATGGATAAATTTTTTTTTTAATTGGATAATTTAAATACTAAATATGAGAGAAGTTTTGTCTATTCTCAACCCCACTAGGATATAATTCCCCCAAACCCCCACATTCATATTTCATAACCAAAGTAGGTATTGGTAAGTTTACATTGATAAATAGTGATAATATTATGATTGTTCTATCTCATGGATGCACTCCAAATGATCTTATTATTCATCCAAAAATTATACAACCACTTATATTTTTCCATTTATATTTGATCATCAAATCATAGAGTAGGACTTAATAAATTTAAGGTTCATGTTGTATGATAGAAAGTAGGAAGAGTGGGTTCCTCAAAAAGGTGTAGTAGAAGAATTTTTTTATTTTTTATTACCTTGATTATTCTAGGAATAATATTGAGTACAAATACATCTACATAAACAAGGAAAACATACACAAAAAGATAATATCTGAAATTAACACTCAAGGAAATGAATATGAAAGCACATAGATTTAATTCCAATTCAAAGAGAACCCTAGCTACCAATTCAAGGAAATTCAGGTACACTTAGTAATATTTTTTATTTCATTCTCATTTTTATAAATTTTCTACCCATAAATAATATACATATCATGATTAGAATTCTATCCCACCTCCACCTCAACATTTAATAAATCATTATAAAAATCCACATGTCCAATGGTTGTACTATCAATCCCATTCATGGTAATTACCACCTTAACATCAATAACCATAAAAGGTTAGGTTTCCATAACACCCACAAACATAACATGTTGTCATGTTCAAATTAACAATAATCCAAACCAACGTCACCCTAAAACACCTATAAATTTTAATCCCAACTTGCACATAACCATAAAGATAATTTGGCTTACAAAGCTTATAATAATTAATTGGTGACATTTCCACCCACTAAACCTAGTAGAGTTCTATCCTCGTTCAAGTATTGTAACACAACCAAATTATTATTAAACATAATAAAGGAACCCATTGTGTAATTTTTTAGGACATAATAAAAAATTCATTACCAATAAATGAGCCAATCTCTAAATTACATCCATTCATAAGTAAGGTTATACCACTAAATTCTCCTTTTCACAAAAGTTTGAATGAGGTAAGGGAAAATATCTACTTAAATTTTAAATTTATAAATAAGTTGAATATATTTCATGCCTATTTTAAATTATTATAATGATGTCATGGATGTATCCACCTATAAAAATTAATTCCAAAATATATTTTTGAGAAATCCTATACATAAGATGAAAGCTTTTAAAAGAACACAAGTAATTGAACTGCTTGGTGATAGTATGCTAAAAAACATGTAATATCTAAATAAATAAAAGCCACTTGGAAATATTTAGGAAATGTATATAAAGTTTTGTTATTGATAACATAATTAATACCATCCATAACTAATGAAATAATATAAGACCAAAAGTGCCAAGGATTTCACCACACCCCTTTATCCATCAAATAGATAATAAGAAAATTCTTAAGCTTAATGGTGTTTGAAAATACCCTATCAAAAATATTTATTTATTAGAATAAAATTATCTTAAATAATACTAAATATCAAATCCCACTTGGTGAGTCACCCACTAATATCTAAGAGACATTAGTTTGCTACCAACTTTTTATCTAGATAGTCATTTCTTGTTTCTTAGAAATAATTTTTGTAACTATTTTATTATTTTTCTTATCCATGCTATTCCAAATAATTTTATTTTTACCATTTACATATCCTTAAAACACATAAATACTATGAAATATCATAAACCCAAATTTTATCCCTTTTTAATCCATTTTAGCATAAGATATATATGCATTGTATATGTTTATTGTTATAGTTCAAAACTTTTGATTTTTAAATAAAATGTTTTATAATTTTCATAATTTGGTATTAATAATAGTTTAATTTGATAATAAAAGTCAAATGCCTACATAAAATATTATGGGTCACCTATATCAATTACTGTAGGTCACTTGTAGCAACTATTATAGTTTACTTATAATAATTACTATGGAACACCTCTAGAGACTACTGTAACTTAATGCCAATAGTTTTCAAAGTTTATATATATATATATATATATATATATATATATATATATATATATAAACTTTGAAAAACTATTGGCATTAAGTTACAGTAGTCTCTAGAGGTGTTCCATAGTAATTATTATAAGTAAACTGTAATAGTTGCTACAAGTATATATATATATATATATATATGTTAATAGGAAGTAACTCCAAAAATTGAATAATATTTATTTTCACACAACTAATGCATATATTATATTTAGATTAGATAGCATGGTCATTTCAATATGAAAAAATAAAATTCAAATTTTACTATTGTAACCACCCACCCAACCCTCATTAGAGATAAAACCACCCCTGTAGTTGTAAATCTTAAGAAATGACCACTCTAGTATTTAATTAATTCCCACCATTGAACAAATGTGGTTCTTACATAATGTATACAAAATCATCTTTAGCTATGTACATAACATACACTACATAAATCTATCTATAAATTTATCCAATGTACCAATTGTCTTCATTTAAATATCATAGCACTTATAGGACCCTTGGATACTATTGTGGATGTTATTAATTTACATCACCTACTTCTATAGAAAATATTCCTTTGTAATTTTTAATAATATTACTATCCATTATTTCATTAACCAATATTATTGTATGCTTTCCTAGATGATTACTTAACATTCAAAAGTCTTTGGATACTCAATGAAAGAAGAATTTAACATCAACCAAAATATATAACATAGATTGACTTGAGGTAGATACATAACTAGAATTTTTTTTCAAACCTAAAAAACAAATAGATATTAGCATTTTTATTGATCATGCCTAACTTATCAAATACTCATTATAGATCTTTTAAAAAATTTAACACCATTAATTATTATATTACCTAATAATCTTGATTTTATTTTTAATAATGCATGTTAGGAATATTAATATGTTTTTATAGACACTCTTATGTCAATACATGCTCTTTGTTGATTGAGTTGGATAAAATTGCTTTCCATATCCTCGCTTATTCAGCTAACAAAGCATCATGGGTTATTTTGGACCAAATAAATGGACTATTAAACTATGAAATAAATTACATTAGTGAATAAATTTATAACATAGATCTCAACTATGTGGTAAATATATATCAATTCATTATATTTATATATTCTATTAAATAAAAAAAATCAAAATTAGATGTAATTTTCTTGTGCACATTGATCATCTAACTATCTAGTCTTTAATTGAAAAATTAAATATTGAGTGTTCCATGATTATATAGATGTTATTGGTTCAATAATTCAATCTTACCATCCTAGATAAGATTTTAATAGATGACTTAATTTTTTATTATCTTTCCTAGCTAAAATATGTTTAAAATAGTTTACATGTAGATGATGAATATATTTTTTTCTTACTATGCAAAATTTTTGGTATGCTAAAAAATTGGTTGAAATAAATCATTCCCAACATTTATATTTACTTACAGATACAACAACACACACCCACTAGTGTGAGAGTTTTTGGTGTTTAAGAAACTCACACACTCTGATGAATTTTGTCGAGCAATTTTTTGTCACTTAATAGTTACTCAACAATTAATAATCTTATGGCATAATGGGTTCCATAAATAAGTATAATTAAAATGTAATAATATACATCACTTCATGTTCTCATGTAAAAATATCAATAAGTTAAACATCATTAAATATGGCTTCAGGTTGAATAAATGTTCAATAGTAAGATTGTAACTGAGGAAGCCATGTTTACACTCAAGTTTCTAATTGATTTGGAGGTTTTATAGGCTATGGTATAACTTATTCCTAAGTTTTCATCATGTAATTTTTTTTAAAGAGTAAAAAAAATAAAAATAAAATAAATTGATAATTGTTAATAGTCTTGGTTAGAGCACTAGCTTATTAAAGTGTCACATATTGAAAAAATAACCTTGACTAGAAAACTAGCTTGTTGGCTAATCAATAGAGAAATATTTTAAAAAAAAAAAAAAAAAAAATCATATTCATTTATTATTATTATAATTCTTATATTTTCATGACTCTATTTGACTTTGCATCTTTTCTTAAAAAGGCTCTAAGACTACCTTTTCATTTCTACATGTGCTTAAAACAACACCATCATCATTACAAATGATAAATATACACATATTTAGAGGGTGTGATCTCCATGTTCTAATTTTAAGTTTTATATTCCCACCTACCCTAATATATATTTATCCCACATATTCTAGGGCTATAGATCTATGATTTACTTTTATTTATGTGGTCCTACACTTAATTAGAATATTATATATAGATCCCAAGTTTGCACTTGGAGCCACTACTACTCTATTTTCATTTTATATCCAATTTTTAATTTTTGGTCCTAGAGCCACTACCACAAATTTATCATGTTTATTATTATCTTTAAATTTTCATATTTCTTACTCAGTGTTCACACTCTTTATCCAAATTCTAAGCCTTTTAATAAACCTATTGTAATTGGTCAAAAACTAGTCTCTACATAATGGATATTTTTACTTGATTCCCACATGATTCACAAAAGTAATGTCATAATTTATGAAATTATTTCTCTCATAGACTCTAAAAAAATCCATTTCAGATCTAATCCATCCTCTGATATTACTCATCATTAGGGATGCTTTATTACTAATTTAAAATTTTGGTTGCATTACTTGTAGGTCTACATGCTACCATGATTTTGTAAAACACTATTATTCTATTGGTAAACCAATAAAAATTCAAATACTTTTAAAATTTATTTATATATTCATTTTTTTAATTTTAAAATTTCAATATGTAACCATGTCATTTAATCCACTCCTAATAAATAAACATCATCCTCCCTTAACTATCTTTAGTAGCACACAAATTACCTTGAAACATTCTATTCTCTTACATCACCATCCATTTTTCATGAATTCCTTCTTATAACCTTCCCTATTTTAACTTTACACAGTACATCATCCACATTTTTATCATTTACATTCCAAAGTCAAGAATGCTCCTTATCTCTCACACTCAGGCAAAACCCCACATGTTACTATTTTTCTTCACCTCAAACCCACTTTAGGAAAAGTTTCAAGCATAATTTGGTGGGATTAATGGTTAATAATTGATATATATTTCATTAGATGAAGTTATTGGTATATATTTCATTGGATGAAGTTATATGACTAATTTTATAATAATAGTAATCTTAAGTGGCACGTAAGTAACACTCCAAATGTGCCTCACATATAATTTTTTATTGATATAAATTCATTTATATAACCCAAAATTAGATTCTACAAGAAAAAAGACAGAGAGTTATCAAGTGATGGGAGTAAATATAGTAAGTCAATAGACCTTTAATCATACATTCCTTATGAACAATTTAAAAATTATAGATATATTTAAGAATGTTCCTTGGTTATATTACTTTGATAAATTATTGTAATCTATTGAAATAATAACAAAATAATATTCTCAATATCTTCATGGTAATTTCCAAGGTTAAAGTATTAAAAATGAATTTAACAAAATAATTACTTATAGAATTTATTAGTCTTCCAGTAATAGGGATAAGATTGTCTATAGGGAAGCTTAATAAAATAAAAGAAAGAAATCAATTCTACCAAATAGAGGAGGTATTCATAGCCATTAATAAAAAAATTGATAGAATCTCACTAAATTCACATGTGATGAAGTAGAATTATTCATTATGATTTCTATTATTTTTTATGGTAGGTACCCTTTACACTCTTCATTTTAATCTGATGATCCATCTAAGACACAATATTCATATTAATATGTCTAACCTCTTTATAAACTTATTTAGTAAAAATGGATATAAAATTTTAAAGAGGAATAGAAAATGAATTAGCTTATCATTTCTAGTTAATATTGACAGTTCAAAAAGTATTTTATGATAAAAAACCTAAATTATCATGGGATTTTTTTTTACATCATACACTCCTCCATAAGTTATTTCTACCAAACCTAGTATGAAAAAGAAAAAGAGGAAAGAAACTCCATTATAAAAAAGGTCATGAAATAAGTTCATATTTAAAAATAAAATAATAAATAACCTCCATTCCACAAGATGTTAGGAAATTAATTTATGTTTAAATGACAACCCATGTCATTGGTTGGAAAAATTATGATGTTTGTGGAAATAAATAAGGAGACTAATTTTCATTTATTGGAAAGGATGAACCACATTTAATTCCATGCTCAAATAATGAAATATCATATTTATGAACTTTCATGAGAGGATAAAGATATAATTTTAAATAAGTATGAAGGTTTTTTTAAAATCTAAGTGTGGTTCTGAGTATGGTTGTTTGAGTAAGTGCAATAGGTTAAGATAGGGGGAGTGATGAGGCCAAAAATTGGCACTAATATCATATATTATAATTCTAAAATACCATTCTATTTTACCATTTTTATATCCCTCAAATTTTCATTTATCCATAGTATTATAAACTCTATCCATTTTGCATATATTTAGTGTTATGATTCAAATAATGTAATTTTTACATAAAATAGTATAATTTACTTATTTTATCCTTAAGTATTAATAATGGATAGTGAATAATGTACAATATAATTATTTAAATACTTTTTTATACATGTGGTTATGAAGGAGAAAATATCCATCTAATTTGTTGACAAATTATAACAAGTCGTTGTGTAAACCAGTGATAATTAGTTGTGCACTTGTAGAAACTAGTTGTTTGTACCTATAGTGATTAGTTATGCACCTATATAAATTAGATGTGTGTACCCATAGAAACTAATCAATTTATATTTAGAAATGGATAGAGAATTATAATTTAATTATATAGAATGGGGCAACTCATATAAATATTTTTGCATATACCTTTTAAGGATTTATGGTTATATAACAATTTTGATAAATTAACCTCCACAATTTGAGGATTGTGACGATTCCTTTATTTTGAGGAAAAAAGGAATTCAAATTCAAAATTTATATTAAATATTTATTATTAATTATACCATCAATCCTAAGTGATTAAAATATATGAATGTGTTTTTTCCCACACATCCTATTTTCTACTATTGTCTAATTGTTAGTTTAAACTTTATTTTAATGTCTTATTCTCCTAGGACATATTCTTATTTATTTATAATATTTTAGCATAGTATTTTGTATTATTATAAATTATTTAATTCTTGGAATAAATATTTATTTATGGTTGTGATAGATATTGTTATATCTAAATAAAGTTTTTCCTTCTCAATTCAAGAGAGAAGCTTCAAGATATAAGTAATTAGTGAAGTTTAGTTCAACTAGGAAATTACATTAGAATATTATTTGAGTGAAGATTTGTAATCAAATTGTAAGGTACATGTATTAATTAAATTTTTTTCTAAATTTTAATCAATAAATATTTTATTTTATTTAATTGTGTGTTAATCAAGGAGGGGAGTCAAGATCCAATCTAATAGAGGCAAGGCCCACTCATAAGGATTTGGTGATCTAGTCTCTCATCTATTAGTTTAGTTTTATTTTAAATTATGTATGTATATTTAAATTTATGAAAATTAGATATAGAATAATCTATTTATGTTTATGTTTGATTTATTTCATAATAATTTATAATTATTTAATTTAAATTAATGAAAGTGTGGGAATATTCCAAGATAGGTATATATTTCTTTCTTGAAATTTAATTTCAAGTATTTCCTTTCCTATAATTTACTTTCCTGTCATTTACATTCGAAAAATGTGTTTAGTTTTTGGAAAATATATTTTAACCTTCTTAGTATTCTAAATATTTTAGTGTTGTATATATAGTAAAAACAACCTACAATGTTGTACATCTTTAGGTTGACAATTAAATGAAGGATTATATAATCTATGTGTTAGGAAGCTACCTCCAATGGTGTATCCTCATAATTTATAGGATAAATTCTCAATATAACATATAACAGTAAGTTATATGTTCCCTTCACTTTCAAAAACTAAATGTTTTAATTTTTTTTTGTGTGAATTAAAATAAGATGATTGAATATTTTAAATTTCATATATGTGGATGAAAACAAATATTTTCATGCATGTAATAAGATTTTTTTTAATTATGAAAATTGAAACTAGATGCAAGTTTTATTTTTGTAGATTTTTTATTGAATGAAACTAATGTTATTATGTAATTAAGAAAAAAATAATTTATTATTATGCTTGTGATTTTATAACTTTCATAGAAATGATAATAAGTGTATTTATTTTTATTTTTATTTTTTGACCTTTTCTATGCAATTTGGTGTGAATATCATTTTTGGTGAGTTTATACAAGTTAATGTACTATAAAAGCTAAAATAAATAGAAAATTTTTCTCTAAAATAAATATATTTCTATTTTTATAACTATAAAACTAACATATGAGACTATGCACTTTCAAATTTAATACATACAATTAAGACTACATAAGATTAGACAATTTTAATGCAAAATACTATGAATACTATTATTTTTTGGTATTTTATATTTTAAATTTTATAATATGAAAAATAAACTAATTAAAATAAAAAATATAATCTAAAAAATAAAAAATCAAATAAGAAAAAAAGTGAATCCCCTAACTTGCCCAAAGCAAAGGATAGTTGGAGAAGAATAATTTGATTCAAAAATAAAATTAATTGATCCTCAAGATGATATATAGTTATTTATTATTCAATAATTACCTTTGGATGATATATAAAGATTAAATAAATAATAAATGAAAACTAAAACACAAAGTGAAGAGAATATATAGTTAGATTGTGACTGGTTCTAATAAACAACATAGGGTTGTGTTGCAAGTTTGTGAGTTATCTTTCTCCAATTTGTGTGAATGACAAAACAATTTTGGATGATTTATTAAGGAATTTTAAGAGGTTATACTATAACTCTACCAAAAACTATATACTCAACTCTCAATTCACTTTTTAGATCTAAAATTAAAGTTAAAAGAAGTAGTGTGTAAGAAAAAAGAAGATATTGAATGTGGGAGTTAACAAGAGTTGGTTATAATCTTGTTGGATTTAACTTAGAGTTTGATAGAATTTGATTAAACATGACTTAAAGTGAAATTAAAATTTATAAAGTTAAATGAAAAATAATAAATAAAAAATGCAAGGTTAGATATGCAAAACTGGTGAAAATGCACCTCTCGACAGTGACTTTTTAAAATCATGAAACATAGAAAAAAATAACTATATGAAGGAGGTGGTTACAAAAAAATGCAGTGGTCATACAAAATGATGATGGGTTAAATAACCTACCAGGTTAAATTCAAAAACTACCAAGGTGGTTGGGTAAACCACCATAATGGTCTCACAATGCCACATGAAAATACTAAATTTGAAAGGACTAAGCTTCATGTTTGAGAATATGACACTTGGATGAGGATTGAAAAGAGGAAAAATAATAAAAGGAGGGAAAATAATAAATATGATCATATTATTTTTTATGTAATTAATTGCATTATCATCAGATATTTTTAAATGTTATACCACAAAAAATTTGGGTGTGTATAATGTCTAACATCTATAGGTGGAAGATTTGGAATTTTTTATATTTAATTATAAATTTTTGACTTGATTGGGGTTTTAAAATACCTTGTTATATTTATTTTCTAGATAAATATTGATTAGGATTGATTAATCTTACAAAAAAATTGAGTTTTTTCAAGAAGGGCTTGGTAGACTTGGTTGGCTTGTTGGAAAAAATGAGATTGAGGAATGGTTGGAAGGTTAGTATCCTATTCCTCTCATTTTATTATAGGTATGATCCTTAATTTGGTTATCATAATAGATAATTCACTCTTTATTTTTGGAAAATTTTAGGAATGTATTGCTTCTAGTAATGGAATTTTTAAGTATGTTGTGTTAGTTATTTAACATACCTCCATCTAGTATTCATGTCTAGTTGTAATATAAGTAGTCACTTAATGAAAGTAATATTTTTACTTGTTTGATATAGTTTGGTAAGGATTGTGAATTTTAGAATAAACCCATTTAAAACATTATAATAATTACTTGTTTGATATCATTTCTTAAGGATTGTGATTTTTAGAATAAACCCATTTAAAAAATTATAATAATGGAATTGTAACTTTTAATTACATAAATAGTTGGAATTGAATAAACTATGGGAGATTAGTGTGTGTGTGTGTGTGTGTGTGTGTGTGTGTGTGTGTGTGTGTGTGGGGCATGGAAGCCTTCATTTTATAAAATTCTTAAATTCAAAACATGAAAACAACAAACACATATGAAGAAAATGAAAAAAAATGAGGATGTGGATGAGATAAAAGAGAAAGAGGATAAAGAATGATTTGACCTTTTTTTAGGGTTTTAATCTAAGTATTTAGGTTTAGTTGATCTAATTGATAGGATCTATTGCTAAACATTGGGAGGGAATTCCATTTTCAAACTTGAATGATTTAGTATAATATCCTAGTGATCTCCTTATTATATTTGACATTTAATGACCCCTTATGCAATCTAATTTATCCTAAAAATTAATTATTGAATTATCATTTCATTTTTTTGAAAAAAATTGAAATCAATTATAGTATTTTCATGTTACAGGCTCGTGTTGAGTGGGTTCCCTCACCTTGAAATTTTTAAAAATAAATGATTAAAAATAATATTAAGAAGTTAATAACTACTCATCGTGATTATCTTAAAATAAATTACTCACTTTTGAGAAATACCCCAAATTTTTTTAATGAGCGTTAAAGGCAAACCTAGAATAGGACCTTAGACTTGAACAAGATCCATGTGGAATTATTGCATTAGTGTGGAACTAAAAATTTTATGATAATTATTTAATTTTTTATGAATAAAATGAATCTCATGTTTTTAAGCTGAGGTTTTAATTTAAATTAATTATTTTTAATGTAATCCATTATTTATTGTGAAAATGGATTTTACATCAATGCTAAACTGAGTAAAGTATGATAGCTTTAAACTCAAGAGCAATGAAGCAATTAAAATTCCTAGTAGTTTTACCACTCATTTATTAGATAATAAAATCATAGTGGATATCTAAGCAACTTTTATATTATGTAAATATGATTAAATTTTTAAAATTGTCCCTTTTGTCTTCTAGAATAACCTAGTAATATTAATATGGAAATGGAGTAAAATAAATATATTTATATTAAACTTATCAAATATGGGATTTTAAATATTTTTTAAAAGGTTAATAAATACTATTTCAATGTTCAGATAATTTTATTATCTATAAATATAAATAAAATTGGTCATATTTCAAAAACATTTTCACAAGTAGAGGGTTGACATGTTTTCTAGCTTGTAAAAATCACTTTAAAATTCTAGGTGTTTTTACAACATAATTCCATAGAAAACTCATTTAATGTTGTAATTATAGTTTCTATAGCTTAGAAATTATTATCAAACCATCAAGATAATTTATTTCTTATTATATAAATTAAACAAATGGTGTTTTTGTATGCATTTTAAGCAGCTTATAAATGATGTGAAAATTTGTTAAATGGTAATGTTATTTACTTTTACAAACTATCTAATGTGTATTTATACAAATAAAATTGGTCAGTGACTAGTGTAAACTTTTGTTTATATTAGGAAATTACTTTGAATCATTAGTTAAAATTATTTTCCTTAAATATATTTCATTTAGATAATGTTTCAATTACATTATGTTAAGTGTAGAAAATAAAGCTTTTAGTGATAGAACTGAGTGTGTTCTAATAATAGAACCTATATTACTTTGATAAAATTTATGAAGTCTAAATAAGCCATAATTTTGCGTAAATATGTTTCTTCTTAATTTTAGTGATGTATAATTATATGTGGGTAATTTATTAGACACAATGTTACACATGGGAGTAATTATGAAAGTTGACATTGTGAGGCCATGTGGCAAAGGCAAGTTGCCTTCACAGTAAGGACTAACACTATTTTTAAAAAATAGGTGAAATATATAAATTCCTTAATATGATTATGAAAGTGCATGTAATCCAATATATACACACCTCTGGTAGCGGGCATGAGCAATAGTGACCAACATTTAGGGTGTGTTCCCTTGTATTTTAAGCATTATTCCCTACCTTATTAACCATGTAAGATGCAAGTCTAATCAATGTGTGACCCCTAATAATGTACTTGGGTGGTGACTCATGTTCTTATAATGTTGAGTGATGTTTAAACAAATGGATAAAACTAAATAAATCATTTTCATTAATGGAAAATATCTTGTGGGTAGAATGAACCCTAATTGATGTGAGTTTAATCATTGCTTTAAAAATAGTAATTGTTTGATGATTAAGAAAATACAAGTCTTCCTTAATATTTATATTACTCTAATTTATACAATTATGAAATGGTAATTTTGTGAGATCAAAATTAACTTATCATGTTTCAGTTCATTTTATCTCACTCTAACCAACATTAAAATATGGAAATAAATGATAGATTTTATCAAAGGCAAGTAGATAATATTTTAGAGTTACAATTTTAGATCTTATAGAAGCTCTTTAGAACTATGATATTTTTACTCCTTGCTTTGTAATATCTATCCAACCCATTTTGAGTTGATTTATTATGGAGGAGATGGTTAATTAATACAAATGTATAACTACATCTAATGTTTTAAAGTGGGTTAAATATATAAATCCCTTAATATGATTATGAAAGTTCACATAATCCAATATATACACACCTCTAGTAGTGGGAATGAGCAATAATAACCAGAATTTAGGGTGTGTTCACTTGTATTTTAAGCATTATTCCCTAGCTTATTAACCATGTAAGATTCAAGTCTAATCAATGTGTGCCCCTAATAATGAACTTGGGTGGTGATTTGAGTTTTTATAATCTTGAGTGATGTTCAAAAACATGGATTAAACTAAATAAAACATTTTCATTAATGGAGAATATATTGGGGGTATAATGAACCTGCATTTATGTGAGTTTAATTTTTTTTTAAAACATAGTAATTGTTTGATGGTGAAGAAAACAAAGGCTTCCTTAATATTTCTATTACTCTAGTTTATACAATTATGCAATGGTAATTTTTTGAGATCAAAATGAACTTATCATGTTTTATTTCCTTGTATCTCACTCTAATCAACATAAAAATATGGAAATAAATGATAGATTTTATCAAAGGCAAAGAGATAATATTTTAGAGTTACAATTGTAGATCTTATAGAAGCTTATTAGAACTGTGATCATTTTACTCCTTGATTTGTATTAACTATCCAACCCATTTTGAGATGATGTATTGTGGAGGATATGGTTCATTCATAAAAATGTATAACTACATAAAATATTGGTTTCAAATGTAGACACCTAAAATTTCATACAACTGGCTTTCAATTGGATTTCAGATTGATTCTTACCAACCATTGCAAATTAAGCCTAGAAATCACTAAATGTCCTAACTTTACTTGTGCATTATTCATCAAAGATCATAATTGTTTTGGGCATTAATATTTGGGATATGGGCCTATATTTAATAATAACCTCTCATAGATTCATCCCTAATCACCTTTCAACATCACAACTATCAATTTGTCCTATGGACCTATTAAGTGGGGCACTTGAAAACTTGATTAAATCTTGAAAGAGATAAAATTCTAATCAAAATAAATTAAAAAATTAACCAAGATTAAATTCTTAGTTAGATTATCCATTTTAAATAAATGAATATCTAAAAATAGAAATTATAAAAATCAAAATATCTTAGCCTTTCATCATTTCCTTTATGAGTTGTCAAAAAATATCCTAAAATAACTAATCAGAGAGTCATGCCTAGTAATTTAAAATCATAATTAATTGAAAAATATTAAATCAACTAGAGTTATTTTTAACTTTCTTAGTTTTATTTTTAACCCATTCCATGTCTAAACTCAACCTTGATTCACCTTGGGTGAGAGTTAATTCCTAAGGCTATAAATACAAGGCCATGCATATTCACTTATAAGATCTTATAAACCAAAGGTATAATGTTAATTTAGAGAGAGACAAGGTTTGTAAGTAAGGTTATCATGACAAATTATTAATCTAAGAAATTACAAGCCAAGGTGCCAAGGAGAGAAGGAGCCAAAAAACTTTAATTATCAAAGACTTCTTGATGCACAAGCTGCGCGAGTCACTCAACAAGCCATTTGCATCTCCAAGGAAGGTAAAATAGTTATGTATTTTATGTTTTTGTTATGATTTAATTTAGTTTTTGTTACCTAAACTCTCCATAATGTCTAGGATAGAGGTGTTAGGATCTTAGTGTGTTCATTTCATTTGTTTTATGAGACTAACCTCCCCTCTATGTCAAAGTCCTAGTACACATGTTGGCATGCCTGATGAGATCCAAGTATCCCATAAAAACAAGGAGGATGATATGATAATTTTGGTATTAATAATGGATGACTAAAAATATTAAAAATTAAAGTTTTAAATTCATTTTTTGCATCTTTGTATTTTTAACAACTCATAGGTTATAGAGACCAATGTCAGTTTATTTCAAAATTTGACAGACACTGACATCGATTCATTTAATTGACCATAATCCCTATGTGAAAAGTAGATAATGATAGAGGCATAGATAAATATGGGTTTTCTTATTTTGTATTGATATCATTTTGTGTTTGAGGATCTAATATCGTTTGCCTAACACTTTTATTTCAAGATCTAGTGGAATATTTTGGTTTTGAACTCATGTTATTAGCTATTTTCCTATCAAAATAGAGATATGTTTTGTATATGTTATTTATAGAAATGTTGATGAACTACATGAATAATTTAAATCTCTATGGACTGAAGTCAATATCTATGGACCAACATTGATCCCTATATGGATCGATGACAATCTATATCAGAGACAAAAAAAGGAAACCCAAGAGTTAAATCCTAAATATTATTTTCTCACTCACATTTGGGATTCTAAGTAGGAAAACCTTCTAAAAAATTGTGGGTCTTGAGTTGAGAAAAGTAGTGCTTGGACATGATTAATCTTGCACACTTTGTCTTTGGTGCTTAAAATGAATGTAGTTCTTTTCATGCCTAAGTTATTTTTTACTTTTTTTGCATATTTTTAAAAAATAACTAATGAAAATGGGATTAAACTTCATAACACACTTAATTTTGGTGATTAAAATTAACTCTCACACTAGATAAATTGTCTTAAGAGTTTCATTTTTATTACTTGTTTGTTCAAATATTTGTTATGCAAGCGAGTGATGCATATATGCTCTCCCCCTATCCTCTTTAGGGAACTTGAGTGACCAAAAATTCTCATTATTTTATTTGGTCACTTTGGTCCAAAATAATGAAAATAAATTCATTAAGGCCCTCCATAAATTCATATGGTTTAGGTGACCCCAAAATGACCATAAAGTCTTTTCACTTGTCTTTATTTTTTATATATTTTATCCTGTGAGTGGGAGTTCATTACCTCCTCATGGGTTACTTAGGGAAGCATTAAACAAATAATTCATCTTCTAACATCATTTCAACCCTACTCCATGGTCGGGTATAAAAATTGAGTTGATAAATTATTGAGATAGTAGTTTTTGTGGTTAAACTACCTATGTTGGTGACTATTAACCTTGAAATGTATGATTAACTTGGATATCCCACTATTCTAAGTAAGTGATAGATGTAGTGCTTGTGAAAAGGACAAGAATTTTTCAGAACAAATCAATCAACATGGATCCAATGAATGTGAGCATCTCGCATGTTATTCACACTTGATACCATCTAGAAACACACAAAAATTAATAATTTGGAATAACCCAACTTGTTGAGGACATACTATTGATGAAGGGTTAGTATCTCAAAATTTCATATCATAGTACACACTCTTGAGAGAAGAGGGGGCCTAAAAACACTAATTTCATATACTTTTACTTTTTTGGATTAACAATTAAAATCCTCTCAAAACCAAGTATATTGACAGAATTTGATAGTATTATGCAGCCTTGTCAATTTTAGGATTTAGGACATTATAGTTAGGTGTTTGTGTCATTTTATCCTTTCTTCCCTGGTCTTGAGTATAAAGTATTTTTTTATACCACATCAAAAATAAGTCTTATTTATACATCATTCCTTTGTTTAAGGAGGTGTTATACTACCCATTTGACATCGTGCATGTGTGTTAGTCTTTTTGTAAACCTTTGTGTGAGTTTGTCATTTAATTGAAAAGGTTATGACTACACTACCTAATTTATTTCAATTTTTGTGCCTTGGAGTATTTAAATAAACATTTTGTCATACCCTTAGAGTACACTAACATTATTACATTACTCTAATCATTTCAAATACTTATTTTCCTTGTGTCTAAATTCTAATTTTAAACTAAAACCATGTGTATCTTTTGGATTTTTACCTAGTGTTATTATGCCATTCATTCTTGTCTATATTTTTGTTTATTTAAAGAACCCTAGTTTTCTAAGTTGAGTTCAAAATTAACATTGAGAAGTTCAAATCCAAATATTGGTTGATTTCTATCTATGCCTTGTTTAGTTTTGGTTTAGACATCAATATTTCACTTTTGGTTTGTGTAACTTAGGTTAATTCTTTATTCAATTTGAAAACTATTGTTTATGCCTAGATTTGGGAGAAATAGCTTATCTTCTATATGACTATTGTTTCATGCCTTATGCCAATTGACCAAGTTTATGTTTAAATCCAAATGACTAGTTTATGCCAAAGTGTTTTAAATTTTTTATATTAAATTATAACTTTTAGAACTTATTTTGTTTAAAGTATAGCTTTTGTGGATTTTCCAAAAGACCTAACAATGCCTATTTTGAGATTTTATAGGTCAACACCCCCTCCCCCCCCCCCCCCCCCCATTTTTGAAAAATGAGGACACTTGTTCAAATTTTGTAAATTTTTCTATAAATTAGACATTCAACTTGATCAGAGTGCATTATTTAGAATTCTATTTTAATTTATCTTACATTGACATGTTAGCACATAATATTTATTTGACCTTATTTAATGTTACTAACATTTTGCACATATGTTTCCATCTTACAGGATCAATGGATCTTCATTAGAATGAAAAATTGTTCATGGGTTTATGTTTCAGTGTTAATTTGACCCTTAGTTGATTAACTAATATGGTCCTATTTAAGTCATTATGTTAACATTTGGTTCTTAATTGATTAATTGAATCTATGTTTAAATGATGTTCAAAACCTTAGTCTAAGTTACTTTAGCCAAAAAATTTATTAAAATGGATTCATATTTTTGATGGGTCACTTTATTCCATCTTAGTCTTGGTATAATTTTAACCTAAGTTTTGATCAAGTTTATTAATTCATTAAAACTTTAGTCTAATATTTATGATAAGTATTTATATGTCTGGAACACTTATTATTTGATTTTATTATTCATAGGTATGAATTGAATGTAGGAATGCCAAGTGTTTAAACCTTATTTTATCAAATCAAAGATCAATGGTATGTGGGTGATCACCCAAAGTTAAAAAATTAAAAGTCTGTTACATCAAGATTAAAGGTGCAGATTAAACCATACAAGTTCTGATCGATTATATGCATTGAAAGCTAGGGTCAATAAGTCAAGATCAAATATCAATGACACATGTTTAATCATGCACATGGAGATATAATGATGAACAATAAGTCAATATGTCAAAGAATCCTAAGAAATAATGCAATGGTGACATGTGTCATAATAATGGGAAATTAGTAGTAGATCAATGGACCCATGATTGATCTTGTGAATAGGTAGTAGATCAATGGCCTGCATTTGATCATATGTTTAGCAGATTAATAATGCATGTTTAATCATGTAGATCAAAAATCTATGGCACACATTTAATCATGTAGATCAAGAATAATTATTCAAATGGATTCAATAAGTCAATAATCCTAGATTTTATGCAAGGCTACCACATGGCATAAGAATGTTAATTGGTTGGATATTAAAGGCATGATACATATAAAGCATGTGAGGCTACCAAGTGTAACAATATAAAGTCAAGATAAAATATCAATGACCAATATTAAAATTAAAGGCTAGGAGACTCTTACGTAGATTGACAAACCAAATTTGATCAAATTCTAGGGGGGACGAGATGAAGACATGTGTACAAAGTGACAATGGTCATGTTTTAAAATTGAAGAAACTACATGGTGAAGAGATGCCACATATGAAAACATGTTAGATCAAGATATTTTGAGAACCAAATAATGCAAAGGTATAAATATGAAATCAAAATATGATCTAGGTTACTAAAACACACATGTTAAATTCATATCCCTCCATTAAATCTCATTTAAAACTCTAAAAATCCCTAAAATATACAAAAATACCTAAAATTTTTCATGTGTTCACTATTTAGAACCAGAAGAGAGAGATTATTAATTAAAATTATTCAAAGAGTCTAACCAAATAGAAAAAAGGGTTAAATTTTCATCACAATCATAACAATGGCAACTTATAGACTTGATTTGAATAAAGTGGTTGAATTATAATTGTCATCAAACTCAGAAGGTTGAGTATTTAAAGATATAGAGTTCATGGCTTCTTCATTGAACATAAGAGACAATAATTATTCTTGTTATGGACTATAGAAAATTAAGGAGTTATAACTAAGGAGAATCTACTCCCAGTGAAAACATTATATGATGACATCATGCCAATTTAGTTGACATGCTACCACCAAACTAGAGGTATTACACTACATCATCATTAGTCCTATTTTTAAACTTGCTAAAATTGATAAGGGTTTTCTCATTCACATACCTAGTTTGGGAAAAATAACATACATATCCCCTATCACCTTTGAATCCTATTATATATTACATAGTCCCTAAATAGACCTCACCTCCATTAATGCATAGGCCTAGAAACATAACATAGAATACATCCTATAAATACAGTTATAAGCTAGTAACAAGGTCATTGTTGATCCTAACAAAAAAATTCCTTTGAGCCAATTCAAACTAACAATCAGAATGGTTATGACCATGTTGAACAAGTTATATGAATTTGCACATACTACAATGTGGAACTAATATGGGTACCTATTGTATATTTATTATTGAGGAAGTGGTAATACATACTTTAGGTGAAATAATCAACATTTCCTTAATAAGATATATATCTAAGATTAAAAAAATATATAAATGAGTTTTTCATGATGTCATATTTGTTAGATGCCCTATGAACCACAAACAAAATCCCAAACCAAAGAGAGTGGTCTCCTAATGTCACTCAAATGATATCCCAATATTATTCAAAATTACATATTTATAAATATAGGGACCATATCCAATTCATTAATGATTGTGTATATCTTACATTGATCCAAGCCATCAATGACATCCCCATGTTGAGGATAACTCCTCTAATCAAGAAGTTCATTGATACAATGGGAGATATCTAGATATATCTTGATTGTACTATTAACTGAATTGAGGGAGCCCAAAGTGACCCCCTTAAACTATTAGTACATGTGATAGATAAGTTGGTAGAACATGATCTATCATACCAATTATTCAATGTGATAGATGGGATCTACAAGACTAAAATGAAGGGAATTCTCCATAGCTTCCTTATGAATATTGGTGGAACCATTTTTGAACAATGGGACAAAATTGAAGCTACTTCAAAACACAAGCTTTCCTTTAATTTGTAGATAGATGACCATACATAGTGGAATCCTTATGGTAGAATAATGGATCACTTGAAGATAAAAAGCATTCTAGTTGTGCCTTATGAACATGAACCTATTGCATTTTACTTTGTATACATTAAGGCATTCACCTATCATAAATTCACTAGAAGAATAAAAGATCATAACATAAGTCCTAAATCTATATTGATGAGAGATTAGAAGATGAAGGATAGATTACAATTTGGTCCTAGATAATATCATCTAGTAGATATTGGTCCTTATAGGCTTCCCCCTACTGACATCCAAACATAACATAGGCCTAATGAAATTAGACCAAAAGAATTTTATATAAGCTCCTTAGTCAGTAAGTCTTCTAGAAAAGTAAAACAATATTTGCCTCAACATGAGAAAATTCACATGATAGCTTTGGATCCATAATAATTTGTTGAAGATGCATTAAGAATTATCTCCATGACATATGAATAAAAAATAGATGCAAAAGAGGAAAAGTTTGAGGAAACTAAATATAAAAAAGGAAAAGAAAAGTCATTATACTTAATGATTATTCATCCTCTTAAGAGAAAGGTTGAGACTACAATTTTCTCAATGGAAAAGAAAGAAAAAATGGCCATCACACCACCTTTGAAGGAAATCAACCTATTCAATTAAGATAATCCAAAATATGGACTGGCTATACCTAAATGGTTCATAAATGAACCAAGGATGGAGAATCTTCCTACTACTTATCACCCATGGGATCTGATAAAGACTAAAAACATCCCTATACAATAGGATTTGAAGCCTTGAATATTAGCATTACAAAATGAAGAAGAAAAGAGACTTGTTACTCTAACTCAATCAGCTAACATATAAGCATAGGTCCTAATCAAACATATGGGCTAGTCTTTAGTTGGGGTCATATATGATCCAATTACTACAAGCCTACAAATATTCACTGAGAAAGTTGTCATGGAAGAAGGTCAAGAGGTTATACACCAAAAATTTAATCCTTTGGTTCACCTAACTAAGAAGAGAGAACAAAGAATAGGGGAGGACCCTATATTTGAAGAATATGTTTTGAAACTAGCCCAATTTGAAGTAAAATGTTTACAAGCTATAATTAAAGTTCTAGAATAAGAGAAGAAGATTATGAAAGAATAATCCATTATGTCAGTCCTAGTATATATTTTTATCAACTTTGAAATAATTATTTATGATACATTCAATTCTTTGAAATAAATAAGGTCCAAATTAGACATAGTGAATAAGCAACATGCCATGGCTCTGAACCAGTCCAATCAGTGACAAGTCTTAGAAAAGAAAGTAAAGTTAATGATCAAGATATTAATGAAAGACTAGATCCCTAAACTCAAAACATTCAACCTATCACATTTAAATATGTATATGATAATCATGATGGAGAAATTAGGGACATATATAAGTGGCTAAAAGGCATGAAAGATCTCTTAAGAGATTTTAGATAATTAGAAGGTAGAATAATGCAAATATTAGGAGGTTTGCTTAAGGATCTAACCATCCCTAGTCAAATAGGCCTAATAAGTCATGGATAATTCTAGTAGAGAGCAAGTTTATCGATCAGGTGAAGGATAGAAATAAGGGCACCACATGGGCTAACAACAAACATATCTTGGGTATGATCTTGTATACAAAAGAAAGGATTGGTAATTCTATGAGTATCAAGGAAACCATGGTCAAAATGGATGAAATATTCAAATATATAATAGGATAAACAAAATATATATTCATATAACCAATCATCAATCTTAAGTTGATTGATGAAAAATATGAAAAATCCATGAATATTTTGGCACAAAATCAAAATGTTATAGATTCAGGGGCATCTCAAAGTCAATTGAGTTGAATTAGAATATTAATTTGTATCAAAATCATGTAAATCATTTAAAATAATATACTATTTTGTAAAAGCATGTGTGATATGTAATGCATATTACTTATAAGTTACATTTAAATGGTGTCATTGGTATTTGAATATTTGTAAGAGAACAATTATCCTTGATACTTATCTGATTCTCATTAGGTAATGATTAGCCAACATACCCTATAAGGTTTCTCTTTTAGCCTATAAAAGGGGGTATTATCATTGTAATAGGGGAGGAATTTTTTAGAGAAAAACTATTTTGTAAATTCTAGAGTAATTAATACAAGAAAGAGAACTCTATGAAGATTATCTCAATTTATTTTTTTGTTTGTTATCATGGCTACTTCCTCAAGTATTTATTATAATATTTAGATTTGAATTACTTTTATGAATTTTAGATGTGTATGAATTAAAGTAGAGATGCTAATTTGAGATTTTTTCTATGTTTAATGAAAGTTGTTAGATTCATTTCAATATCATGTATTTCTTGGAAGATGTGCAAATGTAATTTTATTGTTTAATTAAATATTTAAAGTGAATATGATTTCTAATTTACATGTTTCAAATATCCTTAGACATTTGCCTAGTAAATCATAACATTAGTACTATTTGGTAATTTCATGTCATATGTTAGTTTGAAGATGCATTTATTTGATGAAATTTGATATTTGTAAAGATGTATGCACTAAAGAATATAAACATCCCTCTTTCTTCCTTACCCTACTTATTTTCTCATTATTTGATCAAATCAATGTAGTTTACTTTCTCATTGTTAATATTTAAACTAGATTAGAGTTTTAGAATTTATATTCTAATCATTATTAATTAAATTTAGCTAAAGATAACTTTCATCTTCACAAATTTTAGGACTATGGTTGCTCCAAATAACCACTTGCATAATTAATTTGTGAAATAGTCAAATATTTTGGCCGCTACTCCACCACATATCTTAGGAAGATTATAACCATCAACTCATGTAAAATATTCATTGAATATTGAAATGAGAAGTGTTTTTAACACTATATGAACCCTATGATACAATTACATGCATCCATAGGTATCAAATTGACACTATAAGGAGGGTTTTGAGATAAGATTTTTGAATCTAAAGTATTTTGAGCTAATTTTAGTGAAGTTTATTCAAAGATCAATTGATCCTTTATAGATTTGTGTTTTCTTAGCTTAAATTTGTAAAGATCACTGATATTCATGGTTTTAGACCAGTCTTTAGGCTTATTTAGCTAAAGATAGTTATTATTTGAACATTTATGTGAAATTTTTACAAAGGTTGCTTAAGCTTTTTGAATAGAATGAGTTTAAGGTTGGTGGTAGTAATTTTATGTAAAAATCATTGATATTCACAAGTTTGGATGTATCTTTAAGATGATATAGTTTAAGATAGTTATTATTTGAAATATTTTTATGATTTTTTTTAAATTTTGCTTAAACTTATAAATATAAACATACAAATCTACTGATTTGTAAGAATTGAACCATTCTTTACAAAGATAAGGTTTATACATCATATTTTGAATAGGATTTGGATTTTAAAAGATATAACTTCTATGAATAATAACTAGGTCAAGGTTTGATAAAATGCTACCTATTCTTTCATTGGAAATTTATAGGAAAGAAATATCAGATAAAGGTAAATGTAGAGTTTCTAAAACTCAATCTACTTTACCTATTTTTGTTGTTTTATTCAATCCTCATCAAGGTATGGATTTTTTAGCTAGATCTTATATCATAGTGACTTACCAATAAATCTTAAGAAATATTTACCTTCATTTAGTCTTACAAGCATTGTTTCCTTTTACCTTTAGATATGCATCATATGGTTGGTTTCTTAACATTCCTAAAAATTACATCATCAACTAGAATGATTTCAACAATTATTTCATTGATCAGTTTGGAAAGATCATGAGTCCTTGTGTTCTATATCAACAATTCACTATCGTAAAGAGAGATTCAAATAAAACCATTAAAGATTTCAATGCTAGATTTCAAAATATATTTAGCAAAACTATAGGTAATTATAGACCTATTTAATATTTATCTTTAGAGATTTATAAAGATGTTTTACATCTAATGACTTTTGTATTTATGAAAAGATTTATTGGAGTCATAGATACATTAGCCTTGGTCTATGATAAAGTTGTAAAAATTAATGATCAAATGAAACCCCAAGGTCAATTAGCATATGTTATTCCTAATATCAATAAAAATTTCATGTATTGAATATCATTTCAAATGCTAATCAGAACATGTTTGCTTTGAATCAAACTCCATTTTTAAACTAGTTGCCTTTGAGTCATGCTCATCCCTGTCAAAACCTAAAATTCGTAAATAAATCTAAAAGTGGATCACATCCACAAAATTAATGAGCTATGGTTCCAATAGATATAAATAATACTCAAATCGATAACTCAGAGGCATAGAAGAATGAAAATTACTCCATATTGAAAATCATTCAAAAATTGAGCACTAATTTTATACAATTATAAAAATAGGTAGGTAACATTGGGGAGAATTCCAATAGAAACTATTCTTATCATAATTTTAATATACCTATAAATAGGTTTCATAATAGCAATAAAAATAATAATAATGAGTCATCTATAACTAATAACATACCTAAAATAAACATCTATGATGTATCTTTAACTAATTAAATTAGGGTTTATAACACTACAAAACATGGTGAATTATATTGTATAAAATTTTGTAATGTTTTTGAAGTATTTCAAGATGAATTGGATACATTTAAATTTGTGCCTAATAAAGATAATGCTTCAGGAACATCTGCCTCTTTAGAGACATCTAAATATTCTGATATAACTCTTATTGTGGAAACCTTTGATTTTCCATTCCCAGATGAGAATGAACATAAATATATTCTAGAGGAGATTCATACTTTTCAATAGCATCTGAAGAGGACTTATCCATTGAGGAACAAATAATAAAATTAACCAATGATAGGTTCTACTCTACCGAATAACAATGATGCTCCTTTGGATCCTAAAGTAGATAACAATCCAAAAGCTCTAAAGGGAAGTAACACTAGAAATAATGATGATGCATATATTTATTCTACTAGGAGTGGGTATAACATAGTAGAGGATATGAAGAAAATTAAATCTAATATCACATTGCATGAATTGGCTTAGATAACTAAATGGAGAAACTTATTTCTAAACTCTTTAACTAAAAAAAATAGTAAATCATAGAAATCTAAAAATCCAAATGTAGTAAAGTATAATAATAAAATATAAATTCCACCTTTTTTACTAATAGTTAGTGTTTTTGGTAAAAAATTGAATACTTATCTATTAGATTTAAATGTTTTTGCAAATATTATGCCAATAGGTATTTGTGAAAATTTTGGTTTAACTCCTATTAAGTTTGATAAAGTAGTGACTCAATCAGACAAATCTAAAGTTAAAGTGATTGGTAAATTGTTAAATGTACATATGAAACTTTCTTTAGAGCCAAGAGTGTAGTAATTTATTGATATTCAAGTTGTAGACATTGTACATGCTTTTAGGATGTTACTTAGAATAGATTGGACTATTGATTTGAATAGATACATGTCAACTAATTGATCTCACATGTGGCTACCATGGAGGGGGGTTCCTAATCAAACTTGTATTTAAATGGAACTAAAGATGCAACATATGATCACTAAATATAATGAAACCAATGAAAGGTTCAATGTGGTTAATTTTGATTTAGAGATTTAAACCCTTGATATTCCTCAGGTATGTAATTATAAATACTCTCATGCTATGCATAGACTTTAAAAATTATATGTTGACAGTGATAGATGTAGATCTAGATCTAGAGTAGGATTATATCTAATCAATCCCATTGGGAAATAATATAATGCTTATTACAAACTTTAGTTTCCTTGCACCAATATTTTGGTAGAGTATAGAGCATTGATTTCAGGATTTTAATTTTCTATTAAACACAAGATTAAATAACTACTAGTATATGGTGATTTTGAACTAATAATCATTCAAGTCATAAGTAAGTATCAATGAAAATTGTCTTATCTGAAGAAATACAAGTTTAGAGTATGGGACTTGATTGAGTATTTTGATGCTTTCAATATTATTTCAATTCTTAGAGAAGAAAACTAGTTTGCTAATGAATTAGCTTCAACTGTAGCTAATATAATACTAAATCAAGGTTCAAAACTAGGAAGCCTTAGCATTGAATTGGTCCCATGTCCCTCTGTACCTAACCATGTTAATCATTTTTAAGTGTTTAGTGATGATCATTAGATCATTAAATTTAAGAATAACTCAAGAGTGTTTGAGTATCATATTATTGATGAGATCAATGAGAACTCTATTGATGATATAACTAATGACAATATACTACAATTAAATGTTAACAAGATTCCCAAAGGTATGATTTCCTTGGAAAGACTATTTGACAAAGATAAGCTAGTTGAAACTTCTAATGTTCCCAAAGTAAGTGGGAAGTATTATAATGTAGTTGACCTAGGAATTCAAGGTCAACCTCATCTAGTAAACCTTAGAACAAAATGCACAAACATAGATTATAGATGGGATAGAGACATACTGACCATGTATAAGGATGTTATTGCATGGTCTTATAAAGACTTGAAGATCTTTGATCCTTAAGTTATTTTTAACATTTTAGAATCACGAGCCAAATTTAAACCTTTATCATTTGAAGTATGTTGATGAAATTTGCTTTGGCTTTTTATGATTCCTCATAGTGTCCTTATTCAAGAGAAAAATTACTAACTCAATCCTAAAGAGACCAGACCATCATCACACATCCTAGAGAAATAAAAAAACTAACTTGCTTGTGCATTTTATAAGGATATCAAAGAATAATCTCAATCTTAAAGGATTGCATATACATGATGTATTTCATGCCTATATAATCCTCTACAAACTTCATGTCTTGATGTGTTTGATATCTCAAGATATAAGATTAAATTTGAATAAGCAATCTAGGACAGGTGTGTAGATGTCAAGTTCAAGATTTGACAAATATCTATTTAAATTTAAATGTTCCCAAGTTGAAATCAAACCTAAAAGGTGTCAAGATCTAAGATCTCAACTAAAGCATCTATGACATGCAATCTATTAATAGGGTCAATAAGTAAAAATTAGATTGGAAATGCATACTTAATCATGTAGTAGAGATACAATGGTGAACAAGTGATCTGATAATGTTTATGGGTCTCAAAGATCTAATAGCACATGTTTAATTAGGTCAAAATATCCAATGGTGAGTGGTAACCTAACAAGGTCAATGGGTCTAAGAAAATCAATATATTTAATTTAATCATGTAAATGAAAATGTAATGGTGATCACAAGGTTAAAAAGTCAGAGGATCATGATATTAAGTAAAGGGATGATATGTGGCATGATCATAGTGACTTTAAAGACCAATGGTGCACATTTAATATTACTAATAAAGATCAATGGCATGCATTGAGTCTGAGAAACTAAGATAAAAAATGTGTATGTCAAGGATCTCATAGTAAATGCAAGTCCACCATGTGGCATAAGCACAATAACTAGTATAATTTATTGTATGGTCCATGGAATGAACAAAAAGCTAACATATGTCATAATATAGAATCCCATATTAAGATCAATGGACAACATTAAAAGTTAAAATATAAGGTACTTCATAAAGATCAATTTAGAATTAGGTCAAAACAAAATCAAGTCTTGCAAGGATCAAACATCACCATTAATGCTCAAATGAAGGATAGGTTTGTTTAAACCTAATATAGTTTAAGAGCAAGGCTATGCCACCTTTAGATATCCATTGATATAATGACTATTAAAAACCAATAAATTTAATTAGTTTTAAATATATAATAGAGGCCTATGCTCATATTTTATAGTGAATGGAATTAAAATAATGAGGATCTCAAGGAGATTCATGTAGCCATTCATGATTGCATGTAGTAATAATCTTTGGTTGCATGACCTTGCTCCACCTTTCCATGTCAAAAAGAGTTCTAGTGGTATTAATGCAATCAAGAGCTCAAGGAAGATGTGATACTAATCATTATGACCCCTTATATACTCTCCCATGTGTTTTCCTTATCTTTTTCACCCCTTTATACTATATACATAGGATTTTAAGCCTTGCAAATGATCCCTCTCTTGGGCATGACTAGACTCTGTCAAGAATGAGCTTTGTAATCTCTTCAGATGAGTAAAGGACTATCTTTATATTTCATTATATTAATCTAGTCAAGTCCTAGTCTCACCTAAATACTAATTTATCTTGTTATAAAGGTTATGTTTAGTGTTTTATGTCATTTTATTGAAGCCAAAAGTGGATACATTAACTGGTTAGTGCCTTAAATATGACTTATTCCATTATTTCCTTTAAGAATTAATCAATAGGTAAAACCTCTGCATGAAATATTGTTGCGTAAGAGACTTTTAAGTTGTATATTTATACATTATTTTATCTCATTAGTATTTTAGAAGCTCAATTAAGAGTGGATGAACAATCATTTTAGGTGTATCACCACTAGTAGATTAGGATCTCCCTTTCAGTTTTCTTCTCCCCCATTTTCACCCCAAAAGTTAGTAGGTTTAATAACATTATGAAGAATGACACATCAGTGGAGCTATCCTCATTAAAAATCCTAGAGTTCTAAACCAATATTAGGTGAACCATAACATGGGGTCATTCTCATCTTAGACTAGGTTTGAGCAAGAGGACTTGAACACTCCCCATCTCAAATAGGGTGTAGCCTAAGTCTCTAAAAGTTATAACATGCCTAGTGGGACCAAATTTTATCTATTAAAGCAATTTTATAGCACATCCATGTTTATAATTAGTTTCACGTATTCCTTGGTAATTATCTTAAGGTATGAGGTATATTCCTAGTCATTATTTTAGTTATCCTGATGTTTTCTAAGCCATAGAAGCTTATAGAAAAGGATAATATATTTCCTCTCCTTATCATTAGTTTAAAAATGATCTATGTAAATATTTATATGATCCTCACAAGTAGTATGAGGACCTACAATATTCATACATGTAGGAGAACTGCCTTGATCCTCCCTATGAATAGCCAATCCATCAAAATATTTCCCCTCCCCAATCCTATGATGAGCCCCCTTATTACCAAGATCATCAAACCTATTATGAGTCTCATCTACCCTTTCTACATCCTAGTTACTCTCTTGATCAGTCATGATAGTTAAATGACATTCTTGGATAGCCTACTCATACCCAAATCCATTCTATATATAACCTTAAAAAAGCTCTATTAGACTAGGATAGGAATATGATAAACATTGATACATTGAAGGGGTATTGGTAGGAAATTCTAAAACATGTCATTAGAGGGTAAGGACTTCAATCTAGTAAGAAAAATAGGAGTGGATATATTTCATTAGGAGAGGTTATTATAGAAATAGTAGTGACATGCTTGACATATATTCACTCATCTCCAATATTGAGGAAAAGTTGGCAGCCCATGAAGAACAACAAAAACTTCATCACCCATCTTGTCTTCCCTCATTCACTCCATGAAAACATTATAACAAGCTTTCCACTTATCAAATTAATTTCAACGTCATCATAGTTCCCCTAACTCCTCTTAACCTTCCCCTATTGAAAATCTATCCAAGGGAGAGTCCAGTTTGAAAGGCAAGTTTGTGTTGAAAGAGCTAGGCATCATGATCAATCAAAGTCTAATTTTGAATCCTCATTTACTATGAAAATTAAATTTATATATAAATACCTATACTATACATTTGTATCTAAAAATTTAATGTCACCTCAATTTTACATACCTCCTTTCATTCCTCAAGCCATAATATACACTATGCAAGAATATCATAATCCCAAGTTTCCATAATGGATTCAAGTCATGAAGTCATTCAATCCCCACCTCTCCCTCCTCAAGAATATAATTCATTTCCCTCTTGGAGATCCATCTAAAGTGGTATGTATAATAATTAAGAAGTGGTGATTATTAAAGTCAAGCAAGAGACCATTGAGCCTCCACTTCCCTCTCCTCATAAACCCAAGTCCTTTCCTTCATGAAAAGACATCCAAGAATTAGTGCAGTAAAAAGAGGAGGTGAATGTGATCCAAGAAGATCATCTCCATGATAAAAATTAGGTATATATGGTTACTTCTATGGACCTTTCTCATCTTATTTAATATTTTTAGGAATCTACAGTGCCTATCCTAGAGAAAGAGCCTCTCCTTTGTGAGGAAAATCAAGAAGATGTAGCTAAGGAGACAAAAAATAATGATGAATTCAATTATAAATAAAAATAAATCATTATTGGAATGACACTTGTCAATAATGAGCATGTTTCAATATTTTATAATGCCAAAGAAGATGAGTTACTAAAACAAGTGCAAAGGAAAGTCGAGGTAGAGGTTTAGATACAAGTGCAAAAATAAGTACATGATGACAAGGTTGCTGATGTTTAAGAGGAAGAAACTCTAATTATATAAATTAAAGGTGTTTTCCATGAGATTTTTTTATCACACAATATTTTTTATTCATCATATTAGTTAACAAGATCTTGTTGAAGTAGTGGAAAGTGAGTATCAATCAATTAATGAAGATGAAGAACAAGATGAAATTGATGGCATGCTCAATCATCAGCTTGATGTTGAATATGAAATAATTTTGATTTACCAATCTGAGATATCAAAATAAGACTTATAGACTCATGATTATGGTTAAGGTAGGGAAAATTTTAGTGGTGAATCTTCGTTGATTCACAAATATTCCATTTTTATAAATTTGCATTTGGTAATTTTTTGGGTAATGAAGAGCCTGGATTCACCTAAAGTTTTTGGATGCAAGTTAATTTTTAGGGTTAGATCACCATCTATTTAAACTAATTTCATTCATATAATTTTTTTCACCAATACCTCAAAAGACAATCTAATTACATTTGCCTCACATCACTCATATAGATGATTGTCTTCATATGCTAGTGGTCATCTATATATTTTGGTAGTCATATCGATATATGCATATGTTGACGTCCATATAAATATATTGATGACCATTTTCATATATGCATATGCTAACAACTATCTACATATGTTGGCCACTATATGTATATGATAATAACCATCTACATATACTAGATGGACATATGCATATGTCAACAACCATCTGCATATGTTGATGACTATCTATATCATATGGACATCCATATACATCATGTGGAAAACTATCTAAATCATGTGGATGGATATCTACATCATATTTATGGTAATCTACATCAAGTGGATGACCATCTACATCATTTGGATAACCATCTACATCATGTGGATGCCCATCTACATCATGAGGATGGCCATCTATATCATGTGGATGGTCATATACATCATGTGGATGACTATCTACATCATGTGGACATCTACTTGCATCATGTGGATGGCTATTTGCGTCATGTGGATCACCATATACATCATGTGTACATTTATTTTCATCATGTAGATGGTTATGTACATAATGTGGATGACCATCCACATCATGTGGATGGTCATTTACATCATGTGAATGACTATTTACATCATGTGGATGATCATATTTATCATTTAAAATAGCCAAAAATAGACATCAATAAACCAATAATGCATAATATTTATGTTTAACAAAGTTTTCTATTCATAAAATATTGGTTCACCTACTCCATCACTTGATTCACCTACACAATTAATCACCTTCCAAACTAATTCTCCACCATTACAAATCCAATTCACCTAGAAACATCCAAGTATTTTTTAATATAGCCCACTAAAATTAACTCTGGGTCAAGGAATTGATATACTTGCTTCTGACATTTAGTTTGAAGAAGATCTAATTGAATTGTATCTTCATGAGAATAAATCTTTAGATTTTTTTGATATCTTTCATTCATGTTATTCTTTACATGAATGTGGTCCATTATAGGATAAGAGGAGTGATATCATCAAGCAAGAGGTAGTTTTGTTCTTAGGAAATGACATGTTTGAACTTTTAAAACATGGTTATCAACTTTTATCTTCAAATTCAAACATCTCTCTACTTTTGTGAGCTAATAATGAGGTCAAATGGCATCAATATGTCACAAGATTAGATCCATCACACTTAGAGGTTAGCCTTATGGATATGACAAAAGAAATACATCAATCTAAAGTTCAAGATCATCATAAATAGTTCATAAATGAATAAGAAATGAATATGTTATTCAAAAGTACATGAATTTGTGAGTAATATGATTGGTTCTTGGATCCATAACTTCAATCAATGTATTTTAGAATGGAAGATATGATCGTAGTTGCATCATCAAGGAAACATGAGCATCTAATTGATCCTTGCTACATAAGAGAGATATCAAGAGATGAAAATCATATTTAAAGATTCTATGATGGAAAATCCAACTTTTATTTTGATCCAAGAGGAAATTATATGCGAGATTTAATTGTAAATATTAGAGTAGATCTTGGCATTTTCCTTCAAATTTTATCCTATCACATTTGTTTATTTGTTGTCCTTACTTTATTTAAGTTAGTTTTCTTTTTTACGTCTTTCCTTTTTTTTTGGGTGTCATCTTTTTCATGAGGTTTCTCAAAGTCAAGATTAAAATTTTTCATTTTTTCATGAGTATAATAAGTCATGAAAGTGTTTGGGTTCTCCAATAGCTAGGTTCTCAAGCATAACAAGGATGCTTCCCATCTGAGTCACTAGAAGTTTTAACATTTTGGCCTTATAAGATAAATGTAAACCTTTATCATCTAAATCATGTTTATGACCTTTGATTTTTATTTTTATAATGAATCATATTGTCTTTGTTCAAGATAAAAATGACTAACTGAAGCCTAGAGAGACCAGACCATCATCGCATGTTCTAGAGAAACAAATAAAAAAATTCTTGTGCATTTTATAAGGATGCTTGGGAAGCCTATCAATTCCAGAAGATTACATAAGTATGATTTATTTCATGCTTAGATCATCTTATTTAAACTTCATGTATTGATTATCTTGTTATCTCAAGATATAAGCTTCCAAAGTTGAACAAGCAATTTGAAACATGCACATGAACATCAAGTTCAAGCTTTGGCAAATAACCATTTAAATTTTAATATTCCTAGGTTGAACGTATATCTGAAAAGTGTTAAGATATTTGGATCTCATCTAAAGTATCTATGACACATGAGCTATCAATAGGGTTAATAAGTTAAAATTAGATTGGTGGTGCATGATTAATCATGCAATCAAGATCCAAGAGTGAGCAGGTGATATGATAGTGTTAGTGGGTCTTAAAGATCCAAAAACACATGTTAAATAAAATCAAAAGATCAAATGGTGAGATACAATTTTATAAGGTTAGTGGGTCTAATAAAATTAATGGATTATAATTAATCATACAAAATCAAATTTAATGGTGAGCACAAGGTTAAAAAGTTAGAGAATCTTGATATTAAGTGAAGGGTTGATAGGTGGTAGGATCATAGTGAACTAAAAGATAAATAGTGCACATTTTATTTTATTGATAAATATCAAAAATACACATTGATTATAAGTAAATAAGATCAATAGTGCATATGTCAATGATCTTAAATTAAACATGAGGCCACCATGTGGCACAGGCACATGCAATGGTAGAACTAACTGTAGGGTCTATGGAATGAATGAGGAGATGACAAATGGTGCAATATAGGATCCCAAATTAAAATTTATGTCCAAAACTAATATTTGAAATATAAGGGAATTCATAAAGATAAATTACAACCTGGGTTGAAACAAAAGCAAGTCATGTAAGTATCAAACATCACCATTAAATCTCAGATGTAGGATAAGTTTGTTTAAACGCAATATAGTATAGGACAAGGATATGCCACTTTCATATCTCCATCAATATAATGACTATTAAAAACCAATAAATTGGATTGGTTTTCAATATATAATAGAGGCCTATGCTCATATTTTTTAGTGAAGGCAATTAATACAATGAGGGGCTAGAGGAGATTCATGCAACCATTCATGATTACATGTAGTGATAATATCAAGTTGAATGATATTTCTCCACCTTTCCATGATAGATAGATTTCCATCAAAATTAATTAAATTAGGAGCTTGAGTAAGATGTGAACTTAGTTATTATGACCTATTTTCCACTCTCTCATGTGTTCTCCCCTCATCTCTCTCATCCCTTTTTGATATATATACATGATTTTAAGCCTTGAAAATGATTCCCCTATTATGCATGACTAGACTCTACCAAAATTGAGCATTGTAACCTCGTGAGATGAATAAATAACTGTCATCAAATTTCATTATATTAGTTTAGTGTGTCTATGTCACTTTGATTTGACTATGTGGTAAACACTTTTCCCTTGTCAAGTCTTGATCTCACCTAGCTACTAGTTTATCTTGTTATACAAGTCATGTTTAGTGTTTTATGCCATTTGATTACATCTAAAAATGGATACATTGACTAGTTAGTTCCTTGAATCAAACTCATTCCATCATTTCCCTTAAGCTTTGATCAATTAGTGAAACCTCTACATTAAAAATTGATGCATAAGAGACTTATGAGTTGTAGATTTAGTCATTATTTTATCTCATTAGTGTTTTAAAAGCTAAATTAATAGTTTATGAATAATCATTTTAGGTATATCACCAATAACATCATAGGATCTCCATTTTAGTTTCTTCTCCCCCATTTTCACCCCAAAAGTTTGTAGGTTTAGTAGCATTATACAGAGTGAGACATCATAGTAGATAGCCTCATTAAAAATATTAGAGTTATAACCCAATATTAGGTGACCCACAACCTAGGTTCATTCTCATGTTGGACTAGGTTTGAGCAAGAGGACCTGAACAATCTCTTTTTCAGCTAGGGTGCAACCTAAGTCTCCAACAATTATCACCCATACCATTCCATTGAAAGAATCTTTTAAACCATTCAGGAAAAATCAAAGACTGGTAAATCCTATTTTAAAACCATTGATTTATAAAGAGGCCAATAAATTATTAAATGTAAAAATAGTTTCTCCAATTAAACATTCTACTTGGGTAGCTAATCTAGTACCAATTAGAAATAAAAAAGGAGATATTAGATTATGCATAAATTGTAAGAACTTTGACAAATCTTCTAAAAAGGATAATTATCCCTTGCCATCCCTTGATCAGGTGATTCAAAATATTAGTGGTTCTACCATGATGTCTTTCCTAGATGGTTTTTTAGGTTACAATCAGGTACTTGTTAACAAATAAGATCAAATTAAGATTGCATTAAAATTAAAATGGGGCACTTTTGCTTACAAGAGGAACCCTTTTGGACTCATCAATGCAGGAGTTACTTTTCAAAGGACTATGGACCATGATTTTAAATCTCTCATAGGTAAATGTATCATTATATGATATGATCTTGATATTTAATATATGCAGAAATACCCTTAAGGTAGGGAAACACCATATAATACTCCTTTAAGAAGGAATAAATCTACAATGTCTCTTCAAGGGGATAACCTCCAATATCCTCTCACAATAGAAGACTCAATTCTTACTTGATATCTTTACCATGATAATCATCTCTTATATATAGACATCTATCTAACCCATGGATGGGTAACCTCTTAATCCCAATGTAGGCTGACCATTACCCAATATACTAATTCCATAAGTTACTCCATTATCCTAATATATTTTACCCATATAACTAACCAAGGGGATGTGTGCCACATGTTGGCATCTCCATCAACCCATATACATTAATATATCAAATCCCTAGGTACATAGCATTATTTCCCTCCTTGACATGTTTCATCCCCAAAACATAGGAAGAAACCAAATAATGAGTGTGCTTCAAATCATTGGACACTTGTCTCCAATCTCGATCATCTAACCATCCATATGGATCTTACTAGGTGATATCTCTCTAAGCTTGTTTCCAAAATCCATTGTGATCCTCTGATTTCAACCAAGACCATAGTAGGTATTCTTCCATGCATAGTCATAATGATTTACCCATTCATTCCATGTGCCATAGTGTTTTTTATTTGGATTCCTTGGATATCCATAATGATTGGAAATTTTATTTCCTATATAGAAAAAAAAAATTGTTATGACACTTCCTCACCTTGTTCCATGATTGTTTCCTCTCATGATAATGTGGGTGTCTATATACCTCAACCTTTTCCAATATTTTGACCTTATCCACCTTTGCTTCTACCTCTTCCACCTTTTCCTTCTTTGTCTCTTGATTAGATGAAGTGTTCATTTTTAGTGTGTCTTTACCTATATCATCTAAATCTTCATCATGCCCTTCATCCCCTGTTTCCATCTCATCCTCATGATCTACCTAAATTGTTATTGGTGCCTTTTTCACTTTTCACTATGATATCTTATAAAGTGATCTTCTTTTTCTTGTACCAAAACTTCATGAACATTTTTTGAACATTAATATTCATTGTTCCCAAAGATTCTAATCATGGATATTAAAGAACTATATCCATATCATCCATATCCAAAGCATAAAAATATGAATGCAAAACATATTTTTCCATAATGATCTTCAAATATTCAAACTTTGAAATATTATTACCATCTACTTGAACCTCCTTGATATTATTTTCTTGAACATGTAAATGCTTGGACACATTCATGTTAAAGAATTTATACTTGCTAGTAGGGTTTATGGACACAACCACCTTTTTATTTTGAATGCATCCATGAAATTGAAAAATTGACTCAGATTTCTTTGGAGCCAAATTATTTGAACCCTTCTCTTCTTATTATTTTTATTTTTATTCTTCTTCTTCTTCTTCTTCTTTATCATCATTATTTTTTTCCTCTTCTACATCCTCTTTTTATTTTATACCCCATCGATCTAGGAACAATTGTTCCATTGTTTCCCATGAAGAATATTGTTGTGCAAAGCTCAATTGATTAGACCACCAATGTTGTGCAGGCCCAGATAGAGAAAGAGATAATTCTATTTTCCAAAAAATGTCCTTAGTATTATTCTCCTTAAAAATGAGCCACCATTCTCTAGCATCAACATCATCTTCCCCTAAATTTTTTTTACAATTCCATGATCCACAAAAAAAAATTAGGGTTCATGAAACCCTAAAATGTCAATAACTCATACAAAATTGATCCATAAAATCATAACAAATCACTCCAAACAACTGAAAAAAATTTGAAATTTTGACTTTACTTCTCTTATATCTTCTTACATCTTTAGTAAAAATTTTGAATAAAAATTCCCTATATTCAAAAGATATAGCAAAATTATTATAAACCCTAAAATAGAAATAACTCCCTCAAAACTAATCAAAAGATCTCAATTTTTTTACTGTGACTTATTTGAAATATTATCCATATCTAGTAAAAAAATTGTGGAAAAATTAGAAACCAATCAAAAAAAAATTTTGATTAAAAAAACTAGGGTTTCACTCCACATAGATTGCCCAAATCGAAGCTCTGATGCCATTTGATATGATCTTAGTATTCAATAGATGCATAAATACCCTTAAGGTAGGGAAACACCATATAATACTCCTTTAGGAAGGAATAACTCCACAATGTCTCTTCGAGGGGAAAAACTCTAATATCTTCTTACAATAGAAGACTCAATGCTTACTTTAACTTTACCATGATAATCATCTCTTATATATAGACATCTATCTAACCCATGGATGGGTAACCTCTTAATCCTAATGTAGGCCGACCATTACCCAATATGCTAATTCCAAAAGTTACTCCATTATCCTAATATATTGTACCCATATAACTAACTAAGGGGATGTGTGCCACATGTTAGCATCTCCATCAACCCATATACATTAATATATCATATCCCTAGGTACATAGCATTATATATATGGATTATCTAACTATATTTTATAAGAAGGAAGGTCACATAATGCATTTATAACAAGTATTTGAACACTATAAAAGGTATAGAATTTCTCTCAACCCTAAGAAAAGCATATTATGTCTAACTAAAGGTAAATTGAGAGGACATGTGATGACTAAAGATGGGATTTCTATAAATTTAGATAGATTCAATTCTATATCTAAAATAAGACCCCCAAATAGTAGAAAAGAGCTAAAGTCATTCTTTAGGAAATCAATTTTGTAAGTAAATTCATTTCTGGTTTTGTAGGGATTGTTAAACCACTTAATGACATGCTAAAGAAGGATAAAAAGGTCAACTAGAATGAAGAAATGAAGAAAGCCTTCAAGGATATCAGGGAAGTAATAAGATAGGCACCTATGTTGATAAGTCTTAAATTTAAAAAATATTTTTATCTTTATTATTTTGATTCTAAACATACTATAGTATCTATATTAATTCAAAAATTTGATAAATGTGATCATCCAATTTTATTTATGAGTAATAACTTCAAAAATATTGAGTTAAATTATTCCCTAATTGATACACAAACATTTTATTTGGTTAAGGTAGTCAAAAAATCTAGACACTATATTCTTAGGAATAAATCACATGTTATATTACCAGATGCTACCACTAAACTCATGTTGATTCAATGTGAATTAGGAGAAAGAGGAGGGAAGTGGATGTTTATACTCCAAGAATATGATCTTAAAATTAAAACTACTAAATTGGTGAGGTGTCAGGGATTAATTCAATTAATTGTTAACACTAATCCAATATTGAGCATCATACATGTTGACCAACAATAATTTTAACCAAATGACTGGTATGATGTAGTCATTCATTTCTTGATCAATGGTTCTTGTCCTATAGGAATAAGTAAATAATAGAGAAGATATTTTAGGCTCAAAGCAGCTCACATCTTGATCAAGGATGGGATAGTTTATAAGAAGAACGATGGAGTTCATTTGAGATGCATTTCGAAGGAAGAATCAACTACAATATTGAGTATATTTCATGAAAAACTTGGGAGTGGACACCCCTCTAGGAAAATGTCAACATAAAAAATATTAAGTGCAGGATATCATTAGCCAACCATTTTTAAATATTCTCACAAGCATGTCAGGAAATGTCATCAATGTGAAATCTTTAATATAAAGGAACCTAAAGTAGTTATACCCTTGAGCCTAGTTTTATTTGATAAGCAATTTTCTCAATGGGGTTTATAATTTATAGGGGATATTAACCCTAATTATTCAAATGAACACAAATATGTTATTACTACCACAAATTATTGTATAATATGGATAGAGGTAGTTGTAACAAAATAGTGTAAGACTAAATATGTTATCAAGTTCTTAGAAGAGAACATTTTCACTAGGTTTGGGACACCAATATCATTGGTATATGATAATAGATAAACATTTACATATATAGATATGACTAAGTGGGCCTATGATAATAAAATATCTCTTAAGTTTTCTTCTAATCATTACCCTTAGGGTAATGGATTTTTAGAGTCTAAAAGCAAGAATCTAATGAAAACTATTAAGAATTCTATAGCTCAACAACTAAGAATATGACATAAATTATTGAAGTATGCTCTGTGGGTAGATAAAATTAGAGTGAAACAAGCTCCAAAATCATCACCATTTATTTTGGTATATGGACAAGAACCAATCTTTCCAATTACTCTCAAATTGCCAACTTACAAGTTTATACAGGAATATATGGAAGGAGATCAAGAATATGCCAATTATAGGTTACTTGATATCATCAAAATAGAAGATCTTTGAGAAGAAGCATTTTTTAATTTTAGGAGACATCAAACCACTCTCAAAATATGGTTTGACAAATGGTCAAAGATCAAGGTGTTCAGGTAGGGAGACCTAGTTCTCATATGAGATAGAGCATCTGAGGCAAAAGGGAAACATGTGAAATTCACTCCTTTATTGATTGGACCTTACCAAAATTTTGAGACATTAATATAAAACACCTTTAAGCTCAAAGACTTGAAATGAATAGAGTTCACTTTGCCAACAGATGGGTAGTATCTCAAGTATTAATTCTCTATTGTTCCACCTCAAGTCTTTATGGAGTAATCTATAACATTAGTTATAGTTAGTGTAGGTAGGTTTATATTAGTTTCATTCTTGTCTCTTGTTTATAAATAGTGTTTTTGAATATTTTGTTGCTAGTTATGTTTGCTTTATTCTATTTGTTCTTTGGTTTCTAATAAATCTTTTCCAAGATAGGTCTTCAAGCTCCAAATCCATCTAAATGCTCTAAAGAACTTAATAAACAAAGAATTCAAATATGACTCTTAAAAATTGGTTAATAATGGACTTTGGAAGTTCTGATCTTAATGTTATGATTCTGAGAAATTGATGAAGATTAATATATAGACTAGTTGTTTCCTAAAAATCTTAAACCTTATTTTGATCTAAGTTTGATTTCAATAAGGATTGCATATGTTTGAGTGAAAGTTTGATTTATTAGAAAAAATTCATGTTAGCACTTAAAGAACATTATTTCCTAGTTGAAGTCTATAACTAAGAATGACTATCTTGAAAATCAAACATTGGACAAAAATACAAAACACCATGGCTAATTCTGGTTCACAACTTTTGTTGGAAAGCTAAATATAGTTGAAAAATAAAAAAAATAAAAGCATTTTTGAAAATTTAAATGTTTTGTTAGCAAAGTTGATTCTAGTAGCCTCCACCAGGGTTATAGATGCCTTACTAATAGTGGATCAAGGCCTATAGTGGAGCCAAAGGTATCACTATTGGGGATATAGATGCCTGGCTGGTAATAGAGAAATGCTCAAGCCTTCCCTTTTTATAAATCATTATTCATAATAAATATCTAAATATGATGCAAGTCTATGTTAATGATTAAGGTCATGAAATCTAGAATTTTTTCTCTAAATTCTAATGGAAATCAATAAATGAATCAAATCACACATAATATAATTGAGTTTTGATATTTGACATTAATTATGCATTTGTAAGACTTGTTTTAATTATGAATTGACCTTAATAATGATACTTGATCATGTGGAATTATTAGTCTATTTATTATTTTGAACAATATTATCTAAATTTTAACATTCTACAATATTTCCCTCAGAAGTCACCATTTGTATAGGTCAACACCCCACATTTTTAATAAAGGAGGACCCTTGTTCAAATTTTGCAAATTGTGCTATAAATTAGACATTCAACCTAATCAGACTGCATTATTGAGTATCATATTTTGATTTAGATTACAATGGCATGCTAGCACATAAATTTTGTTTGATCTTATCTAATGTTTCTAACATTTGGCACATGTGTTTCCATCTTTCAGGATCAATGGATATTCATTAGAATGAACGAATGTTCATGGATTTATGCTTTAGTGTTAATTTGACCCTTAGTTAACTAATATGGTCCCATTTGAGTCATTATGTTAATATTTGGTCCTTAATTAATTAATTGAATCTAAGTTTAAATGATGTTTAAAACCTTAGTCCAAATTACTTTAGCCTAAATTCCTATTGAAATGGATTCATATTTTTGATGGGTCACTTTATTCTATCTTAGTCTTAGTTTAATTTTAACCTAAGTTTTGATTGGGTTTATTAATTTATTAAATATTTCATATAATATTTATGATAATTATTTGTGTCCAAAGAACTTATTCTTTGATTCTTTTATTCATATGTATGAATTGAATGTAGGACAAGCAAGAGTCAAAATCTCACTTGATCAGATCAAATATCAATAGCACATGGGTGATCACCCAAATTTAATAATTCAAAATTCCTTTGGATCAGATCAATAGTACATATTCAACCATACAAATTTTTATTGACAATCCACATTGAAATTTGGGGTCAATAAGTCAAGATAAAAGATCAACGATGCATGTTCAGTCACGCACATGGAGATCTAATGATGAGCACCAATTCAATATGTCAAAGGATCTTGAGAAAGAATTTGATGGTGACATATTTAATAATCATGGAAATTTAAAATTAGATCAATGTCCTACATTTGATCTTGTGAATATTTAGTAGATCAATGGCCTACATTTGATCATATGTTTATTAGATCAATGACACGTGTTTAATCATGCAAATAAATGATCTATGACATGTATTAAATCATGTAGATGGATATTAAATGTGTGAATGGATTCAAAAATTAAATAAACCCCTATTTCATGTAGGGATACCATGTGGAATAAGAACATTAACTAGATGAAAACTGAAGGCATGATACACAAAAACCACATGGGGCTGCCAAGTGTCACAAAATAAAGTCAAAATCAAAGATCAATGGCCAACATTGAAATTCAAGGATATGAGACTCTTGAGAAGATCTATAGACCAAATTTGATCAAAATCTAAGGGGAAAAAGATGAAGACACATGTATAAATCAATAATGGTCATGTTTTAAAATTGAATAAACTATGTGGCAAGGAGATACCACATAGGCAAACATGTTAAATTGAGAGATTTTGTGGACCCAAACATGCAAAGGTATAAATATGAGATAAATGTATGATCTATATTACCAAAGCACATACTTAAAATTAATATACTACCATTAAATCTTAGTTAAACCTCCAAAAAGATCTAAAATATTTGAAAATCCCTAAAATTATTCATGGATTCACTTTTTTAAACTAGAAGATAGAGCTTGTTAATTAAAAATATTCAAAGAGTCTAACCAGATATCCAGAAGGGTTAAACTTTCATCAAAATCATAAAAATAAAAACCTATGGACCTAATTCAAAGAAAATGGTTCAATTGTACTTGTCATTAGACTCAAAAGGATGAGTATTAAAAGATATAGAGTTCATGTCATCTTCATTAAACATAAGAGACAATAATTATTTGAGCTTGTTCTAAACTATAATTAACCAAGGATTTTTAACCAAGGAAGAGGAAAGTTTCTCCTTGTGAAAATATTTTATGATGACATCCTGTAATTCAATTGATAGGACTCCATTATGTTAATACTAAACTAGAGGTATTGCACTACATCAACATCCTTGGTCTTATTTTTAAACATGCTAAAATTGATAACAATATGCTCATTCATAAACCTAGTTTGATAAAAATAACATAAATACCCCCTATTGCCTTTGAATCCTATTATAAATTATATAGACCCAAATAGACCTCAACTCATTAATTCATGGGCCCAAAAACATACCATAGAGGACATCATAGTGAAATGGTTAGAAGATGGTAATAAGGTCATTGTTGATTCTAAAAATAAATTCCCTATGAGCCAATTCAATCCAGTATTCATAATCGTTATTACCATGTTCAACAAGTTATATGTATTTACACATACTACACATGTGGAAGCAATATGGTTGCCTACTGTATTTTTCATTATTAAGGAAGTGGTAGTACCTCCTTTAGGTGAAATCATAAACATTTCCTTAAGTAGACAAATCTTTGGGATTAAAATAAAAATAAAAAATGAGTTTTTCATGATGTTATATTTTTTATATTCCCTATGTGACACACCCAAAATCCCCAACCAAAGAGAGTGGTCTCCCAATGGCACTCAAACTATGGGCTAATATTATTTAAAATTGTATATTTACAAATATAGGGACCATATTTAATTCATTTGTGACTTTGTATATCCAAAATTGAGCCAAGCCATCAATGATATCCAATGATGAGGATAACTCATCTAATTAAGAAGTCCATTGAGACAATGGAAGATATCTAGGTATACCCTAATTGCATTGTTATAAGAATCAATGGAAACAAAAGTGCCCCCATTAAACTACTAGTACATGTGCAAAATAAGTTGGTAGAACAAGAAATAAATACCAATTTTTCAATGGGATAGATGGGATGTATAAAATAAAAAGGAAGGGACTTCTCCATGGATTTCTTATGACTATTGGCAAAATAATTTTCAAACAATCCGACCAAATTAAAGCTACTTCAAAACACAAGCTTTCCTTCAATTTGTAGATAGATGGCCATAGACAATGGGATCTTTATGGTATATTATAGGATCACTTGAAGATCAAAGGCATTCTATTTGTGCTTTATGAACATAAATCTAGTGAATTTGAATTTGTATACACTAAGGTAGTCACCTATCATGAAGTCACTAGAAGACAAATAGAACATAACATAAAGAATGAATCTAGATTAATGAGAGATCAAAATATGGAGCACAGATGGCAATTGGGTCCTAGACAATATCATATAATAGATGTTGGTCCTTCTAGGCTTCCACCAGCTGACATATAAATAGAACATAGGCCTAAAGAAAAGAGACCAGGAGATATTGTTTCAAGTTAATCAGTACCAAGTCTTCTAGAATAGTATAACAAGATTTTCCTCAACATGAGGAAATTCACATGATAGCTTTAAATCCATAATAATCTCTTCAAGATGTATTTAGAATGTTTTCCATTACATATGATTCAGACACAGATGTAGAAGAGGAAAATGTTAATGAATACAAATAGGAAAAGGGAAAAGAAAAGCCATTAGACTTAATGATTATTGATCCTCCAAAGAGGAAGGCTGAGACTATAATTATCTCAAGGCAAAATAAATAAAAAATGTCCATCACATTACCTTTGAAAGACATAAACCTATTTAGTGAAGATAATCCAATATATGGATGGGCTATACCTAAATGGTTCATATATGAACAAAGGATGGAGAAGATTCCTACTACTTATCACCCATTTACTCTAGTAGGTACTATAGACATCCTTATTCCATAGGAGTTTAATCATTGGATCCTAGCATTATAAAATGAAGAAGAAAAGAGACTTTCTACTCCAACTCCATTAGCTGACATACAGGCAAAGGTCCTAATGAAACATATGGCCTAGTTTTCAGTTGGGTTTAGATATGATCCAATTACTACATGCCTACAAAGAGTCACTAAGACAATTGTCATGGAACAAGGTTATGAGGTTATTAACCAAAAGGTTAAACCTTTGGTCCACCTTACCTAGAATAGAAAATAGAGACAAAGGGAGGAGCTTATATTTGAAGAAAATGTTCTAGAACTAGCCCAATCCTAGGTAGAAAGATTAAAAACTATAATCAAAGTATTAAAACAAGACAAGAATAATCTATAAGATCAATCCATTCTATCATTACCTATAGATATTGTTAGAAAATTTGAAATGATTATCTATGAGACATTCAATTCTTTGAAAGCAACAAGGTCTAAATCGGACATAGTGAAAAATTAGCATGTTATGGCTCTAAATCAAGCCAATCAGTGGTAATCCTCAGATAAATAAATAAAGGTATTGATCAAGATATTAATATAATACCAAATCTTTATACTCAAAATATTCATCCTATCACATTTCAATATGGCTATGATAATCATGATGGATAAAATTAGGGACATATCTAAGTGGTCAAAAGGCATGGAAGGTCTCTTAGGAGATTTCAAATAATTAGAAGGTAGAATGATGTAGATGTTAGAATATTTGATTAAGGATCTAAACATCCTTAGTAAAACATGCCTAATAACTGATGGAGAATTCTAGTAGAGAGATGTTGAGATTATCAATCAAGTCAAGGATAGAAGCAAGGGCAACATAGGGGCTAAAAATAAATGTTTCTTGGAAATGATCTTATCTACAAATTAAAAATATTGGTAATGATAGGAGTATTAAGTTAGCCATGGGTAAAATAGATGAAATATTCAGAGATCTAGTAGGAAAAACAAAGGATAAATTCATAGAGCCAATCATCAATATTAAATTGATTGATGAACAATATGACAAATCCATGAAGATTTTGGCACAAAATAAAAAAACTACAATTGCAGGGGCATTTCAAAGTCAATTGAGTTGAATTAAAATATTCTTTTGTATCAAAACCATATAAATCATTTAAAATAATATACTATTTTATAAAATCATGTGTGATATGTAACATATATGACTTATAGGTTACTTACATTTGAAAAGTGTCATTGGTATTCAAATATTTGTAAGAATACAACTTTCCTTGACACTTGTCTAATTATAATTGGATAATGACTAACTGATATACCTCATAAGGTTTCTATTTTAACCTATAAAAGGGGGAATTATCATTGTAATAGGAGAGGATGTTTTGAGATCAAAAATATTTTGTAAATTCTTGAGCAAGTAATACAAGCAAGATAATTATGTGAAGATTGTCTCATTTTATTTGTTTGTTTGTTATCATGGCTACTTCTTCAAGTATATATTCTAATGTTTAGATTTGAATTAATTTTATGAATTCTATATGTGCATATATTAATGCAAATTTGTTAATTGGATCTTTATGATAGGTTGACTAAAAGTTGTTAGATTCATTTCAATATCAGTATTTTCTTGGAAGATGTGCAAATGTAGTTTTCTTGTTTAAGTAAATCTTTAAAATGAATCTGATTTCTAATTTGTATGTTTCAAATATCCTTAGACATTTTCCTAGTATATGATGAGATCTGTACTATTTGGTAATTTTATGTCATATGTTGGTTTGAAGATGCATGTATTTGATGAAATTTGCACTTTTTCAAGATGTTTGAACTAAATAATAGAAACAACCCTCTTTCTACCTTACCCTACTTATTTTCTCATTTTTTGATAAAATAACTATAGTTTACTTTATCATTGTTAATATTCATGCTATATTAGGATTTTAGACTTTAGATTCTAATCATTATTCATTATATTTAGCTAAAAATAAATTTAATCTTCATAAACTTTAGGACCACAGTTACTCCCAACAACCACTTGCATAATTATTTTGTGAAATAGTCAAATAGCTTTGCTGCTACTCCACCATAGATCATAGGAAGATCATAACCAAAAAATCATAAAAAATATTCTTTGAATCTTAAAATGAGAAGTGTTTTCAACACTATACGAATCCCATGATATATTTACATGAATCAATAGAGCCTAGTTTTTGTGTCTTATTTTCTAAAATACCTAGAAAACTTTGTTTATTTAGACCTAATTTAGGCTTATTTGAAACACTTTGTACCTAAGTTTTTAATTTAAAATTTTACTCATCCACTTGACCTTTTTGTGTAAGCCATTTGACATTATACATTTGATGTTAGAATATGTATACCAAGTTTTAACAGAAACCAATTTAGAGATACAACTTCATTCCTTAGACCAAGTGAGACTATGTTTGGACCATTTATCCTTTGGACCATATTTTTTTTGGAATTTTTTAAACTCTAGGCCATTTTTAAAAATGTTCATCATTGACTTGGATATGTCTCCTTACACTCATAATAAATCCATGTATAATACAAGTTATTATAATGTGGTCACATAAGATGACTTTGTTCAAGACCTCTATGGTGACGATGTAGTTTGTGAGATGGATCCTTATCCTCTTTACAATAATTAGTATGGAGAGCAAATTTAAGATCCTCAAATAAATTATTCATTGATACCTTCATTAGGCCAATTAACATAATAATTTCACCCTTTTAATTCTAATGGTACTTGATCCCCTACTTATACCATTAACCCTCCTTTAGTCTACATGAGCAACCAAGATTCATAACACCTAAACGATTACCATTCTAGGCCCTCAATGTTTGGATTGTGATAGAAACCAAACATCATAATTCCCTATCATTACCATTTTAGGACCTCATCCTTTGGCTCATGATATAAAACAAGTTTTATATTTCCCTACCATTACTATCCTATGTCCTCATCCTTTAGCTCACAATAGAAACCAAGCTTCATAATGCCCTACCATTACCATTCTAGGTCCTTCTAGGTATGGTAGCTAATTATCCCAATAAACTTGTTCAATCACAAATTGATGAGTCATAATTACTATCTTAGATGAACAACCAGTCAATCTATTACCAACCATCCCTCACTTTAGAAAATCCATGCTAATAATCAAGCCACAAAATATCTTATCATTACCTCTCTAATATATCCCATAACTCAAAGACCAAGATGTGTTAAAAACTAGTATTTTACAACTACTTGTAAACCAAGACCAAGAGAACCAACCAATCTATGATTTTTTTTTTTAAAAACACCTATGTGTGATGAGTCAACCTATGATGAATCACCTTGTGATACTATCCATATTTTCAAGGAGTGCCACTCTAACAAGCTAGTCTTTGTTGAGTCACTTCTTAACGATTATAACCTCCATTAGCAAAATAATTATCTTGATCATTGTCATATTCTTAAGATCCTCCCTTTGACAAGACAGTCTCATTGGAGTTGTCTCTTAAACTTTTTCCCTTGATTAAGGGGTCTCACTTTGACAAACCAACCTCTATAGATCCCATTATACCATAATATGCCATTACTTGTCCACTATCGCACATTTAACAAGACATAATTATAAAAACATATACACTAAATGAATAATAAACATTGAAGTTAGGTTTTATTATTTAACCCACATCAGATTTAGCATTAAAAGTAGAATAAACATTAGTATCAAAATCATATTTAGAGTCCTTTGAGTCAGACTCAGCTTCAGAATCAAAATATATTCATGTCTATTACAACATTGGTTATTCATGCCTTGTAGATCAATTTGAATACATTTATGATCTTCTTAATGTTTGTGAGGATGATTAATTTAACATCAACACAAGTTCTCCTAGTATCATCTATGAGGATTGTGTTTCCTCTTTCCATTCCATGACTATTCCATATGCCATTAACACCATCCAACATAATAATTATATTGCCATTCTACTTCCCACAAGTGTTGATTGGGACTGACAAAATCACACCTTGTTGAATTGCATCCATGGTGACAAATCAATTGAATAATATTAGGGGTACCAAGAACACATTCATGTAGAAGAATAAAAATCTCCTAGTGAAACCTTTTTGGAGGTACTAAGGGGAAATCAAAGTCCAAACTTAGCATCTTATAGTGAAACCTTTTTGAAGGTGCTAGAAAATAATCAAAGTCAAAAGTCAAATTTGCTTAGTGAAACCTTCTTTGAGGCACTATGGGACAATAATGACAAGTTAATTGGTGAAAACCTCTTAAAAGAATCAAAAGTTGCGTACAATAGTCATTCAATGTTTGATTATGAAATTATCAAAGATAAAATCATTACAACTTCCATTATACAACATAATCAGATTATAACTACTCTCAAGCCCAAACAACAACAAAAATTAGTGGTCTTATCAAGAACATATTCAAAAGTCTTTAGCCCTAGAATAACCAAAATTATGTCAAATTTAGAATCAATATCATTGTGTGTGCCTTAAAATAATGATCTTCATTTGTTTCCTAAACATTATACATTCCATTATCATCCACATTTACATTGGAAAATTAAACCTATCATCTAATATTTATCCTTATTTACCATCCCTAGCTACACTTTTATTTATAGAGGATACAAAGTCACCTTGTCTTGATGTTTGAAAGAAACAATATCAATGACCCATGAAGATCAAAATTCCATAATTGAATTACAAATTAGCAATATCTTCTTGATAGAGAAACTATTCATAAGAGGTGTGGGCTAGAAATTTTCATGATTTATTATTCTAGTTGTATCATATGTTGATCAGGACATGCATCTCCACATCAAAAATAAAAACAAAACCTTTTACTTTGCCAAGACTATTTACCTTACCTTTTCCATTTTCCATTTACCTTACCATTCTCTCATACCATGCCATTTACCTTACCTTATCATTTAGGGGAAACCCTCTTACCATTATATCTAATTACCATCCTATCACCTTATTTATGCCATATTGTGTACCATTTTACCATACCTTTCTTATTGACCAAACTTGTTTTTACATACCCTACCTAACCTTTCTGATATTCATTCCATTAGTTCTTTTAGCACCTTTTGTAGGGGATTTCGATCCCATTTTAGTAATTTTAGAATTGTGTTCAAATGGTAGTATATGAAGGTAGTATTATAGTCAATATAGTAATTAAATATTTCATTTATGCTTGATAGGTGCCACTAATTATAACTACCTTTGGGAAAATCAGTGTTCTACCTTGTGTTACTAATTATAACCACCTATGGGAAAATTAGTGTCATTGACCTATGTCATTATTTCCTAATTATAACTTCCTATGGGAAAATTAGGAATAACACCTTTTATCATGCATTGTCACATCACCTTGCCATTAATATTATCATTCACCTCATTATTTTCCTAAATTCACAAAGTTATTATTTTTTACTCAGATCTCACTACCTTTTGTGTTGGTATAACTACTATGACTTGAGGTCCTTTTGGGACTATGTAGGCCTTGATTGATTCACATTGACATCATATCAGCCCCCCATTTATAATGTTATCTCTTCTTTGTGAGTAACTTAAGCCAACGCTTTCACCATTTTATGAGTTGGACCATCCTATACCTCATCATTCTCAATGAAGTTGAGATACCCCAAATATTCCAAAAACATTCAACAAATTTTAAAAATTCCTAGAACATTAACAACTCAAATTACCATATTTTAGATAGATATATAGACTCAAAATCCAAAAAAAATGTGTCATATTTAAACCTAAGTAGTCATCCTCAATCTGCCTTACTAGAGAAATCCATTATTGGTTCCATTCCATTCCACTGCCATTAGGGTTTTGACCTTCCCTTTGTATATATCCTTGCTTGGGTCACCACCTATTTATCCTTTTATTGATCCTTCATTCATAGATATTGACTTGGTTGATGACATGATGTTTTCTATTTATTTTTACTTTCAAGCTTTTAGTGTGTTTGATTGTTTGTGTGTTTGCCTATTTATTTGCTTTCATTATTTTGCCTTGACTCAATATATATATGTGTTAATCAGGTGATTACTTATTTTGAGTCTATCAATATTCATATTTCAACACTTTCATCATGGTTTTATCATTGTTGCATTATTTTCACTTGTTTATTAGATCAAGAGTTAGTCCTTATGCACATTATGAAATTGTCATCATGGTATGTTATATCATGATACATACCATCATGTGTTATAACAACAACTAGCTTATTAAATTTGACAATAAATGGATCCACAAAAACATCTCCTTGGTAACCTAGGCAAACCCCCCACCATATTTGATCAAATCAACCCCTTGACCATTCTAGTTGTATCAATGATAATAAAGATAAGCATCTCAACATTGGTAGGTAAAACAAAACCATTCACACCAATCATTTCTTATTCTTATATTCTTCATTTAATTTTCTCCCATGTTTGGGTGAACTACATTAGTTTGAGGTCTATTTATACTATCTAAGACATTTTTGGATATAAGAATGTATCTCAAGTCAGTTTAGTCACCTTTATTCTTTTAGTCATCTCTTTTATCACTTTTCACATCCTTGTGTGCCTGGTTGTTTATGGCTTCTTAAGTCATTAGACCATCGCCTTTACATTTGTACCAACTCATCTTTAATCTATATGCTAGGTTATATCATTGAGTTATGCTTGTTAATCTACCCTAGTGGGGTGAAACCAATAATCATAATTTAATCTAGGTCATCTTAATGATTATAACCACCTATGTGCAAATCATTATTTTGACTCATCCACCCTATTGGGGCATGTGCCTGTGCCACTGATAATAATCACCTCTAGGCATATTGGTGTCTCAACATTTGTTACTAATTATAACTACCTTTGGAAAAATTAGTAATTTTCAAATCAATGCATGAAATCATTATCTTGATTGGATTAATATCACCCATGGGTTAATTTATTTCTTATTCTTTCTTATTTTTGAGGGACCATCTACCACTATGTATGTGTTGGCCACTCCATCAAGGAGACATCATTGCAGGTTTCCCAAACATTATTTTGATATTTTTCTTCAATCATTATCTTTTTTTCTTCTTAATATATTATTTCATTCTTTGAGAATAAATTATTGTGCATATATATTAAAATTCCTTCCCAAATAGGGGTAAACTATAGACATTTAAAACTAGACACAACTCACTTCCAACTAGACTTCAGACTAATTCCTATCAACCATTAAAAATTAAGCCTAAGAATAATTGAATGTCCCAAATTTTCTTTTGCATCATTCATAAAATCTTATAATCATGTTGAGACATACCTAATTGGGGTATTATATTGTATGCAATAATAACCTCTCATGAATTCATCCCTAATCACCTTATGGCATCACAAATATCAATTTTTATTACAAACCTATTAAGTGGGGCACTTTCACACTTAATCAAATATTGAAAGAGATAAATGTCTAATAAAAATCAATTAACAAATTAACCTAGATTAAATTCCTAGTTGAATTATCCATTTACAATTAATGAATATCTAAAAATGGAAATTCTAAAAATCAAAATATCCTAGCCTTTCATCATTGCGTTTATGAATTGTCAAGTTCTTTGAAAATATCCTAAAATATATAATTTAATATCTATGAATATTAATTAAAAATCATAATTACTTGAAAATTATTAACTCAATTGGAATCAGTTTTAACTCACATAGGTTTAGTTTAAACTCATTCTAAGCCTAAACTTGACCTTGACTCACCTTGGGTGAGAGTTAATTATTAATGATATAAATACAAGGACATTACTATTCATTTATAGGCTCTCATAATACAAATTTCTAATGATAATTTAGAGAGAGAAAATCTTTGAAAGTAAGGTTATCATGCCAAATTCTTAAGCCAAGCAATCACAAAGCCAAGGTGCCAAGGAGAAAAGGAGCCAAATAAACTCCATTGTCAAAGACTTATTGATTCACAAGCCAACCAAGCCATTAAACAAAGCCATTTTGAGCTCCCAAGGAAGGTAAAAGAGTAATGTATTTTATGTTTTTATTGTGCTTTCATTTAGTTTTTGTTACCTAATCTCTCCCTAGTGTCTAGGCAAGAGGTGCTAGGATCATAGTTTGTTCAATTCATTTTTTTTATGAGACTAACACAAGACTAACCTTCCCTCTATGTCAAATTCCTAGTTCATATCAAGGAGTAGATACAAAGGATACTTAATTAAAATGGAATCTAGTCTTAGTTTTAGGGATACGTTAGGGTTTCTATATTATTAACACTTGAGTTAGGAGTAAACTATTTTTTAAGATCATTAGTATAAGAATTAATTAAAAACATATATGTTCATTCTAAATTTTATCAATCTTTTTTTTATATGTATAATGATATGATGTTTATATAGTATCACCTTTCATGTTTGTGTGTTCTCTTAAAGTTATTTTTAACTAAAGATTGTAAATCATACTTTCTTCTACAATAAACATGTTATGAACACCCTATAGAGTGTAACTTGTAAGATTTGTATATTTAATATTACTAAATGCAATCAATAAATGATTTTCCTTAGGACAATTACAACTTTTTTTCATGCATACACTTGAATTTAGGAAAATAAAATATAGTTAAAAGAGACATTTTCTACCATGATGTCTTACCTAAAAGCTATTATTATTTGTATGTTTCACTACATGAAAATAGTTATAAGTGTTTTTTAAAATGACACCTCATTATGTGTGGTGAGTTTTGATAACCCAATAGGGTCATAACATCTCTTAGATACATCAAAATAATTGGAATTAACTTATATTCTTATAAATAATCATAACACATTTTTTTTGAACTTGGGAAGGTAATTAAATTTCATAAAATACATTTTTATAATGTTTTAAAATTCATTACTAATTCAATTTATATCACATTTCCTTGTGACATATGTTATTGGTTAAATAAATAAATTAATAAATAATTAAATTAAAAAAATAATATTGATAATAAAATTAACATTTTTTCTTGGTTTTATTAGATGAAAAATTGGGCTTGAAAATTACCACACCAATTTATCTTGGGTCTAAAATAGTAGATATATTATTATATGTGTAGAAAACTATTTTACAAGGCATTGAGATATTGAAACAATCATTGTTATAAAAAATGGGAGAAATTTTAGATAAAATTAATATGAATATGTCATTCACTTTTCATTGTGGTTTGCTTACATATCAAAGATATAGAATGATTGAAAGGAAGAATATAGATATATATCATAATATACAACTATGGATACCAAAGATAAATCACGTAGTTAAGGATCAAGTAATGTAACAAGTAAGAACATTTATATAAAAGGATAAATAAAATAAACAATTTCAAAACATCATGGGAGTGATAAATTAGTCAATTTCATATATTTGTTTAGATGAGTACATTTTATTGTTATTCCAAGTGGTTGGTAATAGGATTTTCTTCCAATTGGTATGATAATTTGTGGGTTTTAGTTAATATGTGTGTGTGTGTGTGTGTGTGTGTGTGTGTGTGTGTGTGTGTGTGTGTGTGTGTGTGTGTGTGTGTGTGTGTGTGTGTGTGTGTGTGTTTGTGTGTGTGTGTGTGTGTGTGTGTGTGTGTGTGTGTGTGTGTGTGTGTGTGTGTGTGTGTGTGTGTGTGTGTGTGTGTGTGTGTGTGTGTGTGTGTGTGTGTGTGTGTGTGTGTGTGTGTGTTAATCTTAAATTCCATGTCAATTGTTCATTCCATCTACATGATTACATATATAGCATTAACAAATACAAAACCAAAATGTTCTAAAATTTGAAAAAATTAAGACCTAATCATATTTTATTTTCTAGTTACTACATTGATTTATGTTATTTCTCATATGTTTGGTATATTACATAGAATTTTTCATACACACAATAATTTCATGGTATATATGAGTGAGGTACAAGACATACATACTATACATGATACATAGATGAACAAATAGAATATATTCGTACACCCAAGGGCCATGTTAATACTGGGGTAATCTCACTCTATATGTCACATTATTATAGCTTATATATTTATATGAATTTTCCATCTATAATGTATGACTAAATTTATTTTCTTCATATGCCCTTTTATTTATTATATTATTTACATTGATACATTTAATGGATATTATTTTTTACTATGATATAGTATTGACATGGATTAATGGTGTATAATTACTTGTCTTATTCTATGATTCATTGTTGCTATTTAATTTCATATAGGCTAATAATTGATTTCGATTTATGTGGATCTTGATTTTTTATGTGAAATTAATTGATTTAGTGTATCATTTTATGGTCCCTTTTTTGTGTGGCCCTTGACTTATTATGTGATGATGATTGATTTTGTGTAGTATTGATTGCTAATTTTATGTGGATATTTTTTTGTGTGGAATTGCATGCTCATTGTGTCTATTATGTGTGCCTCTTAGTTTAAATGTAAGTCAACCCTATAATGTGTTGTTTTATTGTGTGTGCCATAACCATGGAAATATGTGTTTATGAGTGGATACATCTAAGATTATTTGCTGAGATTTTGGTTTTTTGACCCATATCTCATGCCTTTTTACTTGTGTATTATTCCATGATATATATAAAATTCACCTTTATTATGTAATTTATTACCTACTACTTTTATTGGTGATGATCATACAACATCCATAATTTATATATTTATCCCGACTTGACACTTATATGTCTTAGGATTCATGTTTCATATATGCTTTAAAAATCTAATTATACTACAATTACATATTCTCCATGTGTTATCACATGCTTTAAATTCCCACATATTTCTATATAACATGATGCCTTTAAATAATTTTTTTTTGATGAGTAGTTCATAGGCTACATTTCAGACATCAAAAAAGGGGAATATTAGTGGGCTTATCATATATTTGTAAGCCTTCACATATAAAAAAAATTAAATTTTGGGACTAATTACATGATTTAAAGGCTTTAAATTAGTTTAGATTATTAGTTTGTTTTGGTATATGGGACCAATGTTTAAATATTGAGACATATTTGGGGGTATAATCAGAAATTTTGAAAATACAAAAGTGATAAGTTATTTTATTTATCATATTCAAAATAGAGTGACGTATAAATTAATAGAAATCTATATCTCATTAGGGTAGTTGATGATATTATGGGGCATGAATTTTATTCATGCATGCACTTTTCTATTATAAATTTTTTAATTATGGCATTAAAGGTAACATTTTGAATCTAAAATCCATTTATAATTGTTGATAAAATCTATCTCTGATCCTAGAATGGAGATTCATATTCCATCTTGAGGTTAAAGATTATTTAAATGAGTAATATAGTTTTGGTTATGTATCACTGAATGTATAATCATTATTAATTCATGAAGGTTTGGGAATTTATCTTCCAAAACTAGGTTTATAAAAAGTGGAATCTACCTTAGGGCATAGTAAATCCATGACATTATCCATTGGTGCATAATCACCCCAATCTCCATGGCTTGAAATGGAAAAATGTTTCACCTATATACATGTATGTTTCATCATGGATTGTCAAATTTCAAATGTTGCATTGATATATTTTAATTCATAGTTTATATCATTTATGGACATTTATTATGGAATTTTCTATTCTAGGCTTGTATGGATCAAGCTAAAAACTCATAACCTTAACTCAAATAAAACACATGGTCACACACTAAGGTACATAACCTATTTATCATTTTAATAAATAACTTTCATTACAATAATAAAACTAGGAAATTTATAAACACATAAAGCTAGTATTAGAAACTTTACAATGTAATTATTGACCTATATTTAGCTTACATGACTTGTGCATACACATATGGATATTACACACCTTTTAATCCTATCCATTTTCCTCTTATCAACCCAAAATTCTTGATTTTCTATTAGTCATTGATAATAATTCCATAGTCTATTATTATTATTATTATTATTGTAATACTAATAAAATTATATCATAATTGTTAGATGTTTTCTGTCTTTAAGGTTCCCCAGTCATACTTAGATGGCTATAATTTATAAAACCATCCACCTGTGCTAGATTTATCTACACACCTAGCAACATGTATTTTAAAAATTAAAACATCCTTATGGGTCAGATACTACATTACACATGTCGATGGTGTGAGAAGTTACCCAAATGGTATATATTTATACATAGAAGTTCTAATCATATTCCCAAATTATTACTCATCTAGAAAGTATCAAGTAAACATCTACCTATCACTCACACATTGAGAAGGAATGACCTTAATCACCAAATTAAAAAATTAGTCACAAAGAGCAGGTCATATCAAAGTATAAATCACCTATGCCAAGTCATGTTTTCCATTATCAAGTGTTAAAATCTAGATTATAGTTTGTATCCATACCAATAAAGCACTATTTCACACATACTACGTGTGGTTTAATCCCTCTTCGAATTACTAGAAACATAGAAAAAAATCAACCACATAGTCGGGGATGTTTGGGTTAGCCCAACACATATTTATTCCCTATTTTCATGCCTAAACATAGTGTCAAAAGTTGATATGAGTTTTCAAATTGAAGGATACATGTTTTTTGGGCTCACACGCACAATGAGCTTCTAATATTTCACATAAACATGGTTTACATATAGGCATAATGATCTATGATGAAACATTTGGGCACAATACATAGGTAAATTTTTGTCAAGATTAAACTATCATTTGATGTATACTTTCATTTATTATTATATTCATCTAGGTAGGTCTAGATAGTTAGTTTTTAGAGCTGAGTAGATCCAAATCCATTTTTGAGTCTTTTATGCCAACTACACATCGTCTCAGACCAAGATAAAATAATAAAAAATATGTAATATATTCCTCTTAGTAGTTTTAATAAATAATAAAGTGTAATTGAAAATCTAATTATAGAATTCAAAATAACTTAATTTAAATATATCTTGGAAAATATAAAATTTGAAAACTTTTATTCTTGTTTACATACATTAATCCAAAATAAGGTAAAACTCATAGAAATAAAAAGTATAAATGAAAAATATAATTCATTCATCCATACCTTTAGTTTTTAGTTTATGAAGGCATTAATATCCAATATGACTCATCTTAGGATGCAAACACATTATTTTTTCTACAATAAATTTAAAATTCTCATCTTATTCATGTTTAACCTTAGGAATTATGGATTTATTACACCCATATTTGAAAATTCTTGCGTCAAACTATAAAAAATAAAAATATGGACTCTGATTGCTAATAACATTAATAGACTTGTTAAATTAAAGTGGTTGGAAAAACAAGACAAAATACCAACTAGAAGCAAAACTATGGAAAAACCTTCACAAAACCAACCATATCATATCGTAGGAATTTTCATATTATCCATGTCCAAGGTAATATTCCAACCATATTTTATATGAATAATATGTGTAATTAGATCATATAATTCTTATATCTTTCACTATGTGATCGTATTATTGCTTCTAGTTCATTTTCTTGTACCTTATTGCTTGAAACCTAATAATTCAACTTTCTTCTTAATTAGAGACTACTGAAAATGATCTAAATCATTTATTCAATTCTCAATGGATACCAGTTATTTTATTTTTGATGTTGTGTTTGATATGTCCCAACTCTTATTTTAGGCTTTCCTCTCTACCTTTGGAAATACAAACCATTTGCCTCAGCTCATCAACCTTTCTCTTTAATTTAATAATCTCATTGCTAGTATGGATATTAATTTTAGTCGATCTCATATGTTCCTAGAATTTACCACATTTCACTTTCTTCATATTTTCCATGCCTTTGAGAACCCGACTAAGCATTTACTTATGAAAAATCACATATTCTTGAAAATTATCTAATTTAGAGTCAAAGTCCTTCAATTGCTACAAGGAGGATAATAATGAGACAAGGATATTTCCAAAGGATACTCCATATATGGATTAATAATTGGCCCTTGAGACTTGTTTTCATTGGATTTTATCCACATTCTTCCCATTTTCCTACAAATGCATTCAACAAAATTGAATCTAATAGAAAATATTATTGAACTATATTCATTCCTATCAAACTTTTCAAAATATTATACCTTCATACATGCATGTTTTTCTCATAATAAAGTAACACACTAATATATATTGACAAGAATATATTCCATATTTATCTTTCAAAACTCAAAATTTTGTCCATTAAATTGTTTGATCTCTATAATTGTTATTTTTGTCATTTTTATTCACACAAAGATTCTCATGCATAAAGCTCCCATTCAAAAAACATTTTATCACTAGTTAGATATACCATAACTCTTAAAATTAATATAAAACATGTAAATGATACCAAATTAATAGAAATAAACTAGTAAATTAATAAAATCAAAGAAATACTAATAGTATATAAAGATACAATAGAAAGGATAAATTTATCACACACACAATACACATATTTTTCCCCTAAGAAAATCCTTTCAAGAAAAATCTCAACATAAAAAATTCTTCATTATTACATTAACATAGCCATTTAAAATATAATAATCCACTTCTATGTTCTGCCCTATCATAATTCATGTGTAGTTATTTTTAAGCATACTAAATGGAAATCATCAAATAAATATAAAAATACCATGGGTATAAAAAGTAATTGGCTAAGAATACAACCCATCATGGTTACCCATAAAAATAAAGGTTATAACACCACCCATATAATTAATATAGGTAAAAATACCCATATGATGATAAAATTGTGCATCCATTCTGAAAAACATATCTTAGGTGTTACTACCCCCAAACACTCCAACCAAAGTGATGCTTCAAACCCAATTTATTGTTCCTAGCTATTAATTACATAAATAATATAAACCATGCATGGTTATTTTTGTTTATTTTTTCACTAATGTAATAAATATAAATTAAAACTATTGAAATTCATATTGTTCAAGATAGATATATAATATATAATTCTAAATGTTGAAAGGGAGATTGGTTGTATTTAAGAAAAATAGAATTGGCTAAGAAAATAAGGAATAGAGACACTTAGTTTATTTTATTATTCAAACTCCTCACTGCATTCATCACTGATTTGGAAAATACATTGTATTATCTTTGTGGTTGTTTGGATTTAGAAATAGACTCTCAAAACCTATGTCAACACTGTTGGCAAATCTCAAGCCTTTATGGAAGCTCATATTATATTGGATATATTTTTACTATTAATTATGAATTTATGATTCTATGTTAATGTAAATATTATGCTTATATTTATTTATTTATTATTTTTGTGTATTTTATTACCCTTGGTCTTGTGTGTAGATTTTTATTTTGCCTTTTTTAGCCTTTAAACCTTAGATTGACTTTTGACACCAGATTCAGTTATAAAAAGGGGTTAGAAATATGGGTTGAATAACCTAAAACAATCCCTTATGTGTGATTAAGTGTTTCCTATATTCAAATCATTTGAAGAGGGACCTAACTACACATATTCATCCTATATAGGTGTGTGTGTACCCTGAATCATGATCCATTAAGGTTCAATACAACACATTTTATTTTAACACATGAAAACATAAAACTTTGACTTGCATTTTGTATTTATACTTGGATCTAGGGATGATCATTTGAGGCTTTTGGGTGTGTATGACTTTTGGACAACGTTCCAAGAGAGTGAAAACATATTTCTCAATGTGAATTTCAAATAGTGACCAAGTAAACCCATATGAGTATGATCTTAGGAGAGATTTTTATTTATATATTTCTCTTTGATATTTTCCCATGTAACCAACATATAAAACATATATATTTTGACTGAAGGGAGATGTTTGAATGTAAAAAATGGATATTTAAACATCGTGTATGCTATAGGAAAAAGTGGAAACCTATATCAAACCATACTTATTTGATTTTTACCTTTAGTATCTATATATGGAAAATTAGTGATCTATAATATGGTAATATTGTGCTTAGGATTATAGATAATTATTACATATACTAGGGTAATATTGAATATGTGTGTTGATAATTTTGGTTGGCCAATACAAAAAGTGAGTAAATGGATAGAGGAAGTTTGAAAATGAATCAAATTTGTATGTAAAATTCCAAGTATGTCAAGCTCTGTAAAAAAAATATTTCCAAGTGTCTAATACCAAATTTATGTTTCTAAAAATGCCCCATTTTAATCTAGTATTCAAAATGTTATATTAAAAGGATAAGATAAATAATTTTGGTACATGTATTAATCACACTTGATATAAAAAATTATACCCCAAATGTCACACTTTCTTAGTGTAAAACTTGTCAGGAAACATGTATAGATCAATGTCTACTTATGATATAAAATTTGAAATAATTTACATCATTGAATTATTTAAAATTGAAAAAGTAAAGGAATGAATACATCTAAGATTATTGAACCAAGATGTTATTTTTTAATCTCATTTTAGAGAATGGCATGGGGTGATTATACCCTAAGGAGATGTAAATGCTAAAAGCATGGGTTGATAAGTGCAATCACCTAAAAGTGGTATTTAGATGATAAGAGTGTTACTTGATTTAGCCTATTCCTAGCTTATCCCTATACCTATCATATAACCTTTACCACACTTTTACATCCATTATGTCTATGAAAGACACCATCTATCATCCCAAACATAATCCTAGGATAACATTTCTAGATCCCAACCTAGTGTGCCAAGCATTTTTTTAGGTGGACATTAACCCTACACTAAGGACACTACAACCACATAGTGCTTGTATCCCTAAATAGGTACTAGTGTCCCTTACCCTAAATCTATATAATGAATACATTTTCAAATGTGTGCCCCTTCTAAGGTTAGCCTAAGTACATTTTATTATCTGCAAAAGCTAAAAATCTCTATAAATATAAGACTATTTAACCTCTATTCAGTAGATGTAAAATATATATGAAATCTTATCCAAATAAGAAACAAATTGAGTAAAATTAAGGTAATTTATCCCTAATATACCTTACATGTACATAATACCATCTACAACTGACCTAAGTCAATATCTCAAAGATTTAAAATCTCAAACACACTCAAGGCATTGAAGACCACTCTCAATCTAGAATTCACTTACACTTACACTAAGCACTAGGTGGGAAAACTAAATCAAGATTGATCCCTCCTCAAATTATTGGTATGTAGCCAACCATTTTCCATGTGGGGTTGGTATTGAGGATGTCTAGCCTATCCTACTAATGAACACACGTTTTTATCTCATTCCATACTTTCAAGGAGGATTAATGTTTACATATTAAATTAAGTTTTTAGGCATAATACAGGTTCCAAATTTCATGTGTGTAGGAATAGGACCCAAAAACATAGGCACATGTGATCCTAGAAAATAGGAATAATACTACATAATAGAGACTAGCACCAATTTAATCAAACTACTATAATATGGTGCTACTATCTAGGTGGGGTGCTACTATCTAGTGAGTAGTTAGATCCCATGACCCTATTCATGACACTCAGACCTATCCAGAACCTAGTGTTTAAAACCTAGATCATCTATGATAGTCACTTTATAGATAAGTCTCTATATATACATATTTATTACTATTTTTTGAATGTTAAAAGAAGTCAAAATACATAACAAATCAATGGTTAATTATTTCATATTATTTAACTAATTTAGACATCTTATCCCTTTAATCTAACTTAGGATTTAAACATGTAAAAATGTAAAAGGTTAAATCATTTGGTGAACCTGTCTTACTTTGAATATTGCTTTAACCCCTAGTTTTCATTAAATATAAATTTTTGTGCAATAAATTAGGGATGCATACTTCTATTATTTTTTATTTTTTAAGACAACCTAGCTAAAAAACCCACTTTAAAATTAGGTTTTTAATTTATTTACATATGATTTAAATTTGTGAAAATAAACCCTAGATTAAAAAAACCATAACCCTAGACACACTTAGGGTTTGTATCCTTTTTCTATATATATTTGAATTTTAATTCCAAATATATTACATTTTTTGTAATATTTATTTCTTAAAATATTCCTTAGATTAATATTATTAAAATTTTAAAAATATATAGAACTTGTTTTCCTAGCATCCACACTATAATGGCATAATTTAACAACAAATTTTATGAAACTAATAAGCAAGAATACAAAGTTTTTTCTCCAAACACATGGATATATATTATGGATTCATAAACATTCTTCAATAATAACTCAAAAAAAAATGGTCAATCTCTAACTCCCCTAATTAATAATGTTGTCACACCTCTAGTGGGATAACTCAATCAACTTAGATAACACAATCTAAGATTGTTATTAAACCATCAGTGTCAGATACACCACTTTTGGTTAGTTCTTCCACTCTATATGTACAATACATTATGTATGAGGTTCATATTCTATATTCTAAGGTGTTACATATTGAGAAGGGATCCAATAGGCCATCACATACCATGGATTCTAACATTTTGTTGCATACACCTTTATCACATCACATAATAGAAACTCCCTTACCATCTAATTTCGTGGCACCCAAGCTTAAATTATATGATTGAAAGGGTGACCTAGATCATCATCTTACATATTTTCACGTAACATGCTTGGACTATGTATCTAATAATTATCTTCTTATGAAGTTATTTCCATGAAGTCTTAAGTATTAATACCTATAATGGTTCTATGATTTACCATATCTATCTATCACCACAATCAATACTTTAGCCAACATGTTCCTAACACACTTATCTCTCAACAGAAA